>CM074721.1:540976946-541012832 GCA_037306005.1 Rhinophrynus dorsalis | reverse complement strand
GAATTGCATCAACATCTAGCCCCAGTAGTAGCAGCAGCACCTAAGGAACCCCCCAGTCCATGAAGTCCACACTACAGAGATAGTGTAGAGATAATAGATGAGAGCTTGTTTAACTCCCATGGTCACACAACCAAAGCTTGTATAGTAAACCCCACCCAGGTAACAAGAAAAGGTTAGGCAATACTCCCAAAAGTATTTACAAATTGTGTAATCTGATTCCGTATCCATGTTGTAGCGCAATCAGCCCGCCTTCATCTTGGCGAAAACGTACCACTGCGCATGCTTCAGTTCTCTGTGTGCCTGTCAGTCAAGAAGGTTCTGTCTTCCCATAGCCATCTCTTTTTTCTTTTAACGTTCGAACGTCCAGAGCTGTGTGACGCAGGACGGATCATTCACCCAGTGGGATGAACTAAGGAGTCATTTGGCTCCATGAAAAGCATTGGGACAGACTGTATAGGGTACTACAGTAATTTACTGCTTATTCTTTATAACTACACAGTGGTTCTAACCAAGGGAGGACACATTAATAAACACATAATCATACTGGGGTGGTAGTTCCGCTTTAATATGTGTGTGAAATATATTAAAAGTGAAAGAACAGAGTATCTAAAAGCCTCTTTCTGTAAACCAGAGATTAATAGTATTAAAAAATAAAAAAGGTGAGCGCTATACACAAATTGTACCCCTAACATTAACACCCCTAACTTGACATGTACGTGGAATGTTAAACAAACAGCGCAAATTAAAGTGACATTCACTTGTAGAAATAGCAAAATAGAATATACGTGAAATAATAAAATAACTCTAAGTTGTAATAGATAATAATTGTATCATAAATATAAGAACCAATTTACTTACAAAATACTGATATACTCCACCGTTTTCAGTATGTACATATATCCGATGGTGTCAACCACTTGCAGGGATCCAGCAAGAGAGGGAGTGCTGGAGAGCGACGCTAGAGTACGTGGCTAGTAGAACGGTGGCTGTTTATCATCAGACTTTGCTGCGGTTACGGCCGGATAAAGGTGCCAGCCGCAAGGCTGGATGGTAAACTCCAGAGAAGCTGGAAGTGAACCCATGATAGGCTAAAGATAAACAGCACAGTCTCTCCTGCAGGGGAGAGTGCAGGCTAGGGAACAAAGAGTAGGGTGTGTGGATGGAGAGCGTAGGCCACAACGGTAGCTGGAACTCTCATAGGATGAAACTCGGGCCAAGTACAGGAAAAAGAGCAGAGACACTACTGGGAAGGACTAGCAAGGACACACACCGGTAGGTAAGGACTAGATACACTCAACAAGAGAATGGTTTTGGACTAGCTGGGTCATACACAGGTAGGTCATAGTCTAGATTTGCTTGACAGGTGAGTGGTCTAGGAATAGCTGGGTCATACACGTGTAGGTCATAGACTATAATCACTTGACAGGAGAGTGGTCTAGGAATAGCTGGGTCATACACATGTAGGTCATGGACTATAATCGCTTGACAGGAAAGTGGCCTAGGAGTAGCTGAGTCATACACATGTAGGTCATAAACTGGTGGAAACACACAGGAGCAAGAACAAGAACGAGCTGCAGGGAGCTAGAAAGAACTAATCCTACTGGCAAAAAGGACACAATACTAGTGCGCCGAAGCCTGGGACCGGAAGACAGATAAAGGCGTTGCGTGCAACGTCAGACCTCAAGAGAGAAAAAGGCCGATCCGACCACGTCTCGTGCCCGAAACGGAAGCACAGAGGGAAGGAACAGATGAAAAGAGTCACCGGACAGACGGAGCCTCGTGCAGAGCACCGAGGAAGGACGAAAAAGAGATCAGTTTGGAGGCAACCACAGAAACGGTGACAGATGGTTACGTAAAAAAAGAAAGAGAAAAATCACATAGCTTAATCTGTATAGCAGCGGACAATGTAACAAATAAGAGTCCAGTTCTAAGATCATAAAATGTCTTCTATGGACACTTGGTTGTGTTATCTTAGTAATGAACTGGAATTCAATCGCTATGCTATGTGGAAGAACAATTGATGTTAAACAGCCTGTCACTCACTTGTATAGTGTAGCGCTTGAATGACTGACAGCCAAATAAGCTAGTAGCATATGCGGGTTGTTTTAAAGGGTTGCCCACACTCAGCCTCAAATGGTTAAAGCATGTCTATATCAATCCCTGGTCCCAATGTACTTAATATATATTCGATTGTAACAGTGGTGCTGGTACTCACAGTTAGAACTCTGCCTGGGAAGCCTGTTACTCTCCCCCAGGACTCAAATCGCTTATGAGGAATTCATCCAAACCACCCTCACTCTGTCAACTCTGAATCTGGAATCCGTATGGTACTCCGTCTGTGTGTGTATCCGTGTATATATGTCTCAATGATACACAGAAACATAGAATTTGACGGCAGATAAGAACCATTTCGGCCCATCTAATCTGCCCATTTTCCTGCAGTAAAAACCTCAAACCTTTTTTGGTCCTTGGTCTTTTCTTAAGTTAAGGACAGCCTTATGCCTATCCCATGCATGCTTAAATTATGTCACTCTTCCATGAGTGCATAATAATTTAAAATAATGAACCCAGCATTGGCGGTGGTATTGGCTGCACATTTCTTTTTGGGCTTGCTCCCGGAGTATGGGTTGGTAACTGACAAACAGGAGCACCTTGTAGCTCCTAACAGTGGTACCACTGCATTAAGATGGCTTCTGCATAAATGCAGAATAGCTACATTCTAGGTAGAAACAATGACCCATTGGAATACTGGAAAACACAGAAGTGTGTGGCCAGTATTGACACGTACTGCAGTGGAAACCCTTAGTTGACCTCCAGCAAGTGTTGAGTCTGATCAGGTTTTCAGTTCAACTGGTTACATTGTCAATGACCACAGGATGTGGCTATCAAGCAGCAAAGTTGGGAGACTAACTTTACTGAAAATGAAACAACACATAAATAGGATTTTTTTTTTTTTTTTTAAAGATTATTGGAGAAAAGGCAACAGAAATTGATACATACAATCAATAGTTACAGGAGTTGGGATTTAGAGAAGCGGTGACAAACAGAATACAATAGTACAATGGATATTAGACCAGGTCAAGGATGAGTGTAGTGAATATGCATTGAGTTCTCTCTACTGTGAAGTGATGGTATAGGAGTACAGTAGGGGGAGAATGTACTCACTATAGTGGGGTGTGTAACAGGAGGTAAAGGGCTATAATCTTCAATGTGAAGAACTTGTCGAATGTACGTGAGGATGAAAAGGAGAGCCGGGGAGAGATAGATGACCGGTCTGGCTTTTCCGGGGCAAAGTATAAGTAGGATTCCCTTTTAAAATATCGCATTTAAAGCACTGTGCGCTACACGCCAGATTAACCATTGTCACACGCCTTTCTCTCCTTTTACAAAGAGTTTGGTGTAATGGTTCTCCCAATGAGTGCCAGCCCTCAGAATTTAGCATGGTTCATGGGCGGATTGTCCTATCGGGGGATCGGGCATCCCCCGGTGGGCCGCTAGATCATGGGCCGGTGGGGGAGATCAGAGGATCTCACTCACCGTCCCACGATATTTTGAAGGAGAGATCTGTGTTGCCACCAGCACAGGACAGGCTTTGCTTTCCTTGTTAATGCAGAGAGCCAGGATATGACATAATATCCTGGAGCCTGCACTCCCATGCCGCACAGGGACCACAAGGGGGCGTCGATAAAAACACCAGCTAGTGGGCTGCTTTAAAAAAAAAAAAATGCCCGAGCTGGTATTCCCCTACAATCCGCCCTTGGAATGGTTAACCCTTTCAGTGCCAGAGAGGTCAATCAGGGTTAAGCTACATATCGAACAAAGGACTACAAATCCTAAATATGTTTCTTCGATCTGCAGCTTGACCCTTTGAGCGCCAGAGAGGTTCCCGATGATTGGGGACTTCTCTGGCTCTGAAAAGGTTAACCATGCTAAATTATGAGTGCTAGCAGTCATTGGGAGAACTGCAATGCGTTGCGTACCCCTCTGGCACTCAAAGGGTTACACCAAACTCTTTGGAAAAGGAGAGAAGGTCACGTGACAATGGCTGATGCCTCACACAGGTGCAGCATTTGATTAGACATGTATAGACAACTGGACTCACAACAGATTAATACCAGCCAGGCTCTTTTACATCTAGAATGCAGGCAATGCTAAGGCTTGCGATGAAGCGCCAGTTAAGGACGCGACATGAGAATCTCACACTTTTATGTGGGGTGCTATTCTCATGCCACCCTTTTCATCACGGCGACCTGCTTAATGCGGCGTGTAGCCGTACTATGTTTTGAATGTGACATTTTAAAAGGATATCATAAGGTGAAGCATTACAGGTAACGTGGGGGCGTAGTCAGGCCGGATTTGCCATAAGGCAAAGTAGGCACCTGTCTACAGGCACACGCCACTGAGGGGCGCCTGCCAATGGGATACTTTTTTTAATTATTCTTTGAAAAGATAAAAAAAAAAAAAAAATGGCCACTGCGCTGGCTGCACCGGCGCCCACTCCATGTTGCCTTCACATTGCACCTCCCTGGCAGGAGATCTGTTGTCTGTGCCTCCTTTGGCACAGTCCTGTAAGTGCTGAGCTCCCTCGTCGACTCTGTAGGAATGCAGAGCACTGGGATTTGACATCATCTCCCAGCGCTCTGCATTCCTGATTAGGAGACCGCGCGGGAGCTTCAGCAACTACAGGACTGACTGTACCAAATGAGGCACAGACAACCGATCTCCTGCCAGGGAGGTAGGAAACGGACAATGGGAGGGAGGCAGGCAATATGAGGGCAACATGGAGATGGTTGGGGCAAGTTGGACCCGAAGGGGGGCATTGTGAGGGCAACATGGAGATGGTGGGGGCAATTTGGATCTGATGGGGGCAATTTGGAGATGGTGGGGGCAATGTGGAACTGATGGAGGGCAATGTGAGGGTAGCATGGAGCTGATGGGGGGGCAATTTGGAGATGTTGGGGGCAATGTGGAACTGATGGAGGGCAATGTAAGAGAGCATGGAGCTGATGGGGGGTAAGTTGGAGCTGATGGAGGGGCAATGTGAGGACAATATGGAGATGGTGGGGGAAATGTGGAGCTGATGGGGGCAAGTTGGAGCTGATGGGGCAATGTGAGGGCAATAAAGAGATGATGGGGGCAATGTGGACATTAGGAGCATTGCGGAGGTGTCCAGTGGAGATGGCCAATGGGGGGGGGGGGCGCGCTTTAGATTTCTGTGCCTACAGGCTCCTGAGATGTAAATCCGGCCCTGGGCGTAGTGATCTTGTGATAGATGCTAAGGGATAAATGGGAGGTTGGTTTGCGGAGGTCTACTTATACATGAAGACGGCTAAGTGGGGGAATTGATGATTTGTAGAGGTACCATGGGAGCCAGTCACTTTCAAAACAAAATAGGATTTTGTCACTTTCCAGCAGATCTAATAAGCAGTTGTTTATTTTACAGATTAGGATTTCGTGTTCACTGATGAAATAAATTTCTCTCGTGCCTTTGTATGTTTCAATAAGTTACGTAATTTACTTCCTTATTATTGTAAAATTCGCCAGACGGCGTTATCCTGTTTTTCAAGGATGTTCACTTAGTATTTGGTGCTGCCACTCATCCCGGGTTGGAGGAAGCAAACATAAACCATTCTCATTTTAATGTAGTGTAATTTAATTTAATGCAATTATGGATGTATCATTTATGTGTACACTAAGGAACAATTTTTTTTCTGAAAGCTCATTAACCATTACAGTGCCAGAATGCTGTCCATTACCATGTGACCATTCGGGTACACAGAATGCTCCAATTTAGCCTCCCATTGTACTTTGTGCTGCTATTCACTTGACTGCTCTTTATTATGATACCTGTATTGGCTGAAACTAAGGGCTCAATTTAAAGGAGCAGTAAACTTTTTTTTTATGAAAACACATATTTTATAGAGCTTTTCCTGCTGAATAAAACAAGGTCACTCCCATCACTGTCAGATGTTTTATTCAAAAATTATAGCAGTTTAAATAATCAGGAAGTGAATTTACTGTGAATTTACTGTGTTTACTTCCTGATAGTTCTAACCGACAGGAAGTTAATTTACTGTGTTTACTTCCTGATAGTTCTAACTGACAGGAAGTGACACAGCAGTTTATATCACATTCTGTGGAGAACTGTATGTCTCTGACTTTTCTTTCGATTAGAATCTAACAGGAAATCTAATTAGAATTTGACCACTAGAGGGCACTGCTAATGTAAAAAAACATGGGTTTAAACTGTAATAACTCTGGAAATATAAATCTCTCCGCAGTGGGAGTACTCTTATTTTAATCAATAGGAAAATCCCTACAATATATATTTTTTCATAAAAAAGTTTACTGCTCCTTTAAAGGAGTCCGATAAAAACGATGTTAAAGTAAAAAAGACCAAGGAACAGTAATAATATATGTTTTACATTGTATTCACAACGTATTCTACAAGATTTGCTAACGAGCGAAGACTCAACAAATCCACGTAACCTAAAAACCTGAGTTTCACCTTTTTTCACATCACCATGCGTCCCAATCAGCCAATAATCGATGTACGATATGTCTAAAGCCAAGGAAAAACATAAGTCAACGTTATCTAGCAACCTTGATTGTTGTCAAAACAAGTTAAAAACCACAGCCAATTACAGCACACCAAAGTATCACATACATTCAAATATATCTATATATACCCCAAAATAACCAAAACTTCTAATCTGTGTTTCTGGTTTTGGAAAGTTAGGGCAAAGGACCCAGGAGTGGAGGATAGTGAATGGAGCCAGGGAGAGGGGAGCTGACACTTGAGGTAGAAGGTGTTTGGAGCAGAGACAGCTGGAGATAGTTGGTACACCATGGCGACACACATTCCATACATAAATGCATGCAAACACAAACACATAGCTTTTTTTGTTTATAACAACTACACATATTTATATTTTATTTTGACAGTATGAATCAGTGAGTGACAGAGCGTGAGTGGGACTGAGTGTGTCTGTGAGGGCCTGTGTGAGTGCCTTAGTGTGAATGGGCATATGATGGTGAGGAGAGGAGGGCAGAAGAGAGGGATAGGGAGAGCAGCAGGAGAGGAGAAAGCTCAGAAGGGCATCCATGGTCAGGGTAGGCCTGGGAGAGGGAGGTCAGTTGTTGGGCAGAGGGGGACACAGCCTAGGAGAGGCACACAAAAGACAATGGGACGAGGGGTACTTGTTGGGGAGCACCCCACACAGTCAGGTGTAGTGAAGGCATGACATTCCAGCCACAGCTCAGGCACCTCACAGGCTGGAGCTGAGGGACCCCCATTACACTCACGAGGAGAACAGAGCCCTTGTCCAGAGTATCTTGGAGAGGGAGAGTATCCTCTATACGAGAGAGAGGGTCTCTGGCCTGGCTACTAGGAAGAAGGCCACCTGGAGTCAGGTGTTCAGCAGAGTGAATGCAGTGTCCACCTGCAGCCGGACCATGTAGTCGATTAAAAAGTGCTGGGGGAATTGCACGCGCCTGGTCAAGAACAATATGACGGTGGCTGCCCGGTATTGGAGGAGGTCTCCCTGCCCACATCACTTTTAACACCTGGCAGAAGATGCTGAGGCAGAACTTGTCATCAATGGCTGTTGAGGGGGTCCCTAGAGGATATGACACTGGGGACAAAAGCAGCCTCCAAAATACCGGTAAGTGCATCATTACATAACTAGACACCAGACTAACCCACAAAACCACCACCTCACACCTGAACACATGGCCACGACTGATCCACACAACTGCACCAACACAGCACTGAGAGGGTTCAAACAAGGACAGAATATTGGACAATACAAGCAGAAATGGGAAGGCTCAACCAGGCCCAACCCTGTCCAAGTCTCAGTTTAACCCTCTTGTTGTTGTGCTGATCAAACACAATCCATACAAACAATGCTTGCCGAAAAGTTTTTGGATAAAGATCCACAATGTTCCTCCACAATGTCACCCATGGACCCACAGTGAAGTCAGCACCTAACCCCTTGAGTGCTAGAGGTATGATCAACGCATCGCTCCACAATGGCACTCCAAGGGTTAACCGACAGGGTTACAATTCAATGCTCTGAAGGGAACATTCACTAAGGTGTGATAAAGAAGTGATGAAGTGCAGGTGACTTCTATAGTTTATCACTTCTCCAATTCCCATGTTATTCTATTTAGACAATTAAATTACATCTCAAGTTTTGGACATCTTAGTGCATTGGTTCTATAGAACAACATAGGACCTGGAGAAGTGATATCACCGGAGAAGTCATCTCCACTTCACCTCCACTTTATCACTCCTTCATCACTGCTTAGTGAATCTCCACCAAGATGGATCAGGTCATACATCACAGTTCCACTGAGACAAACTGGGTGTATGTACAATGCACAGGCCTCGCAATAACCAACACCAGGGCCACCAAGCAAATAAAGGCACTGTGGAATATAATGATAAACAAGTAAATTAAACATACTGGGAATCAAATGTATACTCAGAGTGGGAATGGCAAGGTGCGGAATTGGTGTGGGTCAAGGACATAGTGTTGTTGTTCCCTAGGCCTATGTGTTGAGTATGCAATTGTTTGCTTTCACTTGAACAGTCATTTCTTACATTTGGTTGTCACATGTATCCTGAGGAGTGGGGATGGCAAGGGGGGATGTTAGACCATCCGCTCTTGTCAGGGCACATATGGGAACCAAACATTAACTCCTGCAGGTTGCTTACATCACTCTACAGTAGGGCTATCCAAGTTTAGTCTTCAAGGAGCACCAAAAGGGCATGACTGAGGGATATCTCTGATTACGCACAGGTGGGACACTCAAAAAGAAGGAGTTACTGATCAACTCAACAGTGCTTAATCATGACAATCCTTCACTGCTGGCCCTGAAGACTGAATTTGGACACGCCTTATGTAAAGGATCCTGTCAAGTTCATCAACCAGTGATTGCCAGGGTGGTATCCCATGCATCGCTACACAATACATTGGATACCATCATGACACTGAGCATCAATTTTGTCATTGCTTACATTACTAATCACACCATGTCATTTTCCACAGAGCATTCAGGCCTGCAGCACAACAGGAGGAAGGTGAGGAGGAGGAGGCATATGACGTTCCCCCCAGTGACGCAAGAAGAGGGGACCAGCAGGTGGTCGCCATCACCACCACCTCTACCATCACCACCAGGCTACAGGCAGCAACCCACTCCCTACAGCAAGTGTATACATCAAGGGAGGTGGATGCCCCCGTTCACCTCAGGACAGTACTATACGGCCCCAGCACCAGCAAGGCACTGGATGCCAGACACAGTTCCCACACCACAATCTGGGGCATATGGTCCCACCACACGCCAACAACTACCATCCTGGATGGCTCCCCAGCACAGGCACAGGTATGACTCAAGGTGGGAGGGATACAGCTACCAGTGGCCGCGGTATGACCCGTGGCCACTGGATTATGAACATCTGGGTCTGATTGGGGAGCCCCAGCTCCCACAACAACAAAAGGACTTTATACCCCCACCACATCTACAATAGGAGAGCCAAACATCAGTGGTAATCTTGGGTTCGCTAGATGTGGTGGGGACACAGCCATCCTCAGTATCCACACATGCTGGTACACAGCCAAGGGATCAGCCATCCTAGCACCATCAGCAGCTGCCACTCACCACCAGCAGCAGCCACCCCACCACTAACATCAGCCACCCCACCACCACCAGCAGCAGCCACACCACCACCAGCAGCAGCCTCACCAGAGGAACAGGAGGTGGAAGATGGTGAGCCAACAACACCAGAGGAGGCAGCTCATGGAATCCTGGAGGACAAACAGATGCCTCAGGAGATTGCAGAGGTACTCCCTGAGGAACACAGCCACCCTCCATGCCCTGACAGCCCAACACACTGTGCAGACCACTGAGCTGCACCAATACAAAACTGGCATGGTAGACATGATGGGGCAACTACTGGTTGAACTAAGGAAACTGAAACACAGGGAGAACCTGGGCATGGAGAGGGAGAAGCAATCTACAGATAGGTCTACTCCTGTTATACACACGCACCAACAGCCAGAACACCCTGGGTGACAAGGCAGTCAACCAGGGCATCCACCTCTGCAGTCCATTCTAAAGTGTCCCCCCAAAAAAATAATAATATATTTTCCCAAAAATAAAAAAGCACTTCTGCATTTTAATCCTGTCAGAGACGGTTTGTGGTTATTGACAGGTAAAGTGGCAAATATGTCTCCATTGCATTGCAAAGCAATGCAGTGAACACAACTCCTGCCCAGGATACTTGGTTGAAAAGTGTTGTAACATGGGTTAGCACACGTAACACACACAATGTTGTCCCATTCCAACTCACAATGCACCTACTGAAGACAAACAACATGACAGTGTTGTCTGGCCATGATATGAGTTGAACCTGAACAACTGACACCCACCCCTTAGCATAACAGGTGCCAAACTGACAATATTCAGTTCCATCCATTGTTGGGGTTTAAAGGGGTTATGCAAACAGTTATTTGCCTTAGCTAAGTAACATGTAAGATAGATAGATCGTTCCACTAAATAGACTGTGATTCATACTTTGATAGGGAAACAAACATCTCACTCAGTGAAACGTTAGGTTGATCACTGGGTTCTATGTCGTGTTTGGATAGAAGACATGAAGAAACCACCACTGTGGTCAATTGATTACACTAGGCAGGGAGAACATTGTGTGTTATCTAGTAAGGTGTTTTAATGAGTTGATAAGGTTGAAGCCGGCTTCTCCAGTGATATCACTTTTCTTGATTGTATGTGTGTCAGTAGAGCCTATGCACTGAGATATGTCAAACCAGAGCAATCTGAGAATATTGGTTTTATTGACTAACATGGAAACTGGGGGACATGACGAGATCACTGGGGAAGTTATAGCCCCTGTATCACTTCTTTATCACTTACCAAAACACCTTATTGTATCAGTGCCATCATCTCCTTGCATCAATATATCACCAAGTCCACTCATGGTCAATCAGTTGACACCTGCGATTAAGGCCATGCCTTCCTATGCATAAGATATACTCAAGCCATGAGCATGGTTACATTTAGTTTCCTCGTTTTATTGTGATTTTCGAATTCCCGTTTGGCCTCTCCTGCGTATGGTCTTTCCTTTTTTGCATCCGCATTGGTTGTGGCTTTTGCTCCTTTCTGGAGCGTTCCCAGTTTGTGCCGCCTGTCCTGCTTGCTTTCCCGGCTCCCTTGAGCCTTTCTTGGGGCTTTATTTGTTCCCGCAACTTGTTTGGCGCGTTGCCTCCTTCAGCTGGGGTTCACACATGCGTGTTTGCGGCTGTGACCTCCGTCCTGGTACACTTCCATCGGGCATCGAGCGGTGCGCATGTGCAAGGTGGCGGCCATCTTGGTACCCTCTCCTCGCGGATTGTATTGCTGTGGTGCAGCAGATCCGGCTGGCGGCTCGTTGCCTCGTCTCTGTTGCCAGTTTAAGGTCTAAGCGCATTATTTATTGCTAGTATTCTTACTATTATTATTTTCTATTTTCTCCCCCCGTTTGGTCTGGTTTGTTTTTTCTCCATTGCAACAGCCTAGTTTGGAGGTGGCCTTCCAGCCTTTTCACTTTGTACCAGTGTCCTTACCTTCATTTACAATATAACCTATATCTAATATCTTATTCACTATTGCCTCTTCCAGCGATGAGGGCACTGGTCATGGTGTATCCTCTGACCAAGTCACTAATGAAGGCCCTCTGACTACTACTGGGGCTAGTGCCCCTGTGGGTTCTGCCAATATGCCAACTACAGGTTCCACTTCTATTGCACCACAATCTGAACTGTTTAAATCCTTTATGGAGCAGTCCATGCAGTCCTATTATGCTGCACATGTCCGCTAATTTCTTTGTATCCATAGTTCAGGCCATGTCTAATTAGACCCCTACCTTGCCCGCTACCACTGAGGTTACGGCACCTGCCACAGCCCCACCAGTGGTTCCCACGCTACTGGCACTGACCCTTCCTATGAAGGAGGCTTCTAATGTGAATGTGGGAAAATGTTCCCATGAGCATAAACATGTGACTGCTCCGGGCCCTACCTCTTTAGAGAGACGGACTGCTAGCCCAGGCTCATTGCCTACTCATACACCACTTGAGGACGGTGATAATGACTCAGGCAGCTCCCCCCCATGGAACAGACCCTCAGCTCCTGAGGAGGTTGAAAAAAGGAGAAAGAATACTAAGAGTGCTAACCCAGACTCTTATTGCGCATGCTTCTGATGAGGAGTGTTATCCTCTAGAAACGCTAGCAGTTCTGACTCTGATACCCCACTTCCGCCTAAGTCCAAAGGGTCATCCGCTAACCCTAAGAATGGGGATGCTACCACTGTTCTGGACAATCAGGGTAACCCCCTGTTCGATCCCGAAGCTATTCGGCACCCACAGTCACCTGTGGGTCATGTAGCTTAAGTATATTGAACAGTGGGTCCGCAAACCACTTAGTCGTAAAACACGGAATAAATTGAGAGTGGAATGTCTGGTGGTTCCCAATAAGGCTTGCCAGACCCCGTATTATGACCCTAGGATGGTACAATTCATTGGCAAATACTATAGGGATCCCCGTAGGGGTATGGACAGGTCTCTGCAGTCCTGTCAGGATAGGCTCCTGGATGTGTTTGGGCCAATTACCAACATTTTTGGACTGACTGAGGTCGCCCTATCCTCTGGTTCACCAGTGGATGTCCAAGTTCTCCGTGGCTGGGCCCAACATGCCATTTGTTTTTTGGGCAATGTCAATACAGTTTTGGCGGCTGAATGTCGCAGGGCGATCCTCATTAAAATTGACCCCAAACTCACAGAGCTGTCGGTTTCTGAGCCTGGGCCATCGGCTCAGGGGTTTTTGTTCAAGGATTCCTTTATTAAGGATATGGTGAAATTTGTTAGCTCTTTCACTGTCTTGGACAATGTGCAATCCTCTCTTAAACGAGTTTTCCAGCCCAAGGTTATTGGGTGGGCTGGAAGAGGCAGGGGTCGCACTTCCAGCCGTTCCTTCATGCCACAGCAGAGATTCCAGACTCCGTGACCCCCTTAATTCTGGGGGCAACAACACTTCCCAGATCCACGGTCCAGTGGAGCTTTCTTTCCACAATGGGGCAGACCATGGCAGGCCCGCTCTGGCAGAGGAGCCTTCAAATCCAGATGATGTGCGGGTAAGTCTATCTCCTCCCTTCTTTTCTGGGGCTTGTGGGGGGCAGATTCTCCCTTTTTTCCTGTTGTTGGGCCGACATCAAGTCCGACATGTGGGTATTGCAAACCGTTTGGAGTTACACCATAGAGTTTTATGTCCCTCCGCTTCAGCCCCCCTTACCCAGTCTGTTTCGGTTCTGCACGGCGGACTGAGTTGATCGATGGCGAAGTCACCAATCTTTATCAGAAGGGTGCAATCTGTCTGGTCCCCCAGACATCCCCAGGGTTCCTCAGCAATATCTTTCTGGTCAGGAAAAAGGATTCAGCCCCACGCCCTGTTATAAACTATCGGCTTCTAAACAGGTTTGCGCTCTATCGGCACTTCAAAATGGATGGTGAAGATCCATCTGAAGGATATGTAACTGATGTCCCAATATACCGGGCCTCATGGAACTGCCGGAAATGGCAATTTACTTGCCTTCCATTTGGTCTTTCCTCGGCTCCTTGGTGCTTTACCAAGCTGCTGAAGCCATTGGTCAATTTCTTGGACTGTCGGGGGGTTTGGCTCATTATCTACCTAGACAACATGCTGATCGTGTCTCAGGATCAGGACCTCCTGTTGTCCCATGCCACTTTGATGGTTCGTCTGCTCACCTCCCTAGGGTTTCTCATCAACTGGGGCAAGCTGGTTCTTGTTCTGGCTCGGCGCATGGAGTTTCAGGGGTTCCTTGTCAATTTGGATCAAGTCTCCCTCAATCTCCCGCCGACAAAGGTGCAGTCCATCCACAGGGAACTCAGGGTGGTTCTCTGCAAAGGACAGATTTCTTTGAGGATCTAGGCTCAGATTTTGGGGCTTTTGGCAGCCTCCATTCAGGACATGTTTCCGGGTCCTCTCCATTATCACACCCTGCAGAGGTTGAAGGCTGCGCATATTAATTGCGGTCTCAGTTACACCGACATTATCAATCTTTCCTCAGATATCGGCAAGGAACTCGTCTGGTGGCTCAAGCATTTAGATGCTTGGAATGGCAGGGCAATCTTTGGCAAAGTGCCAGACATTGTGATAGAGTCTGGCGCCAGTTGGGGTGCACAGCGTGCAGGTCAGCTCAGGAGACCGATCTTCATATCAACTGTCTGGAGCTTTTGGCCAGTTGTGTCGCCCTCAAGAGTCTGGCATAAGATCGGGTCAATTGTTGCATGTTATTACTGATGGACAATGTGTCCGCAGTGCGATATATCAATCATCTGGGGGGCACGAGGTCCAAGCTGTTGGCAGATCTCACCCGCGATTTTTGGCATTTCTGTGTAGACCACAACATTATGGTCCAGGTCGAGTACTTGCCAGATTTGTCCAACATCTTGAATGATTGGAACTCCTGCTTCCTTTTGGGCAGCAGCAATTGGATGCTGCATGGTCATGTTTTTTCCATCCTGCAGACATAATGGGTCCCTTCCGCATCAACCTCTTCATGTCTCAGCTGAATCGGCGGTTACCTCGCTTTTTTCAGCTGGAGGCTAGATCCGGAGGCGCCGGCAGTAGACACTTTCCTACAGTCCTGGTGGCAGGATCAGACTTACGTGGAACGGGGTATGGATCCCGTTTCAGCACCTCTGGTGGCAGTAGGCATTCAGTTCTCGCAGCCTCCTCAGTCTCGCCATCGGTCGCTGTGGGACGTTAACGTGGTCTTGGAGTTTCGGGAGGTGTGGCCTACTACTGAGTCCTTAACTTTGAAGCAATTGTCTGCAAAGTTGACTATGTTATTGTGTCTGATTTCTTTTCGGCGGGTTCAGTCTGTCAGCTGTCGCCATACTAAGACTTGTTCGCATTCGGTTCTTTATCCAGCTTTTCCACTTCGTCCGCAGTTGTGTGTTGTCCACTGTTTGCAGGAGTATGGGCTGTGTATGGTGGCTTTGCGGCAGCCATCGTGGCCACAGTTGTTGATTTCTATCCGCAAGCCCCATCTACCAGTTTCTACGGTGTCCTTGGCTCGCTAGGTCCTGCATTTGGCTGGTATAGATGTGTCTCTCTTTGGTGCTCATTCTTCTACTGGTGTGATGGCGTCCATGGCCTTGCAGGCTGGGGGTCGCTTACAGGATATCCTTTGGGTGGCAGATTGGTCTTGTCAGTCTACCTTTCGGGATTTTTGTCTTAAACCTGTTCATCATTTTCCTGATAATGTTGTTAATCCTGTTTCTGATAATGTTGTGTCTGCAGTTTTGAACTAGCATAATATGAAGCCTCCGTGCTTGCCATAAAATTTGTGGATTTTCCTAACAATGTGTGAAGGAAAGTCAGAATTTTATTAAAGACACAGAGGCAAATATTATCCCTCCCTGTGTCCCCCCTTTCACGATTTTCTTCACTTTCCAGGTTGATTTTTTCACACGGATTTGCATTCGGTCATTCTCTGTGAAACTTCTGCTTGTTGCAGTGTGAGGGTGTCCCGTTTTGCCTGTTGCAGTGTGGCTCTCTCATTGGTGTTCCAGTGTGGAGTTGCAAGAGGATCATGTTCGGTCACTTGCATTCGAAAGAGAAGGATCTACAGATTGCATCCTGCTTTTAAAGGGTTAGTAATACTTCGTTTTAACTTTATTTTGTAGGCATTAAAAAAACATGAAGAACGATATAAATCTTATCTCTCAAATCTTTATGGTTTGAGAGATATTCACAAGCAAAGTTTCCCCTCCCGCCCCTTTTACCTAGTGTAAGCCATCTCTTCTCAGATGTGGAATCCAGTCCATAGACCTGACAGATAACAGAAGGGGACAATCTTCTTCCTATGAGAACAATGAAAGCCCTGCCCCCCTTGACAAGTTTTTCAGGTTTTTCCCTTATCTTAATTGAAGATTGTCCCTCTCTGCAATCTACCTGGGCACCTCCCTTCTGCTCTGGCTGAGCAGTGTTACATCAGTAAAAGGGGCGGGAGGGGGATACTTTGTCATTGAATTACTCTTGAACTACAACTCTGACAGAATTGAAATAACACTCTCCAAAGTCCAAATACTATTATGATTAATTAGAGCTGCCTTCATTATGAAACATTACTATCCCTTTAAGGGGATGTGGGAGTGACTAAGTTGGGGAAACAGGATGGTTTACAGTTTTTTCTTTTGTCTGTATTGTATCAATAAAGTTCTTGCTGCTGAGTGGAGCAGTGGAGAAGGATTATAGCATAATATTCGCCTCTCTGTCTTTAATAAAATTCTGACTTTCCTTCACACATTGTTAGGAGAATCCACAAATTATACATAGAACTGCGTGATATATAATGTAGAGCCCATGTTGCCCTCCTAGCAGTTACACTGTGGAGTGTCAGTTACACTTTGGAGTGTCAGTTACACTGTGGAGTGTCAGTTACACTGTGGAGTGTCAGTTACACTGTGGAGTGTCAGTTATACTTTGGAGTGTCAGTTACACTGTGGAGTGTCAGTTACACTGTGGAGTGTCAGTTATACTTTGGAGTGTCAGTTACACTGTGTAGTGTCAGTTACAAAGTGATGCCATTTCACATACAAACTGATCTGCAGGAGGACCAGTAATCAGTGTCAGTTGGAAAAGCCTTAGACATGGCGTTCATATCGATCTGTTTGCTCATTTTATGGATTATACCCGGCCGGGAATTCTCCATGGTCTCATCCAAAGGTAAGTCGTACTCTGCACTGTGCACATTTCCTCTGAAGGGGAATAAAGGGGCGTTACACTGAGGACTGTATAACGCAATCTAATCTGTAGTCTTGCTCAACATCAGTTTCTTACTGCAAATTGTAATCTATTTAGCAATTTAATAGTTAAGTGACTGCATGGATGCTGCCATCTGACTTTCCAAAATACAACAGGACACTAGGGGGAGCAAGAGTACAAGTCCATCATTACCTCAATTGGATAATTAATGACTTGTGTATGTGCGTGTCTCCTGTCTGTAGGATAAAATGTGAGGCAGTTTATGGTTATTAACCCCCCACATGCCATGTACATCTCCGTTGTATTGCTCTATAATGAACTGGAAATATCTGTAGCACGCAAGGGGTTAAATCCTGTAATTCATCATTGTGTACCAATGGGATAAAGATATGACTGTGATTTCACACTAAATCAGGCAGTGGAAATGTGTTTCAGTCCGTACCCCTACCTAATGCCAGTTTATAAAAGAAAAATGTTAAATACCGTAACAGCCAAAGGCTGAGTTCAGGCCTCTGTGGTTCAGAGTGGATGCTATTCCAAAGGAAGGAAGTTAGGAATCAAAGAGTTAAACAGGAGGACTCTCCTCACAAAGTGATGACCCTCAGAAGGTTTGGGAGAGAGGTAAAATAACAAAAGTCCTAAGTAACCAAAATCTCTTCAGGAGGGAAGTTGCCCTGAACCTCCGTTAAGGCGATTCTAAAAACCTGAAGTCTGTTGTGCAGTGGGAGGGGTTATCAGCTAGGAAGTGGGAGGAGTTTTATTGCTTGGAGTGCCCTGTCTCCTATAGGCACGCAGCTTAACCCCGGGGTTTCTGCATCCCTCGGTGACGCTAGAGAAATGTAGCTGTTCGAAACAAAGGAAGCTGTGGAATCAAAGAGTTAAATAAGAAGACTCTCCTCACAAAGAGAGATCTCTCAGAAGCTTTAGGGGAAATAGGTAAAATAATAAAAGATGTAAGTAAATGAATTCTATCAGGAGAAATGTAGCCCTGGACCTGAAGTTTTTCTTAGCGTATCCTCCCTCCAATAGGCACTCTACTTAACCCTGTGGTTCCTGGATCCCTCAGTAACGCTGGAGAAAACAGAATTCTACTTCCTAGTGCATCTATCTGCTCCGAGGATTCACTTGCAGAGCTGATTTTAACTCTATTATTATTTATCCTTATCTTTAATGTTTCATATTAATATTGAATTTAATTAATTTCATTTTAATATTTTATTTAATTAATTTCATATTAGTATATTTAATAAGGGACACAAATGTTGCAGCAATATTTTTAAGCAAATTGTATTTATTTAATTCTTTTTCTGATGTTCTTAGTGTCAGAGACCATAATCAGGAGCGTAGATCGATCCATTCCAGATGGTAACAAAGCTGGAGGAAAGAAAAAACACAATTAGTGGGAAACTCGACTGATCTGAGATAATATCCAAAAACATTCACATCTAAACAATGATACAATACTAGGTATGTAGAGAAAGGTTAGTATGTAGCAGGGATGAAAGGTGACGTGTTAGTATTAGGCAGGTCAGCAAGGTGCAAAGTTAGTATTTAGCGGGAGATAAAGATGAAAGGTAAGAATTAATCAGGGGAGAGAGGTGCAATGTTAGTATTTAGCGGGAGATAAGGATGAAAGGTAAGAATTAATCAGGAGAGAGAGGTGCAATGTTAGTATTTAGCGGGAGATAAAGATGAAAGGTAAGAATTAATCAGGAGAGAGAGGTGAAATGTTAGTATTTAGCGGGAGATAAAGGTGAAAGGTAAGAATTAATCAGGAGAGAGAGGTGAAATGTTAGTATTTAGCGGGAGATAAAGATGAAAGGTAAGAATTAATCAGGAGAGAGAGGTGCAATGTTAGTGTTTAGCGGGAGATAAAGATGAAAGGTAAGAATTAATCAGGGGAGAGAGGTGCAATGTTAGTATTTAGCGGGAGATAAGGATGAAAGGTAAGAATTAATCAGGAGAGAGAGGTGCAATGTTAGTATTTAGCGGGAGATAAAGATGAAAGGTAAGAATTAATCAGGAGAGAGAGGTGAAATGTTAGTATTTAGCGGGAGATAAAGGTGAAAGGTAAGAATTAATCAGGAGAGAGAGGTGAAATGTTAGTATTTAGCGGGAGATAAAGATGAAAGGTAAGAATTAATCAGGAGAGAGAGGTGAAATGTTAGTATTTAGCGGGAGATAAAGATGAAAGGTAAGAATTAATCAGGAGAGAGAGGTGCAATGTTAGTATTTAGCGGGAGATAAAGATGAAAGGTAAGAATTAATCAGTAGAGAGAGAGGTGATATGTTAGTATTTAGCGGGAGATAAAGGTGAAAGGTAAGAATTAATCAGGAGAGAGAGGTGAAATGTTAGTGTTTAGCAGGAGATAAGAATGAAAGGTAAGAATTAATCAGGAGAGAGAGGTGAAATGTTAGTATTTAGCGGGAGATAAAGGTGAAAGGTAAGAATTAATCAGGAGAGAGAGGTACAATGTTAGTGTTTAGCGGGAGATAAAGATGAAAGGTAAGAATTAATCAGGGGAGAGAGGTGAAATGTTAGTATTTAGCGGGAGATAAAGATGAAAGGTAAGAATTAATCAGGGGAGAGAGGTGAAATGTTAGTGTTTAGCGGGAGATAAAGGTGAAAGGTAAGAATTAATCAGGGGAGAGAGGTGAAATGTTAGTATTTAGCGGGAGATAAAGGTGAAAGGTAAGAATTAATCAGGGGAGAGAGGTGAAATGTTAGTGTTTAGCGGGAGATAAAGGTGAAAGGTAAGAATTAATCAGGAGAGAGAGGTGAAATGTTAGTATTTAGCGGGAGATAAAGATGAAAGGTAAGAATTAATCAGGGGAGAGAGGTGAAATGTTAGTATTTAGCGGGAGATAAAGATGAAAGGTAAGAATTAATCAGGGGAGAGAGGTGAAATGTTAGTGTTTAGCGGGAGATAAAGATGAAAGGTAAGAATTAATCAGGGGAGAGAGGTGAAATGTTAGTGTTTAGTGGGAGATAAGGATGAAAGGTAAGAATTAATCAGGAGAGAGAGGTACAATGTTAGTGTTTAGCGGGAGATAAAGATGAAAGGTAAGAATTAATCAGGGGAGAGAGGTGAAATGTTAGTGTTTAGCGGGAGATAAAGATGAAAGGTAAGAATTAATCAGGAGAGAGAGTTGAAATGTTAGTTTTTAGCGGGAGATAAAGATGAAAGGTAAGAATTAATCAGGAGAGAGAGGTGAAATGTTAGTTTTTAGCGGGAGATAAAGATGAAAGGTAAGAATTAATCAGGAGAGAGAGTTGAAATGTTAGTTTTTAGCGGGAGATAAAGATGAAAGGTAAGAATTAATCAGGAGAGAGAGTTGAAATGTTAGTTTTTAGCGGGAGATAAAGATGAAAGGTAAGAATTAATCAGGAGAGAGAGTTGAAATGTTAGTATTTAGCGGGAGATAAAGATGAAAGGTAAGAATTAATCAGGAGAGAGAGGTGAAATGTTAGTATTTAGCGGGAGATAAGGATGAAAGGTAAGAATTAATCAGGAGAGAGAGTTGAAATGTTAGTTTTTAGCGGGAGATAAAGATGAAAGGTAAGAATTAATCAGGAGAGAGAGGTGAAATGTTAGTATTTAGCGGGAGATAAGGATGAAAGGTAAGAATTAATCAGGAGAGAGAGTTGAAATGTTAGTTTTTAGCGGGAGATAAAGATGAAAGGTAAGAATTAATCAGGAGAGAGAGGTGAAATGTTAGTTTTTAGCGGGAGATAAAGATGAAAGGTAAGAATTAATCAGGAGAGAGAGGTGAATTGTTAGTATTTAGCGGGAGATAAAGATGAAAGGTAAGAATTAATCAGGAGAGAGAGGTGAAATGTTAGTATTTAGCGGGAGATAAGGATGAAAGGTAAAAATTAATCAGGAGAGAGAGGTGAAATGTTAGTGTTTAGCGGGAGATAAGGATGAAAGGTAAGAATTAATCAGGAGAGAGAGGTGAATTGTTAGTGTTTAGCGGGAGATAAAGATGAAAGGTAAGTTAAGTAGGAGAGAGAGGTGAAATGTTAGTATTTAGCGGGAGATAAAGATGAAAGGTAAGTTAAGTAGGAGAGAGAGGTGAAATGTTAGTGTTTAGCGGGAGATAAGAATGAAAGGTAAGTTAAGTAGGAGAGAAAGGTGAAATGTTAGTTTGTAGTAGGAGAGAAAGGTGAAACGTTAATACGTAGCTACCCCAGGCCGACCTTCCTATCACTCTCACTTGATGAAGAGCTTATCAAGTTGCACCTCATTCCTATTGGGGAGAGGACGATTCTGGAGGGTCATGATTGGGCCTTTACTATCCATAACATATTGTGACTGAATCGGGGAAAGATAATTGAGATGGGTGGCAACAGCATTGCCATGTACCTTCCTGACCCACCGTGACCATCTGTCATAACAAGTACCCCGTCCATACACCTATACTTTCTCCAAGTTAACCCATCCATTACCATATTGGCTTAGTACTCATTCCACAGAGGTTTGTGACACGTAGTAACAGAACGATAACTAAGAGGAAGGAAGAGCTGAACCCTATAAGTGCCCGATACACAGCAAGTGACACAAGGACTCACCTCCTCGGTCTGTCTGGATCTCCTGGGGAGCCGGAGACGTGGCTCATTCCATAAAACTGGTGCTGCTTTTGGTTTTAATTACTTTTTTTTCCACATGATGTAACTAAATAGAAGGAAGCGGAGAGAGGAAACAAAGCACAATAATGAGTATGACACAGTTACAGGACAGAATGATAACATTTATATTTAACCCCATTGGCAACATACATGGGTTTAACAGATCACCCGCTATGAAAAGTACATGCTGCAGGGCCCCAGTGATTACTCCTGGGCTGTAACAGCAGGTGTTTCACACAGGAGCCCATTATTACAGGGGGCATTGAAGCTGTAACCCTGCAGGCGCCTTTGGCAGTGACATTATTAATCCGCATTATAGATCACTGGGATCTAGTTACCTTCAGAAGTAAATTCTCCAGGTGGAAACCACATCTGTGTTTTTTCGGCAATTTCATATACTCATGAGCCTCCTGAAAAGACAGAGAACAGGGGGTTAATCATACACAACCTCATTACCATGTATCTCACCACACAAGGGTAAAAGTGGATCAATTCTGGGGCAAACTGAGGGTCGCCCCCTCGTCCCTTTAAAACCAGACTCATATGAAGACTGCTGTGTGCAGGGCTGCATGGAGTCCATCACAGGTCTGTACTAATCACTGCGCCCTGCACACAGCATTCTTCATATGAGATCAGCTTTACAGGGACGAGGGGGGGACCTTATATCCACTGCACCGCAGGGGACAAATAACCCCCCCCAAATTTCTACTGATTTAACACTTTGACTGCCAGGGGGTGTCCAATGCTTTGTGTAGAAATGCTCTGGACATCTCTTGGGAACACAAAGGGTTAATAAGGAGTAGCATATATGACATTAATCCACTGATAATCACTAAATTGCAATGAAACTGAATGAAGATCGATATAGATAATAATTGGTTAACCCCTTGTATGACAGAGAGGTCTCATCTATCAGTGTATTTTTCACAATCTCTGGGAGACCATGTTAGGATTCGAGGAGTGAAAACACCCCATAATGTGTCAGTTTCAAGCACAAGAGTGATCAAAATCCTATGATGGTCTTGTACTTATAACAGTGGTTCTCCAGCCATCTCCTCACGGACCCCTAACAGGTCAGGTCTCCATGCTTGTGCACAGGTGAAGGATGTCTGATCCTCTAATTAACTCCCCTGTACACAAGCAGTGAAACCCTAAAGTCCTGTCCTGTTAGGGAAGAGGGGAGGGCTGGGGAACCACTGAATTATACCATTTGTCCTTCACCTACAGAAGGTTAGATGAAGGTCACTTTGGGTGATTTTACTCAGGTCAGATACTGTGTAATGGAATATAATGTATTTATCCTCACACATTAACCCTATCAGTACCTGAGACCTGTAGCCGGTCCTATTACCACAGACTGTAAGTTCAGTAGAAGGTGCAGGGTATTTATTAGTGAGTTACTTGGTAGGCGTGAAAGAGAACGGGGAAGAGAATTACCTGCCGGACCACATTTAAATGCATGATTGCACTTTCAAGCTCAGGTATCATTGTAACAGCGCCTGATGGTGTCTTGTCCACGCTGTGGGGGAAGCAAAAACAGTCGCACAGTTAGAGAGAGTGACAAGGTAATAAGATTGATTTTCTATTTACATGAACTATTTCACACAATCAAATTTCAAAAACAGTGAGATAAAAGTGTAACCTGAACTGTGTAAAAGAAGGGGTCAACTAGACTATATTAGGAAAGACGTGATCACTTTCCACGATACTAATAGACACTACTATCACTTTACTACCCTTATGTGTAAAAAATCTCTTCCCTTGCTACCATTACTAATATACACTTTAACCATCCAACCATTACTAATATACACCCCTCTCACCTTCCTATCATTACTAATATACACCCCTCTCATCTTCCTACTATTACTGATATACACCCCTCTCACCTTCCTATCATTACTAATACACACCCCTCTCACCTTCATACAATTACTAATACACACCTCTTTCACCTGCCTACTATTACTAATACACACCCCTCTCACCTTCCTACCAATACTAATATACACCCATCTCCCCTTCCTAAAATTATTATTATACACCCCTCTCATCTTCCTACCATTACTAATACACACCCCTCTCACCTTCCTATCATTACTAATACACACCCCTCTCACCTTCGTACCATTACTAAAACACACCCCTCTCACCTATCTACCATAACTAATACACACCCCTCTCACCTTCCTACCACTACTAATACACACCCCTCTAACCTTTCTATCATTACTAATATATACCCCTCTTACCTTCCTATCATTACTAATACACACCCCTCTCACCTTTCTACCATAACTAATACACACCCCTCTCACTTTCCTATCATTACTAATACACACCCATCTCACCTTCCTATCATTACTAATATATACCCCTCTTACCTTCCTATCATTACTAATACACACCCCTCTCATCTTCCTACTATTACTAATATATACCCCTCTCACCACCCTATAATTACTAAAACACACCCCTCTCACCTTTCTATAATTACTAATATACACCCCTCTCACCTTCCTACCATTACTAATACACACCCCTCTCACCTTCCTACCACTACGAATATAGACCCCGCTCATCTTCCTATAATTAGTAAAATACACCCCTCTCTCCTTCCTACCATTACTAATACACACCCCTCTCATCTTCCTACCATTACTAATACACACCCTTCTCACATTCGTACCATTACTAATATACACCCCTCTCACCATCCAATCATTACTAATACACACCCCTCTCACCTTCCAATAATTACTAATATACACGACTCTCACCTTCCTACCATTACTAATACACACACCTCTCACGTTCCTACTATTACTAATATACACCCCTCTCACCTTCCTACCGTTAATAATATACTCCCCTCTCACCTTCCTATCATTACTAATACACACCCCTCTCACCTTCCTACTATTACTAATATATACCACTCTTACCTTCCTATCATTACTAATATACACTCCTCTCACCTTCCTATCATTACTAATACACACCTCTTACTTTCCTATCATTATTAACATACACCCCTCTCACCTTCCTACCATTACTAATATACACCCCTCTCACCTTCCTATAATTACTAATATACACCCCTCCCTCCTTCCTATCATTACTAATACACACCCCTCTCACCTTCATACAATTACTAATACACACCTCTTTCACCTGCCTACTATTACTAATACACACCCCTCTCACCTTCCTACCAATACTAATATACACCCATCTCCCCTTCCTAAAATTATTATTATACACCCCTCTCATCTTCCTACCATTACTAATACACACCCCTCTCACCTTCCTATCATTACTAATACACACCCCTCTCACCTTCGTACCATTACTAAAACACACCCCTCTCACCTATCTACCATAACTAATACACACCCCTCTCACCTTCCTACCACTACTAATACACACCCCTCTAACCTTTCTATCATTACTAATATATACCCCTCTTACCTTCCTATCATTACTAATACACACCCCTCTCACCTTTCTACCATAACTAATACACACCCCTCTCACTTTCCTATCATTACTAATACACACCCATCTCACCTTCCTATCATTACTAATATATACCCCTCTTACCTTCCTATCATTACTAATACACACCCCTCTCATCTTCCTACTATTACTAATATATACCCCTCTCACCACCCTATAATTACTAAAACACACCCCTCTCACCTTTCTATAATTACTAATATACACCCCTCTCACCTTCCTACCATTACTAATACACACCCCTCTCACCTTCCTACCACTACGAATATAGACCCCGCTCATCTTCCTATAATTAGTAAAATACACCCCTCTCTCCTTCCTACCATTACTAATACACACCCCTCTCATCTTCCTACCATTACTAATACACACCCTTCTCACATTCGTACCATTACTAATATACACCCCTCTCACCATCCAATCATTACTAATACACACCCCTCTCACCTTCCAATAATTACTAATATACACGACTCTCACCTTCCTACCATTACTAATACACACACCTCTCACGTTCCTACTATTACTAATATACACCCCTCTCACCTTCCTACCGTTAATAATATACTCCCCTCTCACCTTCCTATCATTACTAATACACACCCCTCTCACCTTCCTACTATTACTAATATATACCACTCTTACCTTCCTATCATTACTAATATACACTCCTCTCACCTTCCTATCATTACTAATACACACCTCTTACTTTCCTATCATTATTAACATACACCCCTCTCACCTTCCTACCATTACTAATATACACCCCTCTCACCTTCCTATAATTACTAATATACACCCCTCCCTCCTTCCTATCATTACTAATATACAACCCTCTCACCTTCCTAACATTACTAATATAGACCCCTCTCACCTTCCTATCATTACTAACATACACCCCTCTCACATTCCTAACATTAATAATACACACCCCTCTCGCCTTCCTATCATTACTATTACACACCTCTCTCACCTTCCTACCATTACTAATATACACCCCTCTCACATTCCTAACATTAATAATATACAACCCTCTCGCCTTCCTATAATTACTAATATACACCCCTCTCACATTCCTAACATTAATAATATACAACCCTCTCGCCTTCCTACCATTACTAATATACACCACTCTCACATTCCTAACATTAATAATATACAACCCTCTCGCCTTCCTATCATTACTAACATACACTCCACTCACATTCCTAACATTACTAATATACACCCCTCTCACCTTCCTACCATTACTATTACACACCTCTCTCACCTTCCAATCATTACTAATACAAACCCATCTCACCTTCCTATCATTACTAATATACACCCCTCTCACGTTCCTACCATTACTAATAAACACCCCTCTTTCCTTCCTATCATTACTAATATACACTCCTCTCACCTTCCTATTATTACTAATATACAGCCCTCTCACCTTCCTATCAGTAGTAATAGATACCCCTCTTACCTTCCTACCATTACTAATATACACCCCTCTCACCTTCCTACCATTACTAATATACACCCCTCTTACCTTCCTACCATTACTAATATACACCCCTTTCACATTCCTTCCATTACTAATATACACCCCTCTCACCTTCCTATCATTACTAATATACACTCCTCTCATCTTCCTATCATTACTAATATACACTCCTCTCACCTTCGTAACATTACTAATATACATCCCTCTCACCTTCCTATCATTACTAATATACACCACTCTCACATTCCTAACATTAATAATATACAACCCTCTCGCCTTCCTATCATTACTAACATACACTCCACTCACATTCCTAACATTACTAATATACACCCCTCTCACCTTCCTACCATTACTATTACACACCTCTCTCACCTTCCAATCATTACTAATACAAACCCATCTCACCTTCCTATCATTACTAATATACACCCCTCTCACGTTCCTACCATTACTAATAAACACCCCTCTTTCCTTCCTATCATTACTAATATACACTCCTCTCACCTTCCTATTATTACTAATATACAGCCCTCTCACCTTCCTATCAGTAGTAATAGATACCCCTCTTACCTTCCTACCATTACTAATATACACCCCTCTCACCTTCCTACCATTACTAATATACACCCCTCTTACCTTCCTACCATTACTAATATACACCCCTTTCACATTCCTTCCATTACTAATATACACCCCTCTCACCTTCCTATCATTACTAATATACACTCCTCTCATCTTCCTATCATTACTAATATACACTCCTCTCACCTTCGTAACATTACTAATATACATCCCTCTCACCTTCCTATCATTACTAATATACACCCCTCTCACCTTCCTACCATTACTAATACACACTCCTCTTACCTTCCTAACATTTCTAATACACACCCCTATCACCTTCCTACAATTACTAATATACACCCCTATCACCTTCCTACAATTACTAATATACACCCCTATCACCTTCCAATCATTACTAATACACACCCCTCTCACCTTCCTACTATTACTAATATACACCCCTCTCACCTTCCTGTCATTACTAATATACACCCCTCTCACCTTCCTATCATTACTAATATACACCCCTCTCACCTTCCTACAACTACTAATATACACCCCTATCACCTTCCAATCATTACTAATACACACCCCTCTCACCTTCCTACTATTACTAATATATACCCATCTCACCTTCTTACCATTACTAATAAACATCCTACTCATCTTCCTGACATTACTAATATAGACCTCTCTCACCTTGCGTCTGAGGTAGTGTCTTGTTCGCTTGGAGGTTTAGTTACTGTAACTTCCTCCAAATCCTCATCTCGTATGTCTTTTCCATCTTTGACGCTAAGAGTTGCAGAAATAGCAAAAAACAACAGATTAGCAAAACATCACATTTCATCCCTTCATAAAATGCCACAAAAGAAAAATGTACAGTGATACACCACGTTGTCTATACACTACCCTCTCCTTCTATTACTAATATACACCCCTTTCACCTTTCTACCATTACTAATATACACCCCTCTCACCACCCTACCATTACTAATATACACCACTCTCACCTTTCTACCATTACTAGTATACACCCCTCTCACCTTCCTATCATTACTAATACACACCTCTCTCACCTTCCTACCATTACTAATATACACCCCTCTCCTTCTATTACTAATATACACCCCTTTCACCTTTCTACCATTACTAATATACACCCCTCTCACCTCCCTACCATTACTAATATACACCCCTCTCACCTTCCTATCATTACTAATACACACTCCTCTTCCCTTCCTATCATTACTAATATACACCCCTCTCCCCTTCCTATTATTACTAATACACACCCCTCTCACCTTCCTTTAATTACTAATATACACCCCTCTCACTTTCTATCATTACTAATACACTACCCTATCCCCTTCCTATCATTACTAATACACACCCCTCTCACCTTCCTATAATTACTAATATACACCCCTCTCACCTTCCTACCATTACTAATACACACCCCTCTCACATTCCTACTATTACTAATATACACCCCTCTCACCTTTCTACCATTACTAATATACTCCCCTCTCACCTTCCTATCATTACTAATATACACCCCTCTCACCTTCCTACTATTACTAATATACACCCATCTCACCTTCCTCTCATTACTAATACACACCCCTCACAGCTTCCTATCATTATTAATACACAACCCTCTCACCTTCCTATAATTACTAATATATAACCCTAATAAACATCTTACTTATCTTCCTGACATTACTAATATAGACCTCTCTCACCTTGCGTCTGAGGTAGTGTCTTGTTCACTTGGAGGTTTAGTTACTGTAACTTCCTCCAAATACTCATCTCGTATGTGTTTTCCATATTTGACGCTAAGAGTTGCAGAAATAGCAAAAAACAACAGATTAGCAAAACATCACATTTCATCCCTTCATAAAATGCCACAAAAGAAAAATGTACAGTGATACACCACATTGTCTATACACTACCCTCTCCTACTATTACTAATATACAACCCTTTCACCTTTCTACCATTACTAATACACACCCCTCTCACCTTCCTAACATTACTAATATACACTCCTCTTACCTTCCTACCATTACTAATATACACCCCTCTCACCTTCCTACCATTACTAATACACACCCCTCTCACCTTCCTACCATTACTAATATACACCCCTCTCACCTTCCTACCATTACTAATACACACCCCTCTCACCTTCCTACCATTACTAAAATACACCCCTCTCACCTTTCTATCATTACTAATAGACACCCCTTTTACCTTCCTATCATTACTAATATACACCCCTCCCACCTTCCTACCATTACTAATATAAACCCCTTTCACCTTCCTATCATTACTAATATACAACCCTCTCACATTCCTAACATTACTAATATAGACCCCTCTCATCTTCCTATCATTACTAACATACACCCCTCTCACATTCCTAACATCATTAATATACACCCCTCTTACCTTCCTATCATTACTAACATACACCCCTCTCACATTCCTAACATTACTAATATACACCCCTCTCACCTTCCTACCATTACTATTACACACCTCTCTCACCTTACTATCATTACTAATACAAACCCATCTCACCTTCCTATCATTACTAATATACACCCCTCTCACCTTCCTATCATTACTAATATACACCCCTCTCACTTTCCTATCAGTAGTTATATATACCCCTCTTACCTTCCTACCATTACTATTATACACCCCTCTCACATTCCTACCATTAATAAAATACACCCCTCTCACCTTCCTATCATTACTAATACAGACTCCTCTTACCTTCCTACCATTTCTAATATACACCCCTTTCACCTTCCTAAAATTACTAATATACACCCCTCTCACCTTCCTATCATTACTAATATACACCCCTCTCACCTTCCTATCATTACTAATACATATCCATCTCACCTATCTACTATTACTAAAATACACCACTCTCGCCTTCCTATCATTACTAATATACACCACTCTCACCTTCCTATCATTACTAATATACACCCCTCTCACCTTCTTACCATTACTAATAAACATCCTACTCATCTTCCTGACATTACTAATATAGACCTCTCTCACCTTGCGTCTGAGGTAGTGTCTTCTTCACTTGGAGGTTTAGTTACTATTACTTCCTCCAAATCCTCATCTCGTATGTCTTTTCCATCTTTGACGCTAAGAGTTGCAGAAATAGCAAAAAACAACAGATTAGCAAAACATCACATTTCATCCCTTCATAAAATGCCACAAAAGAAAAATGTACAGTGATACCACATTGTCTATACACCACCCTCTCCTACTATTAGTAATATACAACCCTTTCATCTTTCTACCATTACTAATACACACCCCTCTCACCTTCCTATCATTACTAATAGACACCCCTTTTACCTCCCTATCATTACTAATATACACCCCTCTCACCTTTCTATTATTACTAATATACATCCCTCTCACCTTCCTATCATTACTATTATAAACCTCTCTCATCTTCCTATAATGACAAATAAACATCCCTCTCACCTTTCTCCATTACTAATATACACCCCTCTAACCTTCCTATCATTACTAACACACACCCCTCTCACCTTCCTACCATTACTAATACACACCCCTCTCACCTTCCTATCATTACTAATATACACCCCTCTCACCTTCCTATCATTACTAACACACACCCCTCTCACCTTCCTACCATTACTAATACACACCCCTCTCACCTTCCTATCATTACTAACACACACCCCTCTCACCTTCCTACCATTACTAATACACACCCCTCTCACCTTCCTATCATTACTAATATACACCCCTCTCACCTTCGAAACCTTACTAATTAACACCCCACTCACTTTCAAACCATTACTAATATACACCCCTCTCACCTTCATATCATTACTAATACACACCCCTCTCACCTTCCTATTATTACTAATATACACTCCTCTCATATTCATATGATTACAAATATACACCCCTCTCTCCTTCCTGACATTACTAATATACACCCCTCTCACCTTCCTATCATTACTAATATACACCCCTCTCACCTTCCTATCATTACTAATATACACCCCTCTCACCTTCGTAACCTTACTAATAAACACCCCACTCACTTTCAAACCATTAATAAAATACACCCCTCTCACCTTCATATCTTTTCTAATATACACCTCTCTCACCTTCCTATTATTACTATTCTATACTCCTCTCACCTTTCTACCATTACTAATACACACCCCTCTCACTTTCTATCATTACTAATATACACCTCTCTCACCTTCCTACCCTTACTAATATACACCCCTCTCACCTTCATATGATTTCTAATATACACCCCCTCACCTTCCTATTATTACTAATATACACTCCTCTCACCTTCATACCATTACAAATATACACCCCTCTCTCCTTCCTACCATTACTAATATACACCCCTCTCACCTTCCTATCATTACTAATATACATCCCCCTCACCTTCGTAACCTTACTAATAAACACCCCACTCACTTTCAAACCATTAATAAAATACACCCCACTCACCTTCATATCATTTCTAATATACACCTCTCTCACCTTCCTACCATTACTAATACACACCCCTCTCACCTTCTTATCATTACTAGTACACACCCCTCTCACCTTCCTATCATTACTAATATACATCCCTCTCACCTTCCTGCCATTACTAATATACACCCTCTCATCTTCCTACCATTACTAATATACACGCCTCTCACCTTCCTACCATTACTAATATACATCCTCTCACCTTCCTATCATTACTAATATACACCCCTCTCATCTTCCTACCATTACTAATATACACCCCTCTAACCTTCCTACCAGTACTAATATTCACCCCTCTCACTTTCCAATCATTACTAATATACACCCCTCTCACCTTCCTACCATATACCCCTCTCATCTTCCTACCATTACTAATATACACCCCTCTCACCTTCCTATCATTACTAATATACACCCCTCTCACCTTCCTACCATATACCCCTCTCATCTTCCTACCATTACTAATATACACCCCTATCACCTTCCTATCATTACTAATACACACCTGTCTCACTTTCCTATTATTACTAATATACACCCCTCTCACCTTCCTATTATTACTAATATACACCCCTCTCACCTTCTTATCATTACTAATATACACCCCTCTTACCTTTCTATCATTATTAATATACACTCCTCTCACCTTCCTATTATTACTAATATACACCCCTCTCACCTTCCTACCATTACTAATATACACCCCTCTCACCTTCTTATCATTACTAATATACACCCCTCTTACCTTTCTATCATTACTAATATACACCCCTCTCACCTTCCTGTCATTACTAATACACACCTGTCTCACCTTCCTATCATTACTAATATACACCCCTCTCACCTTCCTATCAGTAGTAATATATTCACCTCTTACCTTGCGTCTGGCGCAGTGGTATGACTAGTTTTGGGTGTGATCACTCTAACTTTGCCACAAGCCAATTCCGCGAGCTGTCTGCCGTGTTTTATGCTAATTGTTACAGAAATAGCAAAAACAACAAATTATCAAAACATCACAGTTCATATCCATCCCTAAATTAAATGCCATGAAAGTCAAATGAGCACTCACCCAAAGGTACCCATGTAATTCCCGTCCTCCCCAAAACAGGGTGTATAACTCTGGTCCTCCGAGAACAGAACAGACCAATGTTCAGGGTCATGTGGAACTGTAAGGGAGCTCACCAGTCTCTCAGTCATTGTGTCACTCACAAGGAATCAGTCTGGGCTATCCCTCAAACGTGGCCTGTTCATTGTTTGAGGTCTATGTCTTGTGATCCCGTGATATACAGAGTCATTAGAAGAGGAGAGAGCAATGTGGGACCTTCAGCTGTTCCTGCACTTCAAATCCCATCATCCTTTCCAGCCACTGACTGGCACACAGACACACACAATTGTGTAAAGAATACATTGAATGCTGTGACTTACCACACGTAAAGATAAACTGTTATTATGGTTATCACTACTACAAGTGACAATGAAACCATAACTATTGTAATAATGTTATAAGTCTTGTTATCCAGATCTGCAAAAAGAAGAAGTGTGTTAGGGGAACATACATTTAATTTTGCAAACAATATAGATGAAACAATAATAAATGCTTTTTTTTTTTGTTTGGTGACCCCTCAGGTCTCACTCTCTACCCCCATGTGCCTTTACAGATAGGAAATGTCCATATTTCTATCAGTCTGGTCCCACCCACAGACACCGAAATGTCAGACAAATCCTCTGTGCACGAGAGAAGCATCATAACGCAGATGTACTATTCCACCTATGTGGGCCTCATCAGTGGGGGATAGCTGTCGCCCTGTAGGCGCATGGTTCACAATGTGTATGAAAATGGGATTTTCTACTAACTGATAAATCCTTTTCTCGTAGTCCATTGAGGGATGCAGGGACCAAGGGGTTAGGCAGCGTACCTATAGGAGACAGGACACTCCAAACTAAAAAACTTCCTAGCTGCTAACCCCTCCCCCTGTACAATTGACTTCAGTTTTTCATTAATAGAGTCCGTAAAGGAAAACTGTAACACATTTATATTTGTCAGGAAAGGTAACACCTCCTTACCCAATAAGTTTTCTGTGGGTGGGAAGCCCTATATTCTTCAACGGTCTAAGAGAAAAATATTTATCGGTAAAATAAAAAATCCCTTTTTCGCTAGCGTCATTGAAAGATGCAGGGACCGTGGGGACGTACCAAAGGCTCTTAGGCACTGAGGTAAATTAAGTTTTAATTATACAATAAATTACCATAAAATATAATAAGTGAAATTAGCTAAATAAATCAATATATAAATATTTTCTTCAATAATTATAACTAAATAAATGAAGAAAAAAATAATAAAATAAGCTTGTATGTGTCCCAGGAAGATCACCTACTAACTACAAGGCTTCTACACCCTTAAGAGCCAAAGGCTGATCCTGGGCCTCTGTGATTCAGAGTGTAAGCTATTCCATAGGAAGGGATCTTATAATAAAATAACAAAAGAACTAACTAATGAAGATCTCTTCAGGAGGGAAGTTGTCCTGAATCTCCTTTAAGGCGATTCTAAAAAACACTGTGGTTTAGACAGTGAGAATGCAGCCTCTGTACAGTCAGGTCACTGTTATAATGATAAATCTTATATACGTTACACAGACACAGTGGGACAAACTGAGAGATTATAGGTTAGTTTAACCCTGTGACGTCCAATGCCTTGCACAATCCTCTGGTCCTTACATGGTTAAAGTGGAACTTTCAGGTGTGAGATTCCTGTTCCCAGGTGAAAGAGTAATCCAAATGAAAGGGATAGTAATGTAAAATAATAATTGAATGTGATATTGTAGATTTAAAAAAAAAAAAAAATGATGTGCAGCAAATCCCATCTAAATCGTATCTAAATCCCATCTAAAGTTCCCCCGTCCCTCCCTCCCCTTCTCCTGATGTCAGCGCTCTACTGACAGCAGGAGATCCCGTCCTGAGACCAGCCGGCGGCTCTCCAGCAGAGCTGAGATAGCGTCATTTAAAGGAGCAGTAAACTTTTTTTTATGAAAACGCATATTTTATAGAGCTTTTCCTGCTGAATAAAACAAGGTCACTCCCATCGCTGTCAGATGTTTTATTCAAAATTTATAGCAGTTCAAATAATCAGGATGTGAATTTACTGTGTTTACTTCCTGATAGATCTAACTGACAGGACGTGAATTTACTGTGTATACTTCCTGATAGATCTAACTGACAGGAAGTGACTCAGCAGTTTTTATCACATTCTATGGAGAACTGTATGTCTGACTTTTCTGACTTTCCTCTCCATTAGAATCTAACAGGAAATCTAATTAGAATTTGACCACTAGAGGGCACTGCTAATGTAAAAAAACATGGGTTTAAAGTGTAATAACTCTGGAAATATAAATCTCTGGGCAGTGGGAGTACCCTTATTTTACTCAATAGGAAAATCCCTACAATATATATTTTTTCATAAAAAACGTTTACTGCTCCTTTAAAAATAAATACTTAATTGGAACCGTCTACAAAGTGTGTCTGGTTTGCAAGCACCCTTTGTAGACTGTTCCAATGAAGTAGTTCTTTTTAAATAATGCCATTTCAGCTCTGCTGAAGAGCCACCTCTTGTCGGCCGACACGGATCTCCTTCTCTCAGCTTTACAGCGACATCAGGAGAAGAGGAACTTTAGATGTGAATATCTCTCAAACCATAAAGGACTGAGAGGTGGGGTTTGTTGCACATCATTTTTAAATCTACAAAACCACATGAAATGATTACTGGACATTACTACCCCTTGAAGTCTGACCTGTGGGTTTTTTTGCAATTAAATCTGTGTGCTTAATGCAAAATGTACTAAATTCTGACATTGACAGGAGGTGGCCTGTGGTGCAGCACGCCGTACCGCACACCACAGCTTGCATTTCTATCTGCCCCTCGCCCGTGGTATGCCCCCCACCTCCCATACAGAATGCTATAATACCCACGCTGACCGCCGGCCCCAGAGACAAGAAGCAGGTGCAGAACTGGGATTGGGGAGGGGGAGGGCTGCCAATCATACTGCACATTGCTATGGCGGAAGCGCTCTACTTCACAGATGCCACGCTAGTCTGTGAATGGGAGACAAAAATGTATTCACGGTGAAACAGTCAGTTTTGGACTGTAACAGCATTTTACAAATATTGGGGGTGGGTTTTAACATAAGTGATAGTTCCGCTTTAAGTTATACAGTACAAAGCCCCTTTATCCCACTTCAGTGACAGAGGAAAAATGCACAGTGCAGAACTTACCTTCCG
>CM074721.1:540556946-540964446 GCA_037306005.1 Rhinophrynus dorsalis | reverse complement strand
TGTGTGTATAATATATATATATATATACACCCCTATCATGTGAGTGTCTTTATCAGTACAACAGGGGTCCCAGGTGTGTGTGTATAATATATATATATATACACACCTATCATGTGAGTGTCCTTATCAGTACAACAGGGGTCCCAGGTGTGTGTGTATAATATATATATATATATACACCCCTATCATGTGAGTGCCCTTATCAGTACAACATGGGTCCCAGGTGTGTGTGTGTATAATATATATATATACACCCCTATCATGTGAGTGTCGTTATCAGTACAACAGGGGTCCCAGGTGTGTTTGTGTGTGTAATATATATATTATAAAAAACAAAATTAAACATGCCCAACACACACTCGCATCAAAAAAACATCTATCTTGCCCCTCCCTCACTATCCAGCTGAATGAACACACACTTGGACTACACCTCCCATGATTTAAACATGCCAAACACACCATTCTCACCAGCCCTCCGTATCACCCAGCAATCATCAAAAAAATTCAACAAACTTTTACTCACACGTTTCAGCTGAAAAACATGCCCAACGCAAACTTGGACTTCACCTCCCATGATTCTCAGCAGCCCTCCGTATCATCCAAAAAATTCCACTAATTTATAAGCTTACGTCAATCCAGTCAACGTCCCTACCGGGTTGCAATCACTGCCCATGGCTACAGCTGCCTTTATGTCATGCCTGCACTGACACTGTGTGATATCACATCGTTATATTACTTCAGTGTATACAACATTCATAGGCTTTTGTGCTCGTTCACTCATCTATGTTACATTTGCAGCTCTACGCTTGCTTATGTTTTTCTAAGAAAGATTCCCTACTAATTTTGGCAATTCATCTCTTCATTATAGGGTATTTTGCAATGGTCACTCTATTATTATGTATACTCTTTTAGGTGGCTCAATTAATATATATACACACTAGGAAAAAGGCCACAGCATTGTCCCTGGGTCCTTTGAGGCCTATTCAACACACTGATTGACAATGGTTTGAGTACGTTACAGGCACTGAAAGGGTTAGGTCTTTCAGAGCCAAAGAGTTATCCATACAGTGGAATGTGTTGGATACGTCTTTGCCACTGAAGGGATTTAAATAAAGCAAACAAAATGCCCAATGTCTTGGGTTCCTTCAGTGCCAAAGACATATACAGCATATTTCAATGCATGGGTACCTCTTTGGCTTTCAAACATTTAACACTTTCACTGCTGCAAACATACCCAAACCCTCAACCACTCAAACAACCTAATCCTCACGGGCAACGTTGTGCCCTTTTTGCTAGTATATATATATATATATATATATATATATATATATACTAGTTGAACAGCCCGTTACACGGGCCACAGTGCCACTGCCACCCGGTCGCGGAGCAGTCACGCGCAGTAGAGACTGCCAGTGCCACTGATACAGAGCTGGACCGCCCAGCTCTGTATCAGCCGCGGCGCGGGCAATCTCTACTGCGCATGACTGCAGCACGCGCAGCAGTGTGTACTGAGCATGTCGCGGCGTTACACACGATTTAGCGAATTATTATATAGGATATATTTATATATATATATATATATATATATATATATATCTATTATCTACATATTGAACGGAGCCACCCAGCAATGGCCGCAGTGCAGTCATGCACAGTAGCGACTGCCTGCTCCGTGGCTCATACGGAGCAGGGCGCTCTGAATTCAGGCCGTAGTCTTCTCTGCGACTACGGTCTGAATTCAGAGCCCCGCTCCTTTATCAGCCGTGGTGCGGGCTGCAGGCAAGGGATCAATACAGGGACCCCTAACAGCTAATAGGCTTCAAAACAGGAAGGCTCATATACTTAGCAAAGTGGTGGAATTTTGTGGAAAAGTAGCAGCAGCACAGGGAACAATACTCATTTATTTAAATGGGCGTTTTAACGTCTTCAACGCTATAGAGGTCAGCAAAGCATTGTATTTGTTCTGTATGGTACAGATGAATTGTTCCTCTTTGTGTTAGTACATCAGCCTCACAGATAACAGTGCACAGTCAGCTGCTGCAAGAGCCAAAAGTATAAATGGGTTTAGATTAATGGGGTAAGAGTATAACTGTATGGGCCTTATGTATCAAGATAAAGGGTGCAACTCCAAAAACACTGACACCATAGGGTTGAATTGAAAATTCAGGAAAATTGTGTTGACATAAATGGGGCTTTAACCCCTTGAATGCTACAATGGTCCCCAACGCGTTGCTTTGGCAATGTGTTTGCATTGTCTGTAGCGTTCATGGAATTAATAGTGTCATTGAAATCAATGGACATTTTCAAAGAAATCAGTTTTACCCTGTGGGCCGCTTGTGAGGAAGGAGTGGGCTGCACAATACCCAAATATGGAAGCTTTCCAAACAGATATTAACCCTTTGAGTGACAGAGGTACACAGAGCAATGTGCTGCATATCAACTCTGGTACTCCAAGGGTTAATGGGCTTAACCCTCTGAGTGCCAGAGAGGTATCCAAGGCATTGCAACAGCACTCAAAGGGTTAAATTGAAACAAAGTGAGTCCATCAGCCCCAGTTCTTAGCATGGAAATTGAAGATCTGTGTGTTCTAACCTATTCCCCAGCTGACTCTGAGTGTCCCAGTGTGTCTTTGAAAGAAGTGATAAATGTGTGGCTCCCCAGCAAAATGGGAGCTGCTGGTTGGTGGGTTATAGTATTGTGCCATGAGTTGTTTACTGTAGGAGTTGTAAGTCGAGAGAAGTGATGTAGCAGTAGGTGAGCCAGAGAGGTACGGAACGCATTGCAATGTATGCGTACCCCTCTGACACTCAAAGGGTTAAGGTAGGCTGACCAGATCTCACCTTTAACCGGGGACACATAGGAAATAGCCATTTTGCAGTACTTCACTGAAATCAAAGCAGTCCTGCAGTATGCATTTTTCCTATGCGTCCCCGGTTAAAGGTGAGGTCTGGTCAGCCTAGGTTAAGACTGATGTTGGGGGGTAGGCTAACTGTTCCTTACATTCGCCCCTGGGTGTGTGTGGCAGGGGATGCAGGTTTTCTCTCTTATATATATACACTACCAATGTGGGACGGTGTTGGGCACACGTGTGTGAAATGTAGACACACTGATAAACACAGATATATGCAACACACAGGCAGACACATACACATAGTGAGCGGCAGAGACATGCAAAAGACATGCACACACACACCGGAGATGCACACATGGACACACATATGTAACAGAGATGTACACACACACGCACGCAACATATATGCGCAGAAACACATGCGTGCATGAGTTGTGCACCCCTCTGGCAGTCAAATGGTTAAGGTATAGAGAGGCATATCAGAGTTAAATAGCAGTAGGAAGTGTATTAATACCTGGGAACATTGACTTGTGGAGTACCTGGAAGGGAGTCATGTGGTGCTGATGTGGAGAGACAAATGGAGCAATCTGAGTTAAAAGTGGGCGGGGCTTAATCACAAATAGGGGCGGGGCTTAACATAAATATGGAAAAGTGTTAGTAATAGGCTGGGGAAGGAGGAGAGGTGGGAGGGAATGCAAGTTTACAGTGTGAGGGGTCTGAACACACTCCCTGAGGGGTAAAACGTGATACACAACCCTGTGGCAGTCAGTGGGTTAAGTGTGTATCTGATGGCTGTCTGTCCTGTGTCTTGCATGGCAAATGATGACAGTGAAGAAATAATTGAGCAATGAGGGCCTACCTTAACCCTTTGAGTGCCATTTTGTTCCACTGGTGCTGTAGCTTCTCTTCAGTGGCTGCACTACAGGTCCTGCTGAGGCCACTGGGTGTCAGGGTGAGTGACTGTGTGTGTGTGTCAGCCATATTTCTTTCTGGCTTTGTGTGTGTTTGGAGCTGTGTGAGTGGGGCATGTGTGTGTAATACCTGGGAACTTTTACTTGTGGAGTCCCTCATGTGGTGCTGATGTGGAGACAGCAATGGGGCACTTTGGGTTAAAGGTGGACGGGGCTTAATCACGAGTAGGGGGTGGGGCTTAAGAGAAATGTGGAAAATTGTTAGTAATAGGCTGGGGAAGGAGGAGAAGTGGGAGGGAAATGCAAGTTTACAGTGTGAGGGGTTTGAACACACTCCCTGAGGGGTAAAACTTGATACACAACCCTGTGGCAGTCAGTGGCTTAAGTATGTACCTGATGGCTGTCTGTCCTGTGTCTTGCATGGCAAATGATGACAGTGAAGAAATAATTGAGCAATGAGGACCTACCTTAACCCTTTGAGTGCCATTTTGTTCCTCAGTGGCTGTAGTACAGGTCCTGCTGTGGCCACTGGGAGTCAGGGTGAGTGACTGTGTGTCAGCCATATTTCTTTCTGGCTTTTGTGTGTGTGATGCTCTGTGTGTGTGAGTGGGGCATGTGTTTGTCTGGTGCTGTGTGAGTGGGGCATGTGTGTGTGTGTGTTTGGTACTGTGTGACTGGGGCATGTGTGTGTTTGTCTGTGGTGTAGGAGCAAGTGGCAGCCATTTTGTTTTTTTCTGACTTTAATAGTGGTGGGCGGGCTGCATAGTGGGGGCGGGCCAACTCTCTGCATGATTTTCACACCAATAGCAGTGGCCTTCAGCCACTGCAATTGGTGTGAAAATCACGCCTCTATTGAATCACCCAGTAACCCCTCCTTATTGCTGCCACTGGGTATATGTTATGAGCCTTTCTCTTTTATATATATATACAGATTATACACACACACACCTGGGACCCCTGTTGTACTGATAAGGACACTCAAATGATAGGGGTGAGTATATATATATATATATATATATATATATATATATATATATATATTATACACACACACCTGGGACCGCTGTTGTACTGATAAGGACACTCACATGATAGGGGTGTATATATATATATATTATACACACACACCTGGGACCGCTGTTGTACTGATAAGGACACTCACATGATAGGGGTGTTTAATATATATATTTATATATACACACACAAACACCTATGACACCTTTTGTACTGATAAGGACACTCACATGATAGGGGTGTGTATGTGTATATGTATATATATATATATATATATATATATATATATATATATATATATAAAAGAAGACTTTGTGCCTGGTAAAACACACCCAGGGGCGGCGGTAAAGAGGATTACTGCTCCCATTGGGTGATTCAATGGGGGTGTGATTTTTGTCCCGCCTCCACGATCCAGCCCGCCCACCACTATCTAAGGCTGAAAAAAAATGGCTGCCACTCACTCCTACACGACAGAAACACACACATACCCCACACACACTGGCAGACACACACACACACACACACACACACACACACTGAGCAGCTGAGGATGATGGGAACTATGTTCAAGCTACAGCTGGAAGGCCATTGTCCAATCTGTATTCTGCAGCTTCTTCATTCCCTGTCTGTGAGCCTGCACAGCCCTGCCAATTACTACAAGTGAGCTGATTTCTAAACAATCAGCAGACAGGATGTGGGGAGCTGACTTGCTAGCACAGAGAAGCTGGGACAGTGAAACAACGGCAGAGACATGATCAGGCAGTGCAGAGAAGGGCTTCAGCTGAGCTGGTAAATAGCAGAGACATGGTTGTGACTGTATTTATACATTGCACAAAGAGAGAGAAAGAGAGCAGTTTGTTAGTCTGTCTGTAAGTAAAGAGCTGCCAGTTTCTGCAATCATCTCCATGCTGTACATTGCTCACTGTAAAGCATGTATGACAAACTATTTATATATGGTCTGGCATTGTTTAGTATACTGTGTATAAGGACTGGCACTGTACAGTATAGGAGGAACAGTCCCTGTTTGACACCCAAATCCCTCTGCTCCTCTATTTAGGAGATCACACTGTGTGGTGTATATACCAGTGTATCAGATTGCTCCACATCAATAAAACCCACAGTAATGTGGGTATAAACTTCTGTATATATCTGTTAAATTAGTCTGTGTAAAAAATACTTTCATCTCCTTCTAAATCATTTACTTACAGAAAGAGTAACTTAACCATTTCAGTGCCAGAGGGGATGCAATGCATTGCTTACCCCCTGGCACTCAAAGGGTTAAAATTCTCTACAATGGTCTGGGACTGTATAGCAGTGGTTCTCAACCTGTGCGCTCAGTGGCTATTAACAGGCCAGGATTTTAGAATTTCCTTTTAAGAGCACAGGTGAGTTAATCAATATGACTGAGCCGCTGATCAACTCACTTGTGTTCTAGCAGGGAAATTCCTAAGTCCTGGCCTGTTAGTGGCCACTGAAGGCATGGGTTGAGAACCTCTGCTGTATAGTATACAGTCTGCATGTGTCTGTGTATAAGGACTGGCACTATACAGTATAGGAGGGACAGTCCCTGTTTGACACCCAAATCCCTCTGCTCCTCTATTTAGGAGATCACATTGTGTGGTGTATATACCAGTGTATCAGCTCCACATCAATAAAACCCATAGTAATGTGGGTATAAACTTCTGTATTTTGTTTGATTGCCGCATGGTTGCTTTAGCCATTTGGCTTTCAAATTTTTCTATTCATATGACTTTTTGGACCTTGAGTGCAACAAGATTATTTGTATCTTTATTTATAGCCATATTATATTTGGCTAGCGCAGCCTCGTTTTTCTATAAATGATAATCCATTTAGGGACAAATGATTTGTCTTGTAATGAGGTGAGTGTGGTAAAAGATGTTCTTAAGAACCTATGTAAGGCTGTGCAACAAGTTGCTTCCACTGTATCTGTTTCAGAGGTTCTGCCAGTGTATAAGGAAGATGATGGTAGGATCCAGCGAATCAGAGACTTTAATTCATGGCTAGAGAAGTGGGACCAAAACATGGAGTTGGCTTTGTTTCTCACACCAACTGTATTTGGTGTAACAAGGAATTGTACAAAAAGGATGGCTTGCATCTTTCTCAAAAGGGAACAGAAGTTCTCAACATGCGATTCAGAGGTTTTGTTAACAGGTATTTAAACTAGTAGAGGGGGGCAATGGAATGATAGAGGATAAAACAAATTGCCCCCCACAGCATTGCAAAGGTGAATTTCAACACGGTACGTCTGTGACACATATGTCAACAACCAGCAGACTTTGAGCCATGTGTACAAATGCCCGCAGTTTAGGGAATAAGATCCCTGAACTCATTGCAATAATAACTAGTGAAGATGTGGACTTGTGAACTTAGTGGGGATACCCAAGAACTGGTACAATGAAAAAAATGATTGGGATGTAGAAATAATAGGGTATTCTCTATTTAGACAGGAAAGGCTGAAAATAGCTTAAAGGTTAATCTTATACAGGGTATGGAGGAGAACACAGCGACTGTTTGGATAACTTTAGAATATGGGAATAAGATGGTCACTCGTATAGATGTGATCTATAGACCCCCAGGACAAACAGAGGAGTTGGATCAACTGCTGATCAAGAAAGTAACTAAGATGACAGTGAAAGGTGAGGTTATTATTATGGGGGACTTTAATCTTTCTAATGTGGACTGGAAAAAACAAGCAGCAGGTTCAGCCAGGAGTAGAGATATCCTAAATTCTTTACAAGGATTAACTCTTATTGAATTAGTAGAAGAGGCGACTAGGAAGGAAGCCAAATTAGATCTATTATTTACTAATGGAGACTTGGTATCAGATGTAGCTGTAGGAGAGTGTTTGGGCTCTAGTGATCATCAGTCTGTGTGGTTTAATATAAAGACAGAGGATAAGTTGCGCCACACAAAAACAAAGGTTCTAGACTTTAGAAAGTATGATTTTTCTAAAATGGAAACATTTTTATGTCAGTCTTTAACAACTTGGAGATCTTTACATGGAGTCCAGGAGAAATGGTATTATCTAAATTGTGTTTTACACATGTCATTAGACATGTCAGCAAGGATAAAAGAAAAAGAAAACCAATGCGGTACTCTGCAGAAGTGGCAAATATAGCAAAGGAGAAAAAAGAAGCATTTAAGAAACACAAGCAGACCCAGAAGGAAGAAGATTGGTATCGGTAAAATACTAGGCTGAAGGAGGCCAAATGCATTATTAGATGTGCCAAAGCACAAACAGAGGAAAAACCTTGCCCAGTCAATAAAAAAGGAGGATAAAACATTTTTAGATATATAAGTGAAAGGAGTAAAATGAAACAAGGAATAGTTAGACTGAAAACAAAAAATGGAAACTATGTAAATGATAATAAAGGGCTAACTGACTGTCTCAATGAATATTTCTGTTCATTTTTTACAGAGGAAGATGAAGGGAAGGGACCTCTGTTAGAAAAAAAGAAATAGCAAGACATGGAAAACATGCATGTTTACATTGGAAGACGTTCTACTTCAACTTTCTAAAGTTAAAACAGATAAATCAATAGGACCAGATGGAATACACCCAAAGTTATTAAAAGAACTTAAGAGTGTTCTGGCAGAACCTTTAACAGAATTATTCAATCAGTCACTATTGACAGGAGTAGTTCCAGAGAATTGGAAGATAGCAATTGTAGTACAGCTTCACAAAAAAGGTAGCATGGAAGAGTCTAGTAACTATAGACCAGTAAGTCTTATATCAGTAGTGGGGAAATTAATGGAGACTATGTTAAAGGAAAGAATTGTTGAATACCTGAATTTGAATGGCTTGCAAGATACCAAACAGCATGGGTTTACAGCAGGGAGATCTTGTCAAACTAATCTCATTGATTTTTTTGACTGGGTAACTAAAATAATAGACCAAAGGGGGAGCAGTAGATATAGCTTATCTAGATTTCCCTCACAGAAGACTCATTAATAAATTGCAGTGTTTGGGTCTGGATGTAAAAATGGTTAAATGGATAAGGCAATGGCTGAGTGACAGGGGGATGGGCCTAATGGTTCTTATCTGCCATCAAATTCTATGTTTCTATGTTATTGTAGCATTCTTTTGGAAAAAAAAATATTTTTAATACAGCATAACAAACAACTTTGAGGATTAGGAACAATTTAAGTTAGGAAGTCTATTTATTAAAATGCAAATTTTGTGCCACAGGTCTAAGGTAGTCAGACAATGGTGTGCTTGCATAGTTTGTAACAATTCATTTTAATCTTCTTGCGTTTTCCCTGTGCACTTTTTTAGCTTGTGGTGGCTCCTGTCCTGAAGCATATTGTTCCAACTTTAATTCCGTAAAACTTTGTTCCTTTTGTAATCCATCAATAAAGTTCCAAATACTTGGGTGGCATGCCCCTAAAAGATGGCTGAATCCTCTATGCCACCCTTCTACAGAGTTATTTGTTTTTGGCAGGTCATGTAAAACTGAATAGAAACAGTTCCAGAGGTCGACGTCAAACAGTGGTTTGTTTCTATTACTTCTTCTTCCGATCCTAGTGTCCTCAAAATAATTCAGTAGCAATTGTAGTTCATCCACATTTTCAATAAAAATGGTAGAGTCTTTTAGGGTTTCAAAAGTATCTGCTTGTGTTGGTACAAAAGCCAGTTCAAGCATGTTCCTTACTTGCAGTGCATACTCAGCATTCTCCATGTATTTTCTGGCTAAATCCAGTAATTGTTGCATTTTTTGCCAAACACACTGGCTGAAATGGAATAGGCATCCTTCCTGTGTGCAATTGGGAAATACCTTTTAAATGTGACTATGCTTGCACTTTCAAAGTCTGTCATCACAGTCCGAGGGTTCAACAGAGGGCAAAGCTTCTTCAACTCAGCACACGCATGTACGTGTTTGTTGTCCTCTCACTCATGAGGACAAACACAAGTGGGATAACAGTCCAGAACTGTAGAGCATGTATGGTGTATATTTGCTGATATAGCATTGGACATATTTTAAAAATTCCATCAGCATACCAGTTCTTGCTGTTTTATAAGACAGTTAAATTGTCCAGGGTGCAAAAAAATATAAATCGTATTAATCCAGGTCAGCAGTCATGAAGCACAAAGTTCTCATCCTTTGCAGTCATTTTCATGGAAGTGGAGCCATGGAACCTCTCCTCACTCTTCTGATGACCTGCTTTAAAGGAGCAGTAAACTTTTTTTATGAAAAAATATATATTTTACGGATTTTCCTATTGAGTAAAATAAGTGTACTCCCACTGCTGAGAGATTTATATTTCTGGAGTTATTACAGTTTAAACCCATGTTTTTTTACATTAGCAGTGACCTCTAGTGGTCAAATTCTAATTAGATTTTGTTACGGTTTTCTGACACTCAGACCAAGGTTAAAAGCAAAACACAGTTTTATTGAAATAAAATTAAAGAACAGCGCCCCTGGGGGCCAGAACAGGTATAAACAAGTAATGGCAGTAGTACAGGCCCAGTAATGTAGGAGTAAATAGTAGCAAACAGAATAAATGGAGATACAAGGGTTAATGCTTAGAGCAAACTGGTCAGTCTCTGTGATGGTGATTAGCCAACGCCCAGTTGGTATTAACAGTTTCTGAGGTAGTGCAAAGGAAGGTGCAGTATGCGACTGAACTGAATCACTCTCAGATAGCTGTACCGAAAGGCGCCCAATAATACAGCAAGGACTGACACTAGAGCCAATACACCACTATGGTAATATAACGGAGGAGAGCCACTGCTAGAGCGAATGGGACCAGAACCTGGAACGCCCTTTAGGTCTGTCAACGGTGGAGACCCTGCATGTGCCAACGGGACCAGAGCCAAGAGCACCCCTTGGGTGCCACAACGGAGGAGACACTGCACAAGCGATCTGGGAGCCAAAGCACTGTCAGTGCGATACAGTAGCAGGACACAGTGAGCACTTGGAGACCAGAGCCAAGACACCCTTCTGGTGCCGTTACAGAGCAACACACTGCAAGAGCTAACGGAATGCCCAATAGCACCACGCGGTGCAACAACGGTAATGAACGAGCACTGAGATGGATAACTGCTCTGCTAGTGTTAACGGATAGGCTCGGTCACGGAGGCAACAGGCTCATAAGGTGTTAAATGGCTCAGATAGAACGCAACAAGCTTGGCAAGTGTACAGAGACAGGCTCAATATCAGAGGCAATCAGCCAAGCAAGGGTGTCTGACAGGTTTGGTAACAGAGGCAACAGCTCAACAAGGTATGCAGACTGGCTCGGAAACGGAGGCAACAGCTCAGCCAAACTAAGCAGACTAGCTCGGTAACGGAGGCAACAGCTCAGCTGCAGAGAAGTGATCAGTCAGGGCAATACTACCTACACAGTTCAGAATGTCGCCGGTAGGCGAACAAGGTCTCGCTGGAACACAGGAAACAATCACGGAGCAGGAACATCAGCCAGAGCCGGGTCAATCACGGAGCAGGAACGTTAGCCAGAGCCGGGTCAATCAAGGAACAGGAACGTCAGCCAGAGCCGGGTCAATCACAGAGCAGGAACGTCAGCCAGAGCCGGGTCAATCACGGAGCAGGAACGTCAGCCAGAGACGGGTCAATCACGGAGCAGGAACAGCAGAATAGTCAGACGAGCCGAGTCGGTGCACAGTAACGCAGGAACACAGCAACAAAGGCGCAGGATCAGGAGCACCACGAAAGGGCACCTGACAGGTGCCATAGACCCAGTATATAAAGGAACATCCTGGGGGGGCCAATCAGTCTCCTCCAATGCACAGGTACCATCACAGAGAGTGACAGGGAATCACAGGGACCATGATAGATTTCCTGTTAGATTCTAATGGAGAGGAAAGTCAGAAAAGTCAGAGACATACAGTTCTCCACAGAATGAGATAGAAACTGCTGAGTCACTTCCTGTCAGTTAGATCTATCAGGAAGTAAACACAGTAAATTCACTTCCTGTCAGTTAGGACTATCAGGAAGTAAACACAGTAAATTCACTTCATGATTATTTGAACTGCTATAAATTTTGAATAAAACATCTGACAGCGATGGGAGTGACCTTGTTTTATTCATCAGGAAATGCTCTGTAAAATATGTGTTTTCATAAAAAAAAGTTTACTGCTCCTTTAAGTTAGTAATTGCAGGCAATTGTGCAGCCTCAGTAGGTGTGGCTGTTTGTGCCATTTCTTTTAGAGCTCCACCTAATCTCTTTGCCTGAACTTTGGCAAAGTCTGGTATGTGGTTGTGGTCCCCTGGGCCTTTGCAAGTTATAAAACCTAAAAAGAACTTGCACTACCATAAGCATATAATGTATAATGATAAAACCAATATAGCTTAATTGTGGTAAACAAAATATTTTTTATTTTGTAGTGGGTCTAGAAATGATTCAAGGAGAGACTTCAATCATGGAATGGCAAACAGCAGAGACATTCTAGTGGGATCCCACCGATCAACGCATTTCGCGTCTAAGACACTTAATAATGATCAGAGACGCCGACCACTGGAACTGTCTAAACTTTTGAATCCTCCTCGTCAAATCTCAGAACAGTATGACATCACCATGCTGAAGCAACACCGCAATTGCTCCAATAGCAAACTATGCCTCGGCATTAGAAAAGTTAACCACTGAAGTGCTTATCCTAATGATATCAAAACCCTAAAAATCTAATAATAAATCCCTTTCAAAATTTGCAACTGCGGTGTTGCTTCAGCATGGTGATGTCTTACTGTTCTGAGATTAGTTATCCCAAGTGACACACTATTGCCAGAGCTACCCCTCTGATAACCCATATGGGCACATATTAGGGTATGTTTTGGAAATTAGGGTAGCAGTATCAGCCCACTAGTCCCAATACCCAAACAGTGGCATTATAATTGTATCCATGCCCCGGTATGTCAGAGACTTTGTCATGGTGGAACATAGAGGGTTAACTCTAATAGTAGAAGTTCCTGAAAATTCTGTTTAAAATTTGTTCAAATTACCTCATGTTAAAATAATGGGCCTCTATGGGGGAAAAATAAATGAGTGACAGTAATGGCCGATTGATGTTAAATTGTAGACGAGAAGTCTGAGATGAACATTGACTCCCTATGGGAAAGCCTAGCAAAATTACTGGTTTATGGGGTCTCTGATAAACAACTCCATGACCTCTCTTAACTTTGACATATGCCATATTATGTGTCACATGTAAAATTCTAATATAGTGTAATGGCGCCATCTTCAGCCTTTATATTGTCAAATACTCATAACTGGTATTGGTCTTATATGATTAGCATAATATATAAGTATGCAATCAGGTCTGACTGATGATGTCACAGTCTAATGAGATGGATCTCTGTCCAATCATTGGGAGTAGGTGGGGATTGTCTAATATAACTAGCCAAGAAAGGATGATTGGGGACTCTCTTGGTTCCTGAAAAAAAGAAGGCTGAGGTTCCTAGTTGAAAAGACAACATCTGCTCCTGCCACCTCACAGAGAAAGACAAAGAAAATTTGGTAACTATATAATTTATTCATCTAGATTCATTTAATCCAGAATTTCATAATTTTTCTTCTGTTTGAATAAACTTATTGTCTTATAATTTTCTTAAGTGGACAGGCCAACCATTTGGGATTAGTTGTAAGCTATATTTAGCTCTAAATGTCTGGAATTAACAGAATCTATATATAATTATTGGGAAGCAGTGTAATACAGTATATAGCGTGGGTTATCTATATTAGCTAATATAAACCTTGGTATTCCTAGAGTAATATTTTGTGGTTCTGAGAAGATTATAATAGCTAATATTTGATATAGAAAATTCTTTGAATCCAGTTATTAACCCTTTAACTGCTATCTGTCTGTTGTTAGTGGTGTTTTCTTTGGAATTCTCTGTGTATGTGCTAGGATATATTTTGTAAATTGGAAGTGTGCATTTCCAATAGACAAAAGAAACTTCTGTGTGTCGCACTTATTTTAAACCAGTGGATTAACCCTTGGAATGCCTATAGGTTTTATATATGTTGCTATAGTCAAAATTATGATATATGTTGCATGAAGTTGGTATGCTTGCTAGACATATATTATTGGATTAATTCTAATTAGATTATTGGCATAATCTTTTGTTGACTATATTAATTGCAATTTATATATTTATTTAAAGGTATGCAATATTTGAAATCAGTAGATAATTAAGTTATAGTGATTTACATCTGGGATTCTATTCCAGTTATTCCCTAAAATTGATTATTATTGATATATAATACAAGGAATTGTTAGAGCAATTATTTAAAGGGATAGTAATGTTTCATAATAAAAGCAGCTCTAATTAATCATCATAGTATTTGGACTTTGAAGAGTGTTATTTCAATTCTGTCAGAGTTGTAGTACAAGAGTAATTCAATGACAATGTATCCCCCTCCCGCCCCTTTTACTGATGTAACACTGCTCAGCCAGATCAGAAGGGAGGTGCCCAGGTAGATTGCAGAGAGGGACAATCTTCAATTAAGATAAGGGAAAAACCTGAAAAACTTGTCAAGGGGGGCAGGGATTTCATTGTTCTCATAGGAAGAAGATTGTCCCCTTCTGTTATCTGTCTGGTCTATGGACTGCATTCCACATCTGAGAAGAGATGACTTACACTAGGTAAAAGGGACGGGAGGGGAAACTTTGCTTGTGAATATCTCATAAACCATAAAGGTTTGAGAGATAAGACTTATATCATTATTCATGTTTTTTCAATGCCTACAAAATAAAATAAAGTTAAAACGAAGTATTACTATCTCTTTAATTCATCTCACAGTACCCTTTACATCATAATGAACATAGTCTATACAGTTTCGGGGGCAAAGATATTCAGAGACACTGCTGCCAACTGTATTATATTAATTGTAAGGATCAATTAACCTTTTCTATGCTGCTGAATGCAATTATTGTTATAAATACCTCTGAATATACCTATGTGTGGTTAACCCTTTCACCGCTGGTAATCATCATGGTTATAAGTGTGGTTTGGTTTTCTATGTACCTATTATAATTGCTAGTCACTCATATATTTCATTGTTGCTGATACTTGTTATCTATAAAGTATATTTAATAAAATATATATATATTTTTCGCACAAATATGAGGGATTGATTATTATTATGATTATCAATTCTTTACTGTGAAGTAGCATGTCAATACATAATAAAGTATAAAGTTCTCAAATTATTTTATATTATTTGCCTATTAAAGTGAAGAAAACCAACTGAGTGGTTCTCTTGTTTTAACCCTTTGGATACTTTCATATAAATAGTCCGACAGATACTACACCAAAAAGCATTCTAATTGAAACATGTCACAATATACATTAAAGTGGGGCCTCAGAGGTGGATCACAGAAGCAATCATCAGTCCCCCAACCCCTGCAACCAAATAGACTGTTTCATTGTTCCCCTCTGATGTCCCACTTTGGCAAATATTATGACAACAGTGGAACAAAAGAGGGAACATACCATTAGGCAAGTAATCTGCCCCATTCTTGATGTCCCAGTAATAACAAATGAATAATTTACAGTGGAGTGGCCACATTATAGTTTTGATTGGTGGGATTCCCGGTACTGCACCAGCACCAGCAAATTTTCTTCCTCACAGACAGACCAACATTCCATTCCCTCCATCTCTGCTCCGCTGCAGGTGACATGAGCATATCCAACGAAACACTGAGACGCCCATTGTTTCACTGGATATAAAATTCAATAGCATATGAGGACTAGAGACACATGCGCCTTGCTTCCTAATGCGCACACCTTTGGCCCTAACTACTAACTCTGTTGGACCACAGGTGTGTGCATTCAGAAGCCAGGGCACCAGCTCAGCTCTGCTGCTAGAAACTGCACAGCATTGCATACATCTTCACTTTATGGCAGTGCACAGTGGAACCTCCGGCCTTAAGGCATCAGTGACCCATTACAGTACTGGACCAGCAGCTCGGGGTTAATTGCCTACCAGGCCAGACTGCCCCTACTCTGGGAATCTGATCCCCTCACCCTGACACTTGGGTCAAGCATATGAATCTCATGCTCAAACCCCTTGAGTACCCAGGAATATGACTAACCTCAGTTATACCAAGAATTCTACTCATACTGGTGATGTTGGCATATGAGGATCGCCATAGTGGTTGGCATTGCATTACAATCTACACACTAATACCGTATCACAGTGCCTGTGATTGGTGCTGTTCAGTGTCAGTCACTTGCATAGTATCAGGATTGGCTGTCTGTGATTAGCCCTCCTCACACAGCCTTTTTAAACCCAGGCTGAGCACTTCCAGGTTGCCCTTTCGTGGTGTTTCTGACTCCACTCTGCCTGACCTGCTTGTCAGGCTTCTGGGCCTGTTCATGCTGTACTTGCTGATCCTGTGTTCCAGTGTTCCTGTATGCTAGTGTTCCTGTGTTCCAGAGTTCCAGTGTTCCTGTGTTCCAGCACCTCGCGGGTTAATCTTACCGAGTTCCTGAATCTCCTGCTCCAGCCGTCGCTCTCGCGACATTGTTCTTCTCGCTGCTGATCTTACTTTGTTGGTTTACTCCAATAAACCTGGTTGCGATATACATTGTTAGTCCCAGCGTGTGGACGCTGGTTTACTCCACTAAACCTGGTTGCGATATACATTGTTGGTCCCAGCGTGCGGACGCTGGTTTACTCCACTAAACCTGGTGGCGATATACATTGTTAGTCCCAGCGTGCGGACGCTGGTTTACTCCACTAAACCTGTTTGCGATATACATTGTTAGTCCCAGCGTGCGGACGCTGGTTTACTCCACTAAACCTGGTTGCGATATACATTGTTGGTCCCAGCGTGCGGACGCTGGTTTACTCCACTAAACCTGGTTGCTATATACATTGTTGGTCCCAGCATGTGGACTCTGGTTTACTCCACTAAACTGGTTGCGAGATAGATTATTGGCTCCAGCGTGCGGACGCTGGTTTGCTCCACTAAACCTGGTTGCGATATATATACGTTGTTGGTCCCAGCGTGCGGATGCTGGTTTACTCCACTAAACCTGGTTGCGATATACATTGTTGGTTCCAGCGTGAGGTCGCTGGTTTGCTCCATTAAACCTGGTGGCGCTATTACCATTAGTCCCAACGTGCAGACGTTGGTTTGCTCCTGAACATCCAGTACTGTGGTCAGTCACTGTCCATTTCCTTGCAGTTGTCTGAGTATCCCTGGCAATAGACTCCTGCTGAGTAAGACCTCTATACTTATGCTCTATGCTGTCTTAGTCATCTGACAGCTGGTCTACTCGCTCAGGCTGCCCTGCCCGGTATTAGTGAGGCCGGTAGAACCTTGACGATACCATCCTGTAGGTTGCCTCACCCGGTATTGGCAGGGCCGGTAGAGCCTACTCCAGTACTCCTTTGGGCTGCCCTGCCCGGTATTGGTAAGGCCGGTAGAACCTTGTAATTCACCATCTTTAAGGTTGCCTTACCCGGTATTGGCAGGGCCGGTAGAGCCTACATTCAGCATTCCGTAAGGGCTGCCTTGCCCGGTATTGGTAAGGCCGGTAGAACCGGTATATGTCATCTCACGGTTGCCTTACCCGGTATAGGCAAGGCCGGTAGAGCCTGTCATTAAAACTGTCACTTGGGTTGCCTTGCCCGGTATTTAGGCAAGGCCGGTAGAACCTATTATATGTTATATTACTATTGTATGTTATGTATGTTTACCCTATGGGGACTGCCTTTAACTTTTAATAAAGTTAAGTTATTTTACAAAATCTTAAGTCTGAGAGTCTTCAAATCCGTGACAGTACGAAAGGGCCATGACCTCAGACACTAAGAGTGACGGTAACGCACAGAATATCCATTGGAGGATGGATATGCACGAGCAACGTTTGGATCAGCTAGCGATTGCTATCCAAACTATTCTTGAACGCACGGTACTTGCGGATAAGTCCAGTGCTAACCCGGTGGTCCCGCCAATTTCGACACCGGAGAATGAGTCTAAGCCCTCAGGGGCCGCAGTCAAAGGGTTAACGGCTTCTGCTCCCTTCCCGCTGAGATATGACGGGGACCCTCAATTATGCAGAGGGTTTATTAATCAACTTGAAATATTTATGGAATTGACGGCACACGCATTTCCTAGTGATCGCAGCAAGGTTGGGTTCATGATATCCCTGCTGACTGGCAGGGCATTGGCCTGGGCCAACCCACTTTGGGAAAACGCTAAACCTTGCACAAAGAATTTCTGTGATTTTGTGCAATCCTTTCGGAGAGTATTTGAGCCTCCTGGTAGAACTACCTCTGCTGCTAAACGTCTCATGGAGATACAACAGGGCAGGCGCACGGTTGGCGATTATGCCATTGAATTCCGCACCTTGGCAGCAGAGGTAGGGTGGAATAACGAGGCCCTGTTGGCAGCCTATGCTCAAGGATTGAGTGACCAGATTAAAGATGAGATTGCAGCAAAAGAGTTACCTACTGACCTAGAGGATTATATTGAATACGTGATTCTAATTGACTCCAGAATACGTGAAAGATTAACCGCCAGAGAGCGACGAGTACGGTTAAAGAATAATGGGTCCAGTAGCATATTTTGCCCACCCAACCCTCCCTCTGCATCCAAACCTAGTGAACCTATTTCGGAACCAAGTGAACCTATGCAGGTGGGTTTCACTAGGTTAACTAAGGAGCAGAGAAGGTATCGCAAGACACAAGGATTATGTCTGTACTGCGGTAAAGATGGTCACCTGTTAAGATCTTGTCCGGTACATCCGGGAAACAAACACACCTAGGGTACCTTGGGGGACAGACCCTAGGTGGTGTCCAATCGTCCCCATTGTTGGACACACTTAAACCCACCATACAGGTGGTATTGTCATGGGCACAACGCTCGGTTGAGGTTTTGGCCTTGGTTGATTCTGGTGCAGCTGGGTATTTTATGGACAATACCTTTGCTGAATTGCATGGGGTACCACGGATTCAGAGAGAAACCCCTCTTGGTATTGAAGCAATTGATGGCAGACCTTTGGAACCCGCCCAAGTTACTTTTGAAAAGATGCCCTTGTCCATGACTATTGGGGCTCTTCACAAGGAAGAGCAGAAGTTCCAATTGATTAATTCTCCTCACCATGCCGTGATTTTGGGCTTTCCTTGGTTACAGTTGCACAACCCACAATTTGATTGGCAGAAATGTGAGATTGCTGCTTGGTCTCAGTTCTGTATGGATAAGTGCGTTACCCATCCTGTTAAGGTCTTGTGCACCTCCCCTTCACTACCTGTTGCCTACCAGCAGTTTAGCGACGTTTTCAGTAAGGGAGAGGCTGGCACCCTACCTCGGCACAGACCATACGATTGTCGCATAGAACAGAGTCCTGGAGCAGTACCACCGAGGGGACGCACGTATCCATTGTCTTGTGAGGAGAACCAAGCTATGGAGGAATACATAGCAGATGCCCTCAGTAGAGGGATCATAAGGAAATCTACTTCTCCGGCCGGTGCCGGGTTCTTTTTTGTTAAGAAAAAAAGTGGCGAACTGCGACCTTGCATAGACTATCGTGGGCTGAATAAGCTGATGGCAAAAAATGCCTACCCAATCCCACTCATCACCGAGCTGTTTGATAGACTTAAGGGGTCCTCGATTTTCACCAAATTGGACCTAAGGGCAGCCTACAATTTGATACGTATCAGAGCCGGTGATGAGTGGAAAACTGCCTTCAATAAGAGATCTGGGCATTATGAATACCTAGTCATGCCATTTGGTCTATGTAATGCTCCTGCAGTATTTCAAGAACTGATCAATGACGTTCTTAGAGATATGTTACAATCTTGTGTTGTAGTCTATCTTGACGACATACTTATCCACTCCAAAGACCTGTCACAACACATCAAGGATGTGTCTGAAGTCTTGCTGCGCTTACGAAAAAATAAATTATTCTGTAAACTGGAGAAATGCGAGTTCCACAAAACCTGTGTACCGTTTCTGGGGTTTATAATTGGCAAAGACGGCATTGCCATGGATAAAGAGAAATTGACGGCAGTCTTACAATGGCCTAAACCCAAGAGCCTCAAAGCCATCCAACGATTTCTGGGCTTCTCCAATTATTACAGGAAGTTTATTAAAAACTTCTCCTCTATCGTGAAACCTCTGTCTGTCCTCACGCACAAGGGCGCTAACCCATCCCTCTGGCCAGTGGCTGCTGAAGAGGCCTTTGAGAAGTTGAAGGTAGCCTTTGCTGAAGCGTCTGTGTTGTCCCACCCTAATCCAATACTCCCCTTTACTTTGGAAGTTGATGCCTCAGATATTGGGGTCGGGGCGGTGCTCTCTCAGCGACAGGTTAAAGGCGGTACACTCAGACCCTGTGGATTCTTCTCAAAAAAACTGACTAGTGCTCAAAGTCATTACGAGATTGGTGATTGAGAATTACTGGCCATTATCCTCGCTCTCAAAGAATGGCGTCATTTACTTGAAGGCACAAAAAACCCTGTCTTGATTCTAACTGATCACAAGAATCTGACGTATCTTTCTGAGGCCAAGAGATTGCCTTCTCGCCAGGCCAGATGGGCACTGTTTCTATCCCGATTCAATTTCGTTGTATCATACCTGCCGGGTGCACCAAAGGGATCAGGCGTGAAGCTGGGGAGCGACACTGGGGTGCGATGCTTGTGACCGGTGACAGCCACCCCTGCCTCCTTGCTGCGGCCGAAGCCGAGTTAAAGGTGCTGGCCACTAAGCCAGATGTCCAATCCCGGTTGAGCAGGGACCCTGACCAGGATGAAGGCAAGGGAGAACTGTACGAGCCTGACCCCCAAGGTGGAAAGGAAGGACCCTCAGGCAGAGTCAACAGAACTGGAGAGGGCAAGAGAACATCCAGCATCAAACAGCAAGCAAGAAGAGCCCAAGTACACCTGAAGCAAGCGAGACCCCTACCGCAAGCGGACTAGCACTGAGACCACCAGGCACTGCAGGGACGACAGGTACAGAAGTGGTGGAAGGGAACCACCCGAATCCGGGCTAGATCCAACCCGATGAACAGCAACCCCCCCCCCCGGACCCCCAGGCAGCAGACAGGCCACCAACACCCAGAAGACCCCAACTCCTGACCCCAAAAGACAGGGATCACCCCTGCGCACTCCAGGACCCAAGAGGCCCACCCGGATCACCTCAGCCTAACGGGGAGACTTAGGAAGGCACAGGCTTGCCAGAAATCCCTTAAGCGCCAGAAATCTCCTACAAACCCCTGGCCCCAGCGACAAACTCTGGCTGAAAGTCAAACTGAGTCCGACCCAGACTCAACCCCCCCTGCGGCCGCAGGATGAAACCTCTCCCCGGTGGAGCACCACCCAGACCGGCAGGACGCCAACCGGGAGAGGTCCAACACAGAGAAGGCCCCGGCAGCAGGGAGTACCCGGAGGCCGGAGCCCTGGATAGGCCGCCGCGGGGAGGAAAAACAGAGGCCGCAAGGAGAGAGAGCGGGGCGGACGAGGCCAAGAGGAAAGCAAATAAACACAGCCAGGGGCCAGGACAAAGCCCGAACGCGGGCAGAGATAGAGGGTGATAGCGCACAGCCTAAAGGCACAGGATCAGAACCCTCGGAGGGGAGGCAGAGGCCGGAGCCGAGTCGACCGGGGACTGCACCAGACACAACTGCGGGACACACTGGAGCGAACGAACAGGGGAAGCAGGGAGCGGGGAGGACTGGTAGACTTACCGGAGGCAGCCAGGGAGCTCAGCGGGACAAAGGAGAATCCGACCGGATCAGCAGGCACCAGGACGGAAGCAAGAAGCTAGTCAAGGAACCACGGATAGGAACCGGAAAAGGAGAAGCTTGGGCACGAATAATCGAGCAAGGAGGAGACTGCCAGAGCAGAATAAATAGCCAGCGTCTAACCTGACTGGATATTCAGGTAAGGAGGCCTAGCAGGGCCAAAAATAGCAAAGGGCCTGACACTACCCCTCCCCTAAAGGAGAGCCCACCGGGCGACCAGGCTTATGAGGAAAGGCTTTATGAAAGGTGGAAACGAGTGCCGGGGCATGCACATCTCGGGCCGGAACCCAGGAACGATCCTCCGGACCAAAACCCTTCCAATCTACCAAATACTGAAGTGAACGACGGACCCACCTAGAGTCCAGGATGCGACTAATTTCAAACTCAGGTTCAGCATCGACAGAACAGGGGAGGGGGGGCGGGCCAATCTAGAATAGCGATTCCGAATGACCGGCTTGAGAAGGAAGATGTGGAACGAATTTGGGATACGCCAGGATGAAGGAAGCGCCAATGCATAAGTAACAGGAGAGAGAACCCGAATGATTTTATAAGGATCCACAAACCGTGGACCAAACTTCAAGGAAGGGATTCGGAGCCGAAGATGTTTGGTAGAAAGCCAAACTGAAGACCCAAGGTGTAACCTAGGTCCCGGAGTGCGTCTCTTGTCTGCGGCTCTTTTATACCTAGAGGCAGCCTTGGACAGTTGAAATTGAAGACGATCCCACAAGGAGTGAAGGTTATCCACCACTGCGTCAGCCGCAGGAACCCCAGATGGGGATCCCCAAGGGAAAGAAGAAGGATGATAACCGAGAGCCGCAAAAAATGGGGAGCAGAGTAGACTCTCATGCCAGCGGTTATTAAACATAAATTCGGAAAATGGCAGGAGTTCCACCCAATTGGAAAGATCGGGGGACATATATTGTCGCAAAAACAACTCCAATGACTGATTGGTGCGTTCACACTGCCCATTAGTCTGAGGATGGTAAGCCGTGGAAAACTGGAGAGTAATGCCCAGACGTGAACAGAACGCTCTCCAAAACTTAGAAACGAATTGCACCCCACGATCAGATAAAATATGCGAGGGGGAACCGTGAAGACGGAAAATCTCTCGAAGAAAAATAGGGACCAAGTCCTAGGCGGACAGAAGCTTAGGGAGGGGAATAAAATGCCCTTGTTTAGTAAAGTGGTCCACGACAACAAAGATGGTGGTACAACCTTGTGAAGAAGGAAGATCCACAACAAAGTCCATGGCTATATGAGTCCAAGGACGAGATGGGATAGGGAGCGGGCACAAAAGCCCCCATGGACTATGCCGGGGGATCTTAGACCTGGCACAGACCTGACAGGCTGCCACAAAGTCGTGGACGTCAGATCTAACCGATGGCCACCAGAACTGATGCAGGAGGAGTTCCAAGGTTTTCTTGGAGCCAGGATGACCTGCAGAGGCAGATTCATGAAAAAATGGAAGAATTTCCACCCGGAAGCGAGGAGGAACAAATAGGGTATGCGGAGGTTGGGATGGAACCGGGGGTTGTTGCAGAGACCGGATTTTCTCAAAAGTAGAAGCAGAGATCGCTGTGACAAAACAGTCTGGCGGGAGGATGGGTGAGGGAACTGCTGGAGGACTAGCCTCGAAAAGCCGGGACAAAGCATCGGCCTTAGTATTTTTAGACCCAGGGCGATAAGAAATAATGAAATTGAATCTTGTAAAGAATAATGCCCACCGAGCCTGTCTGGGATTCAGGCGTTTGGCAGACTCCAGGAACTGAAGATTCTTATGATCCGTGAAGACTATGACAGGAGTAGAGGAGCCTTCTAATAGATGTCGCCATTCTTCAAAAGCTAGTTTGATAGCGAGTAATTCCCTGTTCCCAACGTCGTAATTCCTTTCAGCTTCCGAAAATTTCTTAGAAAAAAAAGAACATGGATGAAGTCTGGAGGTTTCTGGATGTCTTTGAGAAAGGACTGCCCCAGCTGCCTGTTCCAAAGCGTCTACCTCCACAATAAACTGTCTAGCAGGATCTGGGAACAGTAGAATAGGGGCTGAAGTGAAAGCCGATTTCAAGAACTCAAAGGCTCGAATGGCAGATGCGGGCCAATGCTGAGGGTCAGCCCCTGTCTTAGTTAAGGCCGTAATGGGTGCAATTATACGAGAGAAGTTGCGGATAAACCTCCTGTAATAATTGGAAAATCCAATAAAACGCTGGATAGCACGTTTATCCATGGGGAGGGGCCATTGTGTAACGGCTAAGACCTTTGCTGGGTCCATCTTCAGTCCTTCTTTAGAAATGACGTACCCCAGGAAGGAAATCTGATGTTTCTCAAATTCACATTTACGAAGATTAGCAAATAGAGAATTTTCTCGAAGTCTGGACAATACCAATCTAACCTGAGTTCTATGCGTCTCCAACTCAGGAGAGTATATCAAAATGTCGTCAAGATAGACGATGACGGAAGAAGACAGTAGATCTTGGAAAATATCATTAATGAATCCCTGAAACACCGCCGGGGCATTACATAACCCGAACGGCATAACCAGGTACTCATAATGGCCATGGCTGGTATTAAAGGCCGTCTTCCATTCATCACCAGGCTTAATACGTATTAAGTTGTAGGCTTCCTGTAAGTCAATTTTCGTAAAAATAACGGCCCCTCTCAGTTGTTCTAGGAGCTCTGGGATCAGAGGAAGGGGGTACCCATTTTTGACTGTAATTTTGTTCAAGCCTCTGTAGTCTATACAGGGACGGAGGGACCCGTCCTTTTTCTTCACAAAAAAAAACCCCGCACCTGCCGGGGAAGAGGATGGCCGGATGAATCCTCTAGAGAGGTTTTCCTGAATATAGATCTCCAATGCTCTCTTTTCTGGGGGAGACAATAAAAAGGCCCGGCCCTTGGGAGGGATGGTCCCTGGTAGGAGGTCGATAGCACAATCCGAAGCCCTATGGGGTGGTAACTGGAGAATCTGCCCCGTGGAAAAAACATCATGAAAATCACTATAGGCTGCTGGAAGAAGATCCTCGGAAGCAAGAGGAGTACATGCCACAGTATTGGGGATAGGATGAATCTTAGGTAAACAGGAGTCCAAACAGATGGAACTCCAAGAGACGATCTGGTCCTTCTGCCAATCAATGATGGGGTTATGTTTCCTCAACCATGGCAATCCCAGAATAACAGGTGTACACGGAGCGGAAATAAGGTCAAAAATGATGGTTTCTGAATGAAGTGATCCTGTCGTAACTTGGAGGGGAGCGGATTCAAATAGGACCAAACCTTCCCCCAATGGTTTGCCGTCAATGGTAGATACCAATAGGGTAGCGGCCTTCAAATGACAGAGAATCTGGTGTTTCTTAGCCCAAATATTATCAAGAAAGATACCCGCTGCCCCCGGATCAATAAATGCCATCGTAGAAATGGATCCAGTAGTCCATCGAAGAGACACCGGAACCAAGAGTCTAGAAGAATTTTTCGGGAGGTCCTTAGATCTACTTAGGGAGTGACCTCCAGCCCTCCCTAAGTTGAAGAGTTTCCCTGACGCGGTAGAGGAGGGCGGGTAGGGCATTGGCGTAAAAAGTGACCCTTGACTCCACAGTACAGACAGAGGCCCATAGTGCGGCGGCGAAGTCGTTCAGTCTCAGATAACTTGGACACGCCTCCAATCTCCATCGGAGTCTCAGAGGAGCAGTTTTCCAGGGGGTTGGGGCGGGTGGGGGAAAAAATTTGTGGACGCCGGGTGTTATCTCTCTCCATCTGGTGTTCGGTAAGTCTTCTGTCTAATTCCAAACACAGCGCAATTAATTCTTCCAAGGAATCAGGCAAATCCCGGGTAATTAACGCGTCCTTGATCTTTTCGTTCAGTCCTCTACGGAAAGCAGCCTTCAAAGCCCCCTGATTCCAATCCGTTTCATAGGCCAGAGTTCTAAACTCAATGGCGTAGAGATTAAGAGGTCGGGAACCCTGGCGTAGGTCGGATAGTGAGACCTCTGCCGCTGCTCTTCTGCCCGGAACATCAAAAACTAATCGGAACATCCTTAAAAATTCATCGATGTCCTGCAGAAGGGGGGAGTTTTGTTCCACCAACGGAGACACCCAGGCCAGGGCTTTCCCTTTCAGAAGCGAGATTATAAAAGATATGCGAGAAGAGTGGGTACTAAAAAACTGCGGGGAGTTGTTGAAGTGAAGTAAACATTGATTAATAAACCCTCTGCATTCAACATCAACTCCTGAGTATTTCTCTGGTAAAGGAAACTTGGGAGCTCTTCCCAGGTTGGGACATGCTGCAGATCCAGCATCTGAAGAAGTGGAAGGTTGTGGAGGTGGACTGGTTGTAGCCGCCGTAGGGGGGCTAGGACGTTGCAGTAATTCTAGGATAGTGTCCATTTTCTGTTCTAAACTCCTAAGGTGGCTTTCATGAGAGGAGAGAATCTGTTCCTGCTGGTCCCGTCTTGCCTTTAACTGAGCCAACTCTGCAGGATCCATGTCTTGGCTCGATTATTCTGTCTCAGGGCACCAAAGGGATCAGGCATGAAGCTGGGGAGCGACGCTGGGGTGCGATGCTTGTGACCGGTGACAGCCACCCCTGCCTCCTTGCTGCGGCCAAAGCCGAGTTAAAGGTGCTGGCCGCGAAGCCAGATGTCCGATCCCAGTTGAGCCGGGACCCTGACCAGGATGAAGGCAAGGGAGAACTGTATGAGCCTGACCCCCAAGGTGGAAAGGAAGGACCCTCAGGCAGAGTCAACAGAACTGGAGAGGGCAAGAGAACATCCAGCATCAAACAGCAAGCAAGAAGAGCCCAAGTACCCCTGAAGCTGGGACGGGAACCCAGCAAGACCCCTACCGCAAGCGGACTAGCACTGAGACCACCAGGCACTGCAGGGACGACAGGTACAGAAGTGGTGGAAGGGAACCACCCGAATCCGGGCTAGATCCAACCCGATGAACCGCCAACCCCCCCCCCCCGGACCCCCAGGCAGCAGTCAGGCCACCAACACCCAGAAGACCCCAACTCCTGACCCCAAAAGACAGGGATCACCCCTGCGCACTCCAGGACCCAAGAGGCCCACCCGGATCACCTCAGCCTAACGGGGAGACTTAGGAAGGCATAGGCTTGCCAGAAATCCCTTAAGCGCCAGAAATCTCCTACAAACCCCTGGCCCCAGCGACAAACTCTGGCTGAAAGTCAAACTGAGTCCGACCCAGACTCAACCCCCCCTGCGGCCGCAGGATGAAACCTCTCCCCAGTGGAGCACCACCCAGACCGGCAGGACGCCAACCGGGAGAGGTCCAACACAGAGAAGGCCCTGGTAGCAGGGAGTACCCGGAGGCCGGAGCCCTGGATAGGCCGCCGCGGGGAGGAAAAACAGAGGCCGCAAGGAGATAGAGTGGGGCAGACGAGGCCAAGAGGAAGGCAAATAAACACAGCCAGGGGCCAGGACAAAGCCCGAACATGGGCAGAGATAGAGGCTGATAGCGCACAGCCTAAAGGCACAGGATCAGAACCCCCGGAGGGGAGACAGAGGCCGGAGCCGAGGCGACCGGGGACTGCACCAGACACAACTGCGGGACACACTGGAGCGAACGAACAGGGGAAGCAGGGAGCGGGGAGGACTGGTAGACTTACCGGAAGCAGCCAGGGAGCTCAGCGGGACAAAGGAGAATCCGACCAGATCAGCAGGCACCAGGACGGAAGCAAAAAGCTAGTCAAGGAACCACGGATAGGAACCGGAAAAGGAGAAGCTTGGGCACGAATAATCGAGCAAGGAGGAGACTGCCAGAGCAGAATAAATAGCCAGCGTCTAACCTGACTGGATATTCAGGTAAGGAGGCCTAGCAGAGCCAAAAATAGCAAAGGGCCTGACACCGGGATCAAAGAATGTTAGGGCTGATGCTCTGTCTAGACAATTTGAAGCAGAGGTTGACAGAGAAGAGGTACCAGCCCCTATCATTCAACCCGATCGAATATTCGCTACCATACGTACTAGTATTACTTCACCACTAGGGGAGGAGATTTTGGCATCCCAAGCCTCTGCTCCTCATGAGACTCCAGTGGGCAAATGTTTTGTCGCTGAGCCATTCCGTACTCGATTACTTGAGACCTACCACTCCTCTAAGGCTGTGGGACATATTGGTAGGGATCAATTGTTCTGGTCTCTCTCTCAGCTATTTTGGTGGCCTTCTATGAGAGCAGGTTGTGCCAATTTTATGAATGCCTGTGCCACCTGTGCCCGTGCCAAAACCCCTAGACATCTCCCTGTGGGCTTGCTTCAGCCGGTGCCTAATGGTGAACGCCCTTGGTCTCACGTCTCTATCGACTTTATGGGAAAATTGCCCAGGTCTAGAGGGTATTCCTTCATATTGATGGTGGTAGACAGGTTCTCCAAAATGGCACACTTCGTACCCCTCCGTGGCCTTCCTTCGGCCAAGGAACTGGCAATGGTATTCGCTCGAGAAGTATTTCGGTTACATGGAGTACCCAGGGTGCTGGTGTCTGACAGGGGGAGCCAGTTTGTGTCCAGATTCTGGAGGGCGTGAACAGATGGGCATACAGCTATCATTTTCCTCGGCATATCATCCCCAGACTAACGGGGCCGCTGAGAGGGCCAATCAAGGATTGGAACAGTTTCTGCGATGTTTTGTGACTGACCATCATGATAATTGGGCCGACTTGTTGCCTTGAGCAGAGTTCGCCAGGAACTGCGCAGTTAATTCTTCCTCCGGGAGCTCTCCGTTTTTAATCAATTATGGGTTCCAACCCTGTTTGCTCCCGGATTCCTTTCAATCACAGCAGATTCCAGCTCTGGATGAGCATATAGAGCAACTCCGTTCCACATGGGCACAAGTTCAGAGGGCATTGGGCCAGTCTTTTCAGCGACATCAGCGTCATGTCAATCGCAGAAGGCTTCCTGCGGTTTCCTTCCGAGTCAGGGATAGAGTATGGCTGTCCTCCAATAATCTAAAGCTCAAGATCCCATCTAATAAGCTGGCACCTCGGTTCATTGGTCCGTACAAGATCATTCGCAAAATTAACCCTGTTTCCTATGCCTTGGAATTACCTGCTTCTATGCGCATTCATAATGTATTCCATGTGTCTCTCCTTAAACCTCTGGTTTGTAACCGTTATACTACCACACCTGTGAGGCCAGGTCCTGTTGAAGTCGAGGGGCAGGAGGAGTATGAAGTACAAAACATTATTGATTCCCGCAGAGGTAGAGGAGGGGTACATTGGAAAGGTTATGGTCCTGAGGATCGTTCCTGGGTAGACAGTAAGGACCTTCATGCACCCAAGTTACTACGAATATTTCATGCCAAATACCCTCAGAAGCCTAGACCCTACTCTGGGAGAGGGGGTCTTTGAAAGGGGGGTACTATCACGGTGCCCGTGATTGGTGCTGTTCAGTGTCAGTCACTTGCATAGTATCAGGATTGGCTGTCTGTGATTAGCCCTCCTCACACAGCCTTTTTAAACCCAGGCTGAGCACTTCCAGGTTGCCCTTTCGTGGTGTTTCTGACTCCACTCTGCCTGACTCCACTCTGGCTTCTGGGCCTGTTCCTGCTGTACTTGCTGATCCTGTGTTCCAGTGTTCCTGTATGCTAGTGTTCCTGTGTTCCAGAGTTCCAGTGTTCCTGTGTTCCAGCACCTCGCGGGTTAATCTTACTGAGTTCCTGAATCTCCTGCTCCAGCCGTCGCTCTGGCGACATTGTTCTTCTCGCTGCTGATCTTTGTTGGTTTACTCCACTGAACCTGGTTGCGATATACGTTGTTAGTCCCAGCGTGCGGACGCTGGTTTACTCCACTAAACATGGTTGCGATATACGTTGTTGGTCCCAGCGTGCGGACGCTGGTTTAGTCCACTAAACCTGGTTGCAATATACATTGTTGGTCCAAGAGTGCGGACGCTGGTTTACTCCACTAAACCTGGTTGCGATATACATTGTTGGTCCCAGCGTGCGGACGCTGGTTTACTCCACTAAACCTGGTTGCTATATACATTGTTGGTCCCAGAGTGTGGACGCTGGTTTACTCCACTAAACTGGTTGCGAGATAGATTATTGGCTCCAGCGTGCGGATGCTGGTTTGCTCCACTAAACCTGGTTGCGATATACGTTGTTGGTCCCAGCGTGCGGACACTGGTTTACTCCACTAAACCTGATTGCGATATACGTTGTTGGTCCCAGCGTGCGGACGCTGGTTTACTCCACTAAACCTGTTTGCGATATACATTGTTAGTCCCAGCGTGCGGACGCTGGTTTACTCCACTAAACCTGGTTGCGATATACATTGTTGGTTCCAGCGTGAGGTCGCTGGTTTGCTCCATTAAACCTGGTGGTGCTATTACCATTAGTCCCAACGTGCAGACGTTGGTTTGCTCCTGAACATCCAGTACTGTGGTCAGTCGCTGTCCATTTCCTTGCAGTTGTCTGAGTATCCCTGGCAATAGACTCCTGCTGAGTAAGACCTCTATACTTATGCTCTATGCTGTCTTAGTCATCTGACAGCTGGTCTACTCGCTCAGGCTGCCCTGCCCGGTATTAGTGAGGCCGGTAGAACCTTAACGATACCATCCTGTAGGTTGCCTCACCCGGTATTGGCAGGGCCGGTAGAGCCTACTCCAGTACTCCTTTGGGCTGCCCTGCCCGGTATTGGTAAGGCCGGTAGAACCTTGTAATTCACCATCTTTAAGGTTGCCTTACCCGGTATTGGCAGGGTCGGTAGAGCCTACATTCAGCATTCCGTAAAGCCTGCCTTGCCCGGTATTGGTAAGGCCGGTAGAACCGGTATATGTCATCTCACGGTTGCCTTACCCGGTATAGGCAAGGCCGGTAGAGCCTGTCATTAAAACTGTCACTTGGGTTGCCTTCCCCGGTATTTAGGCAAGGCCGGTAGAACCTATTATATGTTATATTACTGTTGTATGTTATGTATGTTTACCCTACGGGGACTGCCTTTAACTTTTAATAAAGTTAAGTTATTTTACCAAACCTCAAGTCTGAGAGTCTTCAAATCCGTGACATACCGATGACATTACACTGTATAATGGAATGGTGTACTTACAGTGTTACTGGTCACACCACTCTATATAATGGTACTGAGTATCTACACACTGATACTGATCACACTGCACTGTATAATGGTACTGAGTATCTACACACTGATACTGATCACACTGCTCTGTATAATGGTACTGATATCTACACACTGATACTGATCACACCTCTCTGTATAATGGTACTGAGTATCTACACACTGATACTGATGACACCACTCTGTATAATGATGCTGAGTATCTACACACAGATACTGATCACACAGCTCTGTATAATGGTACTGAGTATCTACTGATAATGATCACATCGCTCTGTATAATGGTACTGAGTATCCAAACACTGATAATGATCACACCGCTCTGTATAATGGTACTGAGTATCTACACACTTATACTGATCACACCACTCTGTATAATGGTACTGAGTATCTACACAGTGTTACTGATCACACCGCTCTGTATAATGGTACTGAGTATCTACTGATAATGATCACACCGCTCTGTATAATGGTACTGAGTATCTACACACTGATACCGATCACATCGCTTTATATAATGGTACTTAGTATCTACACACTGATACCGATCACACCGATCTGTATAATGGTACTGAGTATCTACACACTGATACCGATCACACCGCTCTGTATAATGGTACTGAGTATCTACACACTGATACCGATCACACCGCTCTGTATAATGGTACAGAGTATCTACACACTGATACCGATCACACCGCTCTGTATAATGGTACTGAGTATCTACACACTGATACCGATCACACCGCTCTGTATAATGGTACTGGTATCTACACACTGATACCGATCACACCGCTCTGTATAATGGTACTGAGTATCTACACACTGATACTGATCACACTGCACTGTATAATGGTACTGGTATCTACACACTGATACTGATCACACCGCTCTGTATAATGGTACTGAGTATCTACACACTGATACTGATCACACCGCTCTGTATAATGGTACTGAGTATCTACACTCTGATACTGATCACACCGCTCTGTATAATGGTACTGAGTATCTACACACTGATACTGATCACAATGCTCTATATAATGGTGCTGAGTATCTACACACTGATACTGATCACATTTTACTGTATAATGGTACTTATATCTACACACTGATACTGATCACATCACTCTGTATAATGGTACTGATATCTACACACAGATACTGATCACACCACTCTGTATAATGGTACTGATATCTACACACTGATACTGATCACACTGCTCTGTATAATGGTACTGATATCTACACATATCTACACATTGATACTGATCACACTGCACTGTATAATGGTACGGAGTATCTATACACTGATACTGATCACATTTTACTGTATAATGGTACTGATATCTACACACTGATACTGATCACACCACTCTGTATAATGGTACTGAGTATCTACACACTGATACTGATCACACCGCTCTGTATAATGGTACTGAGTATCTACAGACTGATACTGATCACACCGCTCTGTATAATGGTACTGAGTATCTACACACTGATACTGATCACGCTGCTCTGTATAATGGTACTTAGTATCTGCACTCTGATACTGATAACACTGCTTTGTATAATGGTACTGAGTATCTACACACTGATACTGATCACGCTGCTCTGTATAATGGTACTGAGTATCTACACACTGATACTGATCACACCGCTCTGTATAATGGTACTGAGTATCTACACACTGATACAGGGCCGGATTTGCCATTAGGCAAAGTAGGCACCTGCCTACAGGCGCACGCCACCTAGGGGCACCTGCCACTGTGATTTTTTTTTTTTTAATCTTTTTTTTTTAATTAAAAAAAAAAAAGTAGGCACCTCGTTGGCGCTGCCAGCACTGGGCTTCCCTGGGGGCCGTCCGGAGCGTCGTAAATAAAAGTGCTACATTTGCCACGCTTGCAGGCCATCACTAAGTAGACGCGACCGGTGGTTGTTCACATCTCACGGCCGCCTGTTACCTTGCGGCCGCGAGATGTGAACAACCGCCGGTCGCGTTTACTGAGTGATGGCCTGCAAGCGTGGCAAATGTAGCACTTTTATTTAAGAAGCCGGGTAGGCTGGCGGTGTGACAGAGCGGGATGCTGGGAGCAGAGGCAGAGTCAGACGCCAGACACGATCACAGGCAAGGGGCATGGGGGGAATCAAGAGAATTTATATAGAGGTAAGAGGGGGAAAAAGGCAAAAGGGGGACCAATAGCGGGTAAAAGAGGCAGAGGGGGGTCAAGAGGGAGAAAAAAAAAGGCAGAAGGAGGGGGGATCAGGAGGGGGAGAAAGTGGCAAAAGGTTGGGATCAAGAGTCAGGAAGGGGAGAGAGAGAGGCAAAAGGGGGATCAAGAGTTAATGAGGGGGAGAAAGAGGCAAAGGGGAGATCAAGAGAGGAGAGTGGGGGGAGGGGAGAAAAAGGTAAAAGGAGGAGGGTCAAGAGGGGGATAAAGAGGCAAAAGGGGGACATCAGGAAAGGGGAAGAGAGAGGCAAGTGGGAGAGAGAGAGGCAAAAGGGGGATGAAGACAAGAGTCAAGGCTGGATTAAGGCAAGAGGGGGGAAAGAGGCAAAGAGGGGGATCAAGAGGAGGAGAATGGCAAAAGAAAAATCAAGAGGGGTAAAGAGAGGCAACTTGACAAGAGGGGGAATCAAGACCGGGTGAAAGAGGCAGAGGGGGGTCAAGAGTGGGAAAAAAGAGACAAATGGAGGGGGGATCATGACTGGGAAGTTAAGTTGTTTCGCCGTGTGATATTACATAACCCTCTCCCGTGAAGCAGCATAGAGACAAGAAGCACTCTGTTGCTGTCATCTTGGCAATAATGTTCCTGAATGGCAGAAAGGAAATGTGATCGTCATAGGTCAGTGTGTCTCACTGGGGCTTTTTATTTGCTCTCCTTGTAGCAGTTTATTTTCCCAAGAGTTGCACATGACCCTTATTAGTCTAGCTATGCAGTGATTCTCAGCTGCAGTACTCAGAGCACACAAACAGGTTAGCTTTTCAAGATATCCCTGCTTAGTAACAGGTGGGTGAGCAGTGGTACAGCCGTTGCTATTTAGTTGCCTTTGCTTAACCCTTTGAGTGCCAGAGGGGTACAAAACGCATTGCAAAGCAATGTGTTGCATACCCCTCTGGCACTCAAAGGGTTAATTAGGGATATCCTGAAAGCTGCACTGCCCTAGGTGGAACAATAAGGGCCATATGCAAGGGGCAAACCAACTGTTCCAATGAGGGGGGCAAGTTGGAGCTGATGGGGGCAATGTGAGGAGCAATATGGAGATGATGGGGCAAGTTGGAGCTGATGGGGGACAATATGGAGCTGATGAGCATTGTGGAGGTGTCTAGTGTAGATGGCAAATCGGGGGGGGGGGGGGGGGGCGCTTCACAGTTCTGTGCCTACAGGCTCCTGAGATGTAAATCCGGCCCTGCACTGATACCGATCACACCGCTCTGTATAATGGTACAGAGTATCTACACACTGATACCGATCACACCGCTCTGTATAATGGTACTGAGTATCTACACACTGATACCGATCACACCGCTCTGTATAATGGTACAGAGTATCTACACACTGATACCGATCACACCGCTCTGTATAATGGTACTGAGTATCCACACACTGATACCGATCACACTGCACTATATAATGGTACTGGTATCTACACACTGATACCGATCACACAGCTCTGTATAATGGTACTGAGTATCTACACACTGATACTGATCACACTGCACTGTATAATGGTACTGGTATCTACACACTGATACTGATCACACCGCTCTGTATAATGGTACTGAGTATCTACACACTGATACTGATCACACCGCTCTGTATAATGGTACTGAGTATCTACACTCTGATACTGATCACACCGCTCTGTATAATGGTACTGAGTATCTACACACTGATACTGATCACAATGCTCTATATAATGGTGCTGAGTATCTACACACTGATACTGATCACATTTTACTGTATAATGGTACTGATATCTACACACTGATACTGATCACATCACTCTGTATAATGGTACTGATATCTACACACAGATACTGATCACACCACTCTGTATAATGGTACTGATATCTACACACTGATACTGATCACACTGCTCTGTATAATGGTACTGATATCTACACATATCTACACATTGATACTGATCACACTGCACTGTATAATGGTACGGAGTATCTATACACTGATACTGATCACATTTTACTGTATAATGGTACTGATATCTACACACTGATACTGATCACACCACTCTGTATAATGGTACTGAGTATCTACACACTGATACTGATCACACCGCTCTGTATAATGGTACTGAGTATCTACAGACTGATACTGATCACACCGCTCTGTATAATGGTACTGAGTATCTACACACTGATACTGATCACGCTGCTCTGTATAATGGTACTTAGTATCTGCACTCTGATACTGATAACACTGCTTTGTATAATGGTAATGAGTATCTACACACTGATACTGATCACGCTGCTCTGTATAATGGTACTGAGTATCTACACACTGATACTGATCACACCGCTCTGTATAATGGTACTGAGTATCTACACACTGATACTGATCACACTGCTCTGTATAATGGTAATGGATATCTACACACTGATACTGATCACACCTCTCTGTATAATGGTACTGAGTATCTACACACAGATACTGATCACACCGCTCTGTATAATGGTAATGGGTATCTACACACTGATACTGATCACACCGCTCTGTATAATGGTACTGAGTATCTACACACTGATACTGATCACATCGCTCTGTATAATGGTACTGATATCTACACACTGATACCGATCACAATGCTCTGTATAATGGTACTGATTATATACACACTGATACTGATCACAATGCTCTGTATAATGGTGCTGAGTATCTACACACTGATACTGATCACATTTTACTGTATAATGGTACTGATATCTACACACTAATACTGATCACATCACTGTATAATGGTACTGAAATCTACACACAGATACTGATCACACTGCTCTGTATAATGGTACTGATATCTACACATATGTACACATTGATACTGATCACACTGCACTGTATAATGGTACGGAGTATCTATACACTGATACTGATCACATTTTACTGTATAATGGTACTGATATCTAAACACTGATACTGATCACACCTCTCTGTATAATGGTACTGAGTGTCTACACAATGATACTGATCACATTTTACTGTATAATGGTACTGAGTATCTACAGACTGATACTGATCACACCGCTCTGTATAATGGTACTGAGTATCTACAGACTGATACTGATCACAGCGCTCTGTATAATGGTACTATCTACACACTGATACTGATCACGCTGCTCTGTATAATGGTACTGAGTATCTACACACTGATACTGATTACACCGCTCTGTATAATGGTACTGATATCTACACATTGATACCGATCACAGCACTCTATATAATGGTACTGAATATCTACACACTGATAGTGATCACACTGCTCTGTATAATGGTACTGAGTATCTACACACTGATACTGATCACACCGCTCTGTATAATGGTACTGATATCTACACACTGATACCGATCACACTGCACTGTATAATGTTACGGAGTATCTGCACACTGATACTGATCATACCGATATGTATAATGATACTGAGTATCTACACAAAGCTACTGATGCAGTGCGGTGCGGTCAGTATCATTGCGTAGATACTCAGTACCATTATACAGTGCAGTATAATCAGTATCGGTGTGTAGATACTCATTACTATTATGAAGAGCAGTGTGATCAGTATCCGTGTGTAGATACTCCGTACCATTATACAGAGCGGTGTGATCAGTATCAATGTGTAGATATCAGTACCATTATACAGAGCAGTGTGATCAGTATCAGTGTGTAGATATCAGTACCATTATACAGAGCGGTGTGATCAGTATCAGTGTATAGACAGTAACATTATACTGAGCAGTGTGATCAGTATCAGTGTGTAGATACTCAGTACCATTATATAAAGTGCTGAGATCATTCCTGGCTCTGACCCCTGGCTCTACCTGACTATGGCTGTTCTCCATCCTGGTTCTGACCCCTGGCTCTACCTGACTACGGCTGTTCTCCATTCCTGGCTCTGACCCTGGCTCTACCTGACTACGGCTGATCTCCATTCCTGGCTTTGACCCCTGGCTCTACCTGAGCACGGCTGACCTCCATTCCTGGCTCTGACCCCTCTCTGTACCTGACTACAGCTACTCTCCATTCCTGGCTCTGACCCCTGGCTCTACCTGACTACGGCGATCTCCATTCCTAGTTCTGACCACTGGTTCTTCCTGAGTACGGTTCATCTCCATTCCTGGCTCTGACTCCTGTCTCTACCTGACGACAGCAGATCTCCATTCCTGGCTCTGACCCTTTTCTCTACCTGACTACGGCTGATCTCCATTCCTGGCTCTGACCCCTGGTTCTAGCTGACTATGGCCAATCTCCATTCCTGGCTCTGACCCCTGGCTCTACCTGACGACAGCAGATCTCCATTCCTGGCTCTGACCCTTTTCTCTACCTGACTACGGCTGATCTCCATTCCTGGCTCTGACCCCTGGTTCTAGCTGACTATGGCCAATCTCCATTCCTGGCTCTGACCCCTGGCTCTACCTAACTACGGCCGATCTCCATTCCTATCTCTGATCCCTGGCTCTAGCTGACTATGGCCAATCTCCATTCCTGGCTCTGACCCCTGGCTCTACCTGACTATGGCCGATTTCCATTCCTGGCTCAGACCCCTTGCTCTACCTGACTACAGCTGATCTCCATTCATGGCTCTGACCCCTGTCTACGGATGATCTCCATTCCTGGCTCTGACCCCTGGCTGTACCTGACTACGGCTGATCTCCATTCCTGGCTCAGACCCCTGGCGCTACTTGACTACGGCTGATCTCCATTCCTTGCTCTGACCCCTGGCTCTACCTGACTACGGCTGATCTCCATTCTTGTCTCTGACCCCTGGCTCTACCTAACTACGGCCAATCTCCATTCCTATCTCTGATCCCTGGCTCTAGCTGACTATGGCCAATCTCCATTCCTGTCTCTGACCCCTGGCTCTACCTGACTACGGCCGATCTCCATTCCTGGCTCAGACCCTTTGCTCTACCTGACTACAGCTGATCTCCATTCATGGCTCTGACCCCTGTCTACGGATGATCTCCATTCCTGGCTCTGACCCCTGGCTCTACCTGACTACGGCTTATCTCCATTCCTGGCTCAGACCCCTTGCTTTACCTGACTATGGCCAATCTCCATTCCTGGCTCTGACCCCTGTCTCTACCTGACTACGGCCGATCTCCATTCCTAGCTCTGACCCCTGGCTTTACCTGACTATGGCCAATTTCCATTCCTGGCTCTAACTCCTAGCTCTACCTGTCTACGGCTATTCTCCATTCCTTGCTCTGATCCCTGGCGCTACCTGTCTACGGCTGATCTCCATTTCTGGCTCTGACCCCTGGCTCTACCTGACTACGGCGATCTCCATTCCTAGTTCTGACCCCTGTGTACCTGACTACGGTTCATCTCCATTCCTGGCTCTGACTCCTGTCTCTACCTGACGACAGCAGATCTTCATTCCTGGCTCTGACCCTTTTCTCTATCTGACTACGGCTGATCTCCATTCCTGGCTCTGACCCCTGGCTCTACCTGACTATGGCCGATTTCCATTCCTGGCTCAGACCCCTTGCTCTACCTGACTACAGGTGATCTCCATTCCTGGCTCTGACCCCTGTCTACGGATGATCTCCATTCCTGGCTCTGACCCCTGGCTCTACCTGACTACGGCTGATCTCCATTCCTAGCTCAGACCCCTGGCTCTACTTGACTACGGCTGATCTCCATTCCTTGCTCTGACCCCTGGCTATACCTGACTACGGCCGATCTCCATTCTTGTCTCTGACCCCTGGCTCTACCTAACTACGGCCAATCTCCATTCCTATCTCTGATCCCTGGCTCTAGCTGACTATGGCCAATCTCCATTCCTGGCTCTGACCCTTTGCTCTACCTGACTACAGCTGATCTCCATTCATGGCTCTGACCCCTGTCTACGGATGATCTCCATTCCTGGCTCTGACCCCTGGCTCTACCTGACTACGGCTTATCTCCATTCCTAGCTCAGACCCCTTGCTTTACCTGACTATGGCCAATCTCCATTCCTGGCTCTGACCCCTGTCTCTACCTGACTACGGCCGATCTCCATTCCTAGCTCTGACCCCTGGCTTTACCTGACTACGGCCAATTTCCATTCCTGGCTCTGACCCCTGGCTCTACCTGACTACGGATGATCTCCATTCCTGGTTCAGTCCCCTTGCTGTACCTGACTACAGCTGATCTCCATTCCTGGCTCTGACCCCTGGCTCTACCTGACTATGGCTGATCTCCATTCCTGGCTCTGACCCCTGTCTCTACCTGACTACGGCCGATCTTCATTCCTGGCTCTGACCCCTGGCTCTACCTGACTACGGCCAATCTCCATTCCTGGCTCAGACCCCTTGCTCTACCTGACTACTGCTGATCTCCATTCCTGGCTCTGACCCCTGTGTACCTGACTACGGATGATCTCCATTCCTGGCTCTGACCCCTGTCTCTACCTAACTACGGCTGATCTCCATTCCTGTCTCTGACCATGGCTCTAGCTGACTATGGCCAATCTCCATTACTGTCTCTGACCCCTGTCTCTACCTGACTACGGCCGATCTCCATTCCTGGCTCTGACCACTGGCTGTACCTGACTACGGCCGATCTCCATTCCTAGCTCTGACCCCTGGCTCTAGCTGACTATGGCCAATCTCCATTCCTGTCTCTGACCCCTGTCTCTACCTGACTACGGCCGATCTTCATTCCTGGCTCTGACCACTGGTTGTACCTGACTACGGCCGATCTCCATTCCTGGCTCTGACCCCTGTCTCTACCTTACTACGGCCGATCTCCACTCCTATCTCTGATCCCTGGCTCTAGCTGACTATGGCCGATTTCCATTCCTGGCTCAGACCCCTTGCTCTACCTGACTACAGCTGATCTCCATTCATGGCTCTGACCCCTGTCTACGGATGATCTCCATTCCTGGCTCTGACCCCTGGCTCTACCTGACTACGGCTGATCTCCATTCCTGGCTCAGACCCCTGGCTCTACCTGACTACAGCTGATCTCCATTCCTGGCTCAGACCCCTGGCTCTACCTGACTACGGCTGATCTCCATTCCTTGCTCTGACCCCTGGCTCTACCTGACTACGGCTTATCTCCATTCCTGGCTCAGACCCCTTGCATTACCTGACTATGGCCAATCTCCATTCCTGGCTCTGACCCCTGTCTCTACCTGACTACGGCCGATCTCCATTCCTAGCTCTGACCCCTGGCTTTACCTGACTACGGCCAATTTCCATTCCTGGCTCTGACCCCTGGCACTACCTGACTACGGATGATCTCCATTCCTGGTTCAGTCCCCTTGCTGTACCTGACTACAGCTGATCTCCATTCCTGGCTCTGACCCCTGGCTCTACCTGACTATGGCTGATCTCCATTCCTGGCTCTGACCCCTGTCTCTACCTGACTACGGCCGATCTTCATTCCTGGCTCTGACCCCTGGCTCTACCTGACTACGGCCAATCTCCATTCCTGGCTCAGACCCCTTGCTCTACCTGACTACTGCTGATCTCCATTCCTGGCTCTGACCCCTGTGTACCTGACTACGGATGATCTCCATTCCTGGCTCTGACCCCTGTCTCTACCTAACTACGGCTGATCTCCATTCCTGTCTCTGACCCATGGCTCTAGCTGACTATGGCTGATCTCCATTACTGTCTCTGACCCCTGTCTCTACCTGACTACGGCCGATCTCCATTCCTGGCTCTGACCACTGGCTGTACCTGACTACGGCCGATCTCCATTCCTGGCTCTGACCCCTGACTCTAGCTGACTATGGCCAATCTCCATTCCTGTCTCTGACCCCTGTCTCTACCTGACTACGGCCGATCTCCATTCCTGGCTCTGACCACTGGTTGTACCTGACTACGGCCGATCTCCATTCCTGGCTCTGACCCCTGTCTCTACCTTACTACGGCCGATCTCCATTCCTATCTCTGATCCCTGGCTCTAGCTGACTATGGCCGATTTCCATTCCTGGCTCAGACCCCTTGCTCTACCTGACTACAGCTGATCTCCATTCATGGCTCTGACCCCTGTCTACGGATGATCTCCATTCCTGGCTCTGACCCCTGGCTCTACCTGACTACGGCTGATCTCCATTCCTGGCTCAGACCCCTGGCTCTACCTGACTACAGCTGATCTCCATTCCTGGCTCAGACCCCTGGCTCTACCTGACTACGGCTGATCTCCATTCCTTGCTCTGACCCCTGGCTCTACCTGACTATGGCTGATCTCCATTCCTGGCTCTGACCCCTGGCTCTACCTGACTACGGCCGATCTCCATTCTTGTCTCTGACCCCTGGTTCTACCTAACTACGGCCAATCTCCATTCCTATGTCTGATCCCTGGCTCTACCTGACTACGGCCGATCTCCATTCCTGGCTCAGACCCTTTGCTCTACCTGACTACAGCTGATCTCCATTCCTGGCTCTGACCCCTGGCTCTACCTGACTACGGCTTATCTCCATTCCTGGCTCAGACCCCTTGCTTTACCTGACTATGGCCAGTCTCCATTCCTGGCTCTGACCCCTGTCTCTACCTGACTAGGGCCGATCTCCATTCCTGGCTCTGACCCCTGGCTCTATCTGACTATGTCCAATCTCCATTCCTGGCTCTGACCCCTGTCTCTACCTGACTACGGCCGATCTTTATTCCTAGCTCTGACCCCTGGCTTTACCTGACTACGGCCAATTTCCATTCCTGGCTCTGACCCCTGGCTCTACCTGACTACGTATGATCTCCATTCCTGGTTCAGTCCCCTTGCTGTACCTGACTACAGCTGATCTCCATTCCTGGCTCTGACCCCTGGCTCTACCTGACTATGGCTGATCTCCATTCCTGGCTCTGACCCCTGTCTCTACCTGACTACGGCCGATCTTCATTCCTGGCTCTGACCCCTGGCTCTACCTGACTACGGCCAATCTCCATTCCTGGCTCAGACCCCTTGCTCTACCTGACTACTGCTGATCTCCATTCCTGGCTCTGACCCCTGTGTACCTGACTACGGATGATCTCCATTCCTGGCTCTGACCCCTGTCTCTACCTAACTACGGCTGATCTCCATTCCTGTCTCTGACCCATGGCTCTACCTGACTACTGCCGATCTCCATTCCTAGCTCTGACCCCTGGCTCTAGCTGATTATGGCCAATCTCCATTCTTGTCTCTGACCCCTGTCTCTACCCGACTACGGCCGATCTCCATTCCTGGCTCTGACCACTGGCTGTACCTGACTACGGCCGATCTCCATTCCTAGCTCTGACCCCTGGCTCTACCTGACTACGGCCGATCTCCATTCCTGGCTCTGACCCCTGTCTCTACCTGACTACGGCCGATCTCCATTCCTGGCTCTGACCCCTTTCTCTACCTGACTGGCTGATCTCCATTCCTGGCTCAGACCCCTTGCTCTACCTGACTACGGCTGATCTCCATTCCTGGCTCTGACCCCTGGCTCTGCCTGACTACGGCTGATCTCCATTCCTGGCTCTGACCTTTGACTCTACTTGACTATAGCTTGCCTCCGGTCCTTGGCACCTGTCTTCCAGCAAGTCCAATCGCTAAATCTTGCTTTCTACTCTGTTTCCAGCTTGTCTCGTCGGCATGGTTCTCAACTGTTCCCAGATATTCCCATCCTGGTTGCATCCCGGCTCAACCGGGGTGAAACAATCTGGTTTCGCGTCCAGCACCTCTAACAAGCTTTGGCTGCAGCAAGGGATTACCTGGCACGCCGTCACCACTCTCAAGCCTCTCACCCAAGCTACTCACCCTATCATCCGTGTGGGTGACATCTTATTCCAGTATGATACACTATGTTTAAAGGAAAACTCTCACCTTTATTAATGTTTCCTTCATGTTAGCGCTCGTGTGGACTGAATCTGCAATCAGATTAATATAATGCTGTATTCTTCAAGATATTAGATTAGGGACACTAAAAAGATCAGTGTGTGTGTGTATGTGTGTGGGAGTGTCACTTGCTGATTGTTATAAATATGGTTTAACTGCCCAGAGTCAATATTCTTTGGAATGGCTTGACCCTTACACCACACACTCCTTTGTCCACCTTGAGGGGTCTCTTCTCTGCAGACACTTCCAATGATCTGATTTGTTGATCCTTGGACTTGAAATTCTTATGTCTAGATTATCCACAGCTAAGGCAGTTTTCCAGGCTTGGAGGTCATTGCAAACATTGGTGGGCTACACTGACCTAGATCTGACAGCCCAAGGTGGTATAATACACTTATGAGTCAGCTCCATATATAGATTTTAGTCATATTTGGCTGTGTTATGGTATTGCTAGACTTCAACATAGATATAAGGAAATTGTCCTTACATCCTTTGAACAGCTTCATTTAGAATCTGGTATCCCTAATACCATGATTTACTCATATCTGCAGGTTTGTCATTACTGGCCTAGTGGGACAGATCTTACATTACTTTCTCAGATATCAGGCCGGCTTCCTGTATCACCAATAAAATAACTAATTAACCTATATCCTTTATTTACAAAAGGTTAGTTGCACAAGATGAGCAAATTGAGAGCAATGTGGCTTGATGAAGAGGTTTGCAGAGCAATAACAAATGTTAAAAAATAAATAAATATTTAAAGTGTTTGTCCAACGGGTCAGATGAATCATTTAAAAAATAAAAGCATGTAATAAAATCTGCAAACAAGCAATTAAGCTAGCTAAAATTAAAAATGAGAGAAACATTGCAAGAGAGAGCACAGACAATTCTCAATAATTCTACAAGTATATAAATAGCCAAATTAAGGCTGATGTTGATCCTCTCAAATATATTATTTTCTTCTTTATATACAAAAGAAGCAACAATGTTAGGCTATGGGAAAACAGACAAAATCACAGAATTTCCTTCATCATGTACATGGCTTACTGAGGACAAAGTCCAAAAGACACTGGAAAAGGTTATGGTGAATAAAGCACCTGGACCTGATGGTATAAACCCAAGAAACATCAGGCATAGTACACTGTGATTGGAGGAAAGCTGATGTAGTACCATTGTTCACAAAGGGGCAAGATCCAAACCAGGAAATTATAGACCTGTGAGGTTGACTTCTATAGTGGATAAGATATTAGAAGGGTTTCTAACTGACAGCATTCAGAACTATGTGAAGACAAACAATTTTATTAGTAGAAGCTACATGTTTTATGAAGAGTAGATCATGTCAGACTAATTCACTTGAATTTTACAAAAGTACAAGGTTGATGTAGTATGTCTGGATTTTGCAAAAAGCTTTGATACAGTGCCTCACAGCAGGTTACTGCATAAATTAAATGGGTTTGGTTTAGGAGGTAATGTCTGTTCATGGATTGAGAATTGGTTAAATGATAGATGGCAGATAGTTGTAAACTGAACCTTTTCAGGTTGGTCTAAAGTTGCAAGTGGGGGTGCCACAGGGTTCAGTCCTGGTCCCAATGATTTTTAATTTGTTTATTAATGATCCAGATGTGGGAATAGAAAGTATCATCAACCTTTGCTGATGACACTAAGCTGTGTAAGCAAATACATACAGGGCTGGATGTTCTTTCTCTGCAGAAGGAAAACTACTTCGGGAATCCTCGTTAGAGAAAGATTTAGGAGTACTGATAAACGATAGACTTCACAGCAGTCTGCAGAGTCACTCAGTTGCTGCAAGAGCAAATAGAGTACTAGCCTACATAAAAAGAAGTATAGATGCACGGGATGGTAATATTATCCTACCACTATCTAAATCCTTGGTTAGGCCTCATCTACAATATGGAGTACCGTTTTGGTCGCCAGTTCTTAAAAAAGGCATTGTTGAACTGGAAAAGGTGCAGAGACGCGCAACAAAACTGATAAAGGGATTGGAGGATCTGAGATATAAAGATAGACTAGCCAAACTGGGTTTGTTTACATTAGAGAAGAGACGTCTAAGGGGTGATATGATTACCAGTTAGATAAAGAGGAACAGATGCTAGAGTTATGTGCTATACCAGTTTGTTTCTACTGGACATCATTAAATAGACCCTTTCAGTGTCAAAACTCCTTTACTTATGTTAGTCAGTAGCGATTTAATACTTAACTTTTAATGAAGCTCTTCCTAAAAAACTATAGTATTATGTTTGATTATTTTCCAGTGTTTAATAACAGCCCTTAGCAGTAGTAGGTTTGCACTCACCTGCTATACTTGCAAACACTACAAACCTCAAATGAAGCTGTGGGTGTGCACAGCGAAACGCGTTGGACTGCATGCCAGGGGTTAACTTTGTGCTTATGGCCAATCACTGATCTTATAGCTAATGTGAGATAGAATACATCATTCCACCTGCTGTAAAAACCCGAATTCTTCTTGCTCTTTACTTTCTTCTGTCTCTATCAGATGCGACTTAGGGACGTTCCAGCTAATTATAGGGGATCTATCACCCCTATACAAGTTTGGCTCATTAGGTAGGTTATATAGCGAATATGTGTAAAATAGTAGTAACTTAATTGTTTAAATCGCTATTTGACTGAAATGTAATGCATAAAGATGCCCTGCACCTACTTCCAGACAGACTGCTTTTACCAGCTCTGTACCACAGTCTGTCACTCTTCCTCTGCTCCCCTCCCTCGATCCAGCCTTCTCCAAGATGGAGGATTCCTGCCTGTAAGATGGAGAGCTCTCTGGCCAATGAGAAGTAGATGAAGGGCAATCTTTATGCATTACATTTTGGCCAAATAGCGATTTAAAAAAACAAAATTACTACAATATTACACATATGCGCTATATAACCTACCTAATAAAACAAAATTGTATAGGGGTGATAGATCCCCTTTAACCCCTTAGGGACCCTTGACGTACCAGGACCGTCACGGTCCTTGAACTACTCAAGGACCGATGACGGTCATGGTACGTCACGTACTTTTTACTTACAGCGCTCTACCGGGAGCGCTGTAAGTAAAAATAGGGCCTGAAATAGACCGCTCCAAGATCGGAGCGATCTCTTTCAAGCCCCATAGTGACGCGCCGATACACGTGACAGGTCACGTGTACCGGCGCGTCAAAGTGCCCCTATGCGGTCATTATGGGACGGAAATGTCCTGTGACCGCCGGTCCTTAAGGGGTTAAGTGCTCTCAACTTTTAGAAGGGCTCTAGGGTTTTTCACTTTGTCAATCATTTATATTTGAGGAACTGATACATTGTTTAATTACCATACATCATCAATTAGGAGAGCAAGCGTACTATCTCACAGGATATTACTAATAGAAATCAGTGATCGCCGTTAGTACTACCCCACAGTTTGTGTTTTTATGTTTTAGCAGAGTAATGGTGTGTGCTCTGTGTTTGCAAATATAAAATCAATGATTACTATTTACAAATATATTGGAGGTCAATACACAGAACTCTCCAATGAATTTTTTATGCAAAAGGCTTAGCTAAGAACGAGAGGTCATCCATTAATACTCAAGGAAATGCTTTTTCGTCTAAAATGAAGGCAGGAATTTTTTACAGAAAGGGTAGTAAAGCTATGGAATTATTTGTTTTAGGATGCTGTGCTTGCACATACTGTAATTACTTTCAAAATGTAATGGATACCTATCTAGAACAGAAAAATTATCACAGTGCCCGTAATTGCCCTCCGTGTGCACTATGCTGTATGCGGGCGACATTGCCATTACTTCCAGGTTGTCACGCTTAGGCGCAGTCGCTATTGTTATAGGCTGATGGTAGTTGCCAGAGTGAGTCTCCGCCTACATGCTAGGCCTTACAGGCCTCAGTCTGCCAGTAATCCTTTGCCCTTTCGTGGTGTATCTGTGCGCTAAGGTCTTGTGTTATTCCGATGCTGATCCTGTGTATGACTCCTGGCTATGTTTGACTCGGGCTATGTTTGATCCCTGACTCTGGTCTGACTCTTCTCTCCTTCTGACTACCTGCCTGGGTCTGACTCTTGGCTTTGGCTGAATACCCGCTCCGGTCTGACTTCTGGCTTTGGTTGACTACCTGCTCTGTGCTGGCCTACTGTCTCCGCCTGCGCTCCTGTACTAGCAGAGCTCAGTCTGCATCAGACCTTGTCTCTGGCATTCCTGTGCTGCCTGTTGTGTAATTTGTGCCATTGGGTATACCCTAGCATTTTTAGGGCTCTCTGTCACCGTTACTCATTCCACCCTAGCATTCTGGGGACTTTCTGTCACCATTGCCTGTCTGTTTACCATAGCATTCTAGGGAACTCAGTCACCATTGGCTGTAAGCTTTCCCTACGATTCTAGGAATTCCAGTCTCTGTTGCCTTGTACTACCCTAACGTACTAGGGGTATATCTCTCGTTTTGCCTAGGCATTACAGCTGCTCCTGCACTAGTAGCTACTGTTCCTTGCTACCATTGCATACTACAAGTCAGAAGTGGTATCAGCCTATGTGCAGTCAGTGGATCCAGTGCTGTCTCCATACCTGGCTAGTGAGGGATGGGGAAGTGCTTAGGCATTGTCCTTAAACCTGGTCCTGTGAGGGTTGGGGAAGTGCTAGTCATTTTTATTCTGTTTTTATTTCAATAAGGAATTTGATTTTACTGTATCTGTACTTGTCAGTGTTGTTATTTCTCAGTCAATCTGTGACAGTACGAAAGGACCATGAACTCTGAAAGTACAGATACTGGTAGCCGACAGTTGCCTAATATCCTTTCCAGAATGGATATTCAGGAATAATGTATTGACCAGTTGTCTATGGCGATGCAAACGCTCCTTATCCATATAGCGCATCTCGATAAGCCTGCGCAACTATCGGTGGCCTCTTCTGTTTCGGCATCAGTAGTAAACACTCAGGTGGAAAACACGAGTTATAGAGGGCTGTCCGGAGCTGCTCCACTCCCTCTAAGATATGATGGGGAATTTGTGGATTCATAAATCAGCTTGGAATTTTTTTTGAACTGGTACCGAATGCTTTCCAGAGCGAAAGAAGTAAAGTGGGCTTTATGATTTCATTGTTGACCGATAAAGCATTGGCATGGGCCAGTCCATTATGGGATACTGCCAAACCCATAACTTCAAACTTCACAGAATTTGTTGATGCCTTCCGTAAAGTATTTGACGTTCCAGGCCGAGCAACCTCTGCCGCAAAAAAATTGATGACCATTCGCCAGGGTGCCCGTACCGTAGCAGAATACGCTATTGAATTTCGTACACTAGCGGCAGAGGTATGCTGGAACAACAAGGTTCTGGTGGTGCCTTTCTTCCAAGGGCTTAGCGATACCGGTAAAGATGAGACGGCAGCCCGTGAGCTGCCACAGGATCTAGATCTGTTCATCTCTTTGCTATTCTGATCGATACCCACATTAGAGAAAGATCCTCATTTAAGAACCACACGCCAATGCTGGAATCTCGACTGATGACTAACTGGGAAATCCCACCCATGCCTCCCTCAACTCCCAAGCCACCTAATACTGAGGTCAGCAGGGCTGAGCCTATGCAAGTCGGTTACACACGCTTGTCCAGAGAGGAGCGGTCCTTCCGTCGTAAAGAAGGTCTATGTCTGTACTGCAGTAAGGCTGGGCATATGTTACGGGCCTGTCCAGTACATCCAGGAAACACACGCACCTAGAATCCCTGAGGGCACAGATCCTATGTGGCGTAAATCAGTCCCCAGATCCAGAACAAAACAAGCCCATCATTCAGGTGGCAATGTCTTGGGCAACTTCCTCAGTGGCTAGACCAGCCCTGATCGACTCAGGAGCTGTATGCTATTTTATTGATGGCGAATTCGCTAAACTGCATAACATTCCCCCGGTGCCTCATGTCTCTCCACTGGCAGTGGAGGCGATCGATGGTAGACCGCTATTACCATCCCATGTCACAAATGAGACCTGTCCGCTGTCTCTCAGAGTGGGAGCCCTCCATGTGGAGACCATACAATTTCAGGTAATTCAGTCTCCACATTACGCAATCATTCTGGGGTTTCCTTGGCTTCAGACACACAACCCCAGAATGGACTTGAAAACCTGTGACATTCTCTCTTGGTCCGATTATTGTCAGAAGTCTTGCCTACAGAAACCTACAAGGATTTTGTGTATCTCTCCCTCTATACCCTCAGAGTATCAGTCGTTCAGTGAGGTATTCAGTAAGGGGGAGGCTAGCACATTGCCGAAGCATAGGCCATACGACTGTGCTATTAATTTGACACCAGGCACTATACCTCTTAAAGGCCGCACATACCCTTTGTTGGCAGTTGAGAACCGAGCTATGGAGGAGTACATTTCAGATGCCTTAGAAAGGGGCATTTTAAGGAGATCTTCCTCGTCCGTGGGGGCTGTATTTTTCTTATATAAGAGAAAAGATGGGGAGCTTAGACCCTGTATCGATTACAGAGGTCTGAATAATCTGATGGTGAAAAAAGCTTACCCCATCCCGTTGATAACCGAGTTGTTTGACCACCTGAAAGGCTCATAGTGTTCATGAAACTTGACCTACAGGCAGCCTATAACCTAATTCAGATTAAAGAGGCAATGAGTGGAAATCCGCTTTTAATCCTCGTAGTGGCCATTATGAGTATATGGTCATGCCCTTTGGGCTGTGCAATGCACCAGCGGTATTCCAAGAATTTATAAACAATGTTCTAAGAGATCTGCTACAATCTTGAATAGTAGTTTATCTGGATGATATCCTGATACATTCTTCTGACCTTGAAACACATCGGAGAGATGTTGCTACCGTGTTGCAAAAACTGAGAGAAAACAAATTATATTGTAAACTTGAAAAATGCGAATTCCATAAAGATCAAGTGCCATTTCTGGGGTATGTAATCTCTGCTGATGGTATTGCTATGGACACAGAGAAACTCTCGGCAGTTCTGCAATGGCCACGTCTGGTAGGCCTGAAGGCTATACAGAGATTCTTAGGATTCGCAAACTATTACAGAAAATGTATACAAAAATTTTCTACAGTAGTTAAACCTTTGACTGATTTGACTCATAAAGGGTGTAATCCCTCAGTTTGGTCACCTGAGGCCAGCGGTGCTTTTGAAGCCTTAATGTCTGCTTTCTCTGTGACTCCAGTGTTGTCGCATCCAAACCCTGCCTTGCGCTTCACCTTGGAGGTGGATGTATCAGAAACAGGAGTAGGGGCAGTGTTGTCCCAAAGACCCGAGCCCGGTAAGACCCTCATGCCATGTGTGTTCTTTTTGAAAAAGATGACTAAGGCCCAGAGCCTATACGACATAGGTGATCGCGAATTGCTAGCCATAATCCTCTCTCTCCGTGAATGGCATCACCTCCTGGAGGGGGCAAAGGCTCCTATCCTGATCTTGACCTATCACAAAAATTTGACTTATCTATCAGAGGCGAAAAGGCTGTCACCACAGCAGGCCAGTTGGACACTATTCTTGTCCAGATTTAATTTTGTGGTCTAATATCTCCCTGGGTCCAAGAATGTTCGAGCTTATGCTATTTCTAGGCAATTTGGGCTGGGCCGGGAGACTGACAGTGCTCCAGTGCCTGTCATTCCTCCAGATCGTATTTTGCCCACCATATGCACAAGCATCACATCTCCTCTGAGCGAAGAGATCTTGGCTTCCCAAGGCAATGCTCCAGCAGCGAAACCTATTGGTAAATGTTTCATAGCTGAACCTTTCCATACCAAATTACTAGAAACTTACCACTCTTCGAGGGCAGCTGGACATGTTGGTCAAGACCAACTGATCTGGTCTATTTCTCAGATATTTTGGTGGCCCAGTATGAGAGCAGTTGTACGGCTTTTGTGGAGGCCTGTTCCATTTGTGCCGTGTCAAGACCCCAAGACACCTTCCACTGGGGTTGCTCCAGATGGTTCCGAATGGTGAGTGCCCATGATCACACATATCAATTGACTTTATGGTGGAGTTGCCAGTATCCAAGGGGTGTACGGTCATACTAATGATAGTGGACCACTTTTCCAAAATGGTTCATTTTGCCCCTCTCCAGGGACTACCTTCCTCCAAAGAATTGGCCATGGTAATTGCTAGAGAGGTGTTCCGACTCCATGGAGTGCCCAAGGTTTTGGTCTTTGACCCCGGGAGTCAATTCATGTCAAGGTTTTGGAGGGCCTTCTGTGATCAGATGGGCATAAAACTGTTATTTTCCTCAGCTTATCATCCCCAGACTAATGGTGCTGCTGAAAGATACAACCAGAGGTTGGAACAATTCTTGCACTGTTTTTATCTCCGACCATCATGATAATTGGGCTGATCTGTTGCCGTGGGCTGAGTTTGCCAGGAACTGTGCCATAAACTCCTCGTCCGGGAGCTCTCCTTTCCTGATTAACTATGGGTTCCAACCATCCTTGCTCCCGGACTCTTTTCAGGCTCGAGAGATTCCGGCTCTGGATGAGCATAATAGGCAGCTCTGCTCCACATGGGCACAGATTCAAAATGCCTTGTGTAGGTCCTCTGAGCGCTACCAGAAACATGCAGACTGCAGGAGGCGTCCTGCTCCTGTTTTTCAAGTTGGGGATAGAGTGTGGCTGTCCTCCAGAAACCTGCACCTGCAAGTACTCTGTAATAAGCTGGCACCACGTTTTTTAGGCCCTTTCCGGGTACTTCTGAGAGTGAACCCTGTCTCTTATGCCTTAGATCTTCCTGGAAACATGCGTATTCACAATGTTTTCCGTGTGTCCCTATTGAAGCCTTTTACATATAACTGCTACACTTCTGCTCCAGTGGTACCAAGTCCTGTGCGCATCCAAGACCATTAGAAATATGAAATTCAAAATATTCTAGACTCTCATAGAGTGCGCGGGCGCATTCAATATTTTGTGCATTTGGAAGGGCTATGACCCTAAAGAGCGTTCCTGGGTGAATCAGTCTGATATTCACGCTCTTGTTCTGGTACGCAGATTCCACGCTAAGTTTCCTAATAAGGTTGGTTCTTTCCCACAGGGGAGAGAGCATTGATTGAGGGGTACTATCATGGTGCCCGTGATTGCCTCCAGCGATTGAGCTTGCGGGCGACATTTCCTTACTTCCTGGTTGTCTCGCTGAGGCACATTCGCTATTCTTATAGGCTACTATTTATTCCCTGTGTGAGTCTCCGCCTACATGCTAGGACTTAAATGCCTCAGCCTGCCATTACTCCTTTGCCCTTTCGTGGTGTACCTGTGTGCTATAGCTCTTGTGATTCCGATGCTCGATTCCTGTGTATGACTTCTGGCTACGTTCTGACTCCGGCTTCATTTGATCCCTAACTGACTAATCGCTCCGGTCTGACTACTGGCTTTGGCTGACTACCCGCTCTCGTTTGACTCCCGGCTTTGACTGACTACCTGCTCCGGTTTGACTCCTGGCTCTGGCTGACTACCCACTCCGGTTTGACCCCTGTCTTTGGCTGACTATCCGCTGATGTTTTACTCTTAGCTCCGGTTTACTTGCATTTGCTATACCTGTGGCCTACTGTGTCCGTTTGCCCTCCTTCATTTCTAGCGGTACTCATTCTGTGTCAGTCCGAGTCACTGGCACTCTTGTTCCATTCCGTTTGTGTCATTGGGTACCCTAGCATACTAGGGCTTCTCAGTCACCGCTGCCAATTTGTTTACCCTAGTGTTCTAGGGACCCTCAGTCACCATTGCCTGTTTAGCTACCCTAGCATTCTAGGGAGCCTCAGTCACCATTGCCTGTCTAGCTACCCTACCGTTCTAGGGAGCCTCAGTCACCATTGCCTGTGTAGCTACCCTAGTGTTCTACGGAGTCTCAGTCTCCATTGCCTGTCTGGCTACCCTAGTGTTCTAGGGATTTCCTTTGTTCATTCATTCTGGGGAGGTCTGTACCTGAGCGTTCCACCCTAGCAGATTTGGGCTATTTTCCCTCGGTTCCCAAGGGGCTTTACAGCTGCTCCTATACTAATAGCTACTACCATCACTGCTACTAGTGATTACGTTCAGTCAGGGTGGTATCTACCTCCCGTCAGTCAGGCGATCCTGCCTAGTGAGGGTTGGGGAAGTGCCAGACACTGTCCTTTCACCTGGTCCAGTGAAGGTTGGGAAAGTATTTTTATTTTCTGCTGCTTTGTTCTTTAATAAAGATATTCTTATTTTACCTTATTTGTATGTGTCAGAGTTGTTATTCCAAGTCACCCCGTGACAAATGCGCCCTTATTGCATCCTTAATGCATCCTTTAGTGAAGATGTGATCGACATTTTGACGTAATCAACATATAGAAGGCAACATGTTGTGGGCGACATGTTGTGAAAGGCAACTTATTGAATGTGATGTTTGACATGTGACATTGTGAATGCGTCATTCACAAGGAGGCAAGCAAAGAAAAGCAACACTTTGAGACACGTGATGTGGCGTGCGACATTTCAAAAGTGAACCATATGTAACAGTCAGGGGCGGATTGTGGTGCAATACCAGCCCGGGGGATTTTCTTATTTAACTGGCCCACTAGCTGGTATTTGACAGCCAGGGTGGGGGTGTGGGTACACAGTGCATTGCTCAGCAATAAATACTGTATGCAGTATATTATAAGTTATTAACCACTTAGATGTACAGTAATGCATTCTGAGATTAACCAATTGATTGTCCCATAGGTGCACACCACATTGCACAGGAATATGTATCTCAATGAATAACCCCTTGTGTGCTAAAGAGGCATAATTAATCAGTAACTGACATCTTTATTCACCTTTCTGGTATACAAGGGGTCAATTACTCATGAATTAAGCCTCTAGCATACAAGGGGTTAAACAGTGAGGTGAGGAATTCAGTGGGTTAATAGCAGAATAAGACAGTGCTGTAATCCTGTCTGGCATGTAAATGGTTAATAACTGATTATTTATACCTATCTAAAAAAATACAGGGGGTTAAAGGGTTAACACATCATACATTAAACCTATCTAGCAACAATACAGTTAGTTAATAAAAATTAATACCATTTGGAACTGCCAGGTAGTTGGGACCCAGAACCTATGCCTGCTAATATTGCACTGCACCAGGACACACTGCAGGCAGAGCAGGGACAGCTAAGTCAGCCTTGGGGGTGGGACAGATAGAGGGAACAGGACCCAGTCTTCACTGCTGCTCTGGTGAGTTGTGCCTCCCGTCCACAAAGTTATGGACTGGAGAGGTGAGATCATCTGATCTCCCTACCGGCCCATAACTGAGCGGCCCACCGGGGGATGCCCGATCCCCCGATAGGACAATCCACCCCTGGTAACAGTCTCCACTAGAAGGGCCAAGACTATTGGAAAGAATCAACAAAGAGGCTATCTCAGGATAAACTGGGTTATAATAATTCTAAAAGCATTACAGGGCATATACCAAAAAAAAATTCAGCCAACAAAAAGCCCATATTTCCCCCATGCTTTCGTTTATATTACCTAGACCCCCGCTTAGCAGAAAGGTACACCCATCCTTCTCTCACAGGTCAAATTCTTAGAGAATTAGAACATTAGGTAATATCCAAAGTTCCAAAAAGCTCTCCGATTGGTTAATAACATATACCCAAATCTGAATAGAGACTTAAAGGAAACAATCTTTCATGCTGTTAGATGGCACTCTAAGACCAGAAATCTTCAGGGAAGACAATAGATATAAATAAAAATGAATTGGCAGGTGAATAAGAACATAGCTAAAGTGCCTACATAGAAACACCAGGTATATCTCTTCCGCCATAGATAACACTCTTGGAAATACAGGAAAAGAGGCCCTTATCAGGGAAATAAACATGCTCTCACTATACGTAAGTTTTAAACTCTTCTCTAAGTATTTCAAGAGAGAAGAAAGTAATTTCTCTTAAATTCACAATCTTAATGTATACAGACAAAATGGTTTATGCATAGCATCTTAACCATTTTACTATCCAGTAAAGGGCAGACCCTCTGACAACATGAGGGCTCCATCCTCCGCCAAGGGCAGTGTGCGCCCTCCACCAGTACAGCGGAGGCCCACACATCCCTCCTAGAAAAAGGGAGAACTAATCATCTATATCATAGCTTTGCAAAACTGGCTAAATCTGGTTAGGAAATGTTACATTTTGAGACTAGGCCACTATTGCACTCATACGGTGTAAATGAGCCCAGTAAAAGTATGACAAGTGGAATAACCTGAATAACAGGGGGCCCGGTCCTGCACTAAGGGCGCCTAAAATATCTCACCACGGTGACATAAGCTTAAATTTACAGGTAGCCATATTGAAAGAAAGAAGAGGAAAAAAAACACAAAGCAGTAACAAGAGTTGAATTAACTATTTATTAACATGAAAGAATATGACATTTGCACTCCGTTTTGTAGGGACAGGGTGCCATTTCTCTCTGCTTTAAGTTGTTAGGGCCCACTGCATCTGTGTAGGTGTCCACACATGCAAATTGTATTTATTTAATTCTTTTTCTGGTGTTATTAGTGTCAGAGACCATAATCAGGAGCATGGATTGATGAATTCCATATGGTAACAAAGCTGTAAGAAAGAAAAAAAACACAGTTAGTGGGAAAGGTCTAACTGTAACTTGACCTGAGATAATATCCAAAACCATTCATATTTAAACAATGATACAATACTAGGTATGTAGAGACAGGTACAATGTTAGTATGTAGCAGGGATGAAAGATGAAGTGTTAGTATTAGGCAGGTCAGCAAGGTACAATGTTAGTATTTAGCGGGAGATAAAGATGAAAGGTAAGAATTAATCAGGGGAGAGAGAGGTGAAATTATTATTATTATTATTATTCTTTATTTATATAGCGCCAACTAATTCCGCAGCGCTGTACAATTGGGGAATAGACATACAGAGGTATTAAATAGTACAATCAGATGTGTAGAACAGGAGGATCAGAGGGCCCTGCTCGTGAGAGCTTACAGTCTAGAGGAAGGTGAAATGTTAGTGTTTAGAGGGAGATAAAGGTGAAAGGTAAGAATTAATTATGAGAGAGAGTGTGAAATGTTAGTATTTAGCGGGAGATAAAGATGAAAGGTAAGAATTAATCAGGAGAGAGAGAATGGTAATGTTTAGCGGGAGATAAAGATGAAAGGTATGAATTAATCAGGAGAGAGAGGTGAAATGTTAGTGTTTAGCGGGAGATAAAGATGAAAGGTAAGAATTAATCAGGAGAGAGGTGAAATGTTAGTGTTTAGCGGGAGATAAAGGTGAAAGGTAAGAATTAATCAGGAGAGAGGTGAAATGTTAGTATTTAGCGGGAGATAAAGATGAAAGGTAAGAATTAATCAGGAGAGAGAGGTGAAATGTTAGTATTTAGCGGGAGATAAAGATGAAAGGTAAGAATTAATCAGGGGAGAGAGGTGAAATGTTAGTGTTTAGCGGGAGATAAAGATGAAAGGTAAGAATTAATCAGGAGAGAGAGGTGAAATGTTAGTATTTAGCGGGAGATAAAGATGAAAGGTAAGAATTAATCAGGGGAGAGAGGTGAAATGTTAGTGTTTAGCGGGAGATAAAGATGAAAGGTAAGAATTAATCAGGGGAGAGAGGTGAAATGTTAGTGTTTAGCGGGAGATAAAGATGAAAGGTAAGAATTAATCAGGAGAGAGAGGTGAAATGTTAGTATTTAGCGGGAGATAAAGATGAAAGGTAAGAATTAATCAGGGGAGAGAGGTGAAATGTTAGTGTTTAGCGGGAGATAAAGATGAAAGGTAAGAATTAATCAGGGGAGAGAGGTGAAATGTTAGTGTTTAGCGGGAGATAAAGATGAAAGGTAAGAATTAATCAGGAGAGAGAGGTGAAATGTTAGTATTTAGTGGGAGATAAGGATGAAAGGTAAGAATTAATCAGGAGAGAGAGGTGAAATGTTAGTATTTAGCGGGAGATAAGGATTAAAGGTAAGAATTAATCAGGAGAGAGGTGCAATGCTAGTATTTAGCGGGAGATAAAGGTGAAAGGTAAGAATTAATCAGGAAAGAGGTGAAATGTTAGTATTTAGCGGGAGATAAAGATGAAAGGTAAGAATTAATCAGGAGAGAGAGGTGAAATGTTAGTATTTAGCGGGAGATAAGGATGAAAGGTAAGAATTAATCAGGAGAGAGGTGAAATGTTAGTGTTTAGCGGGAGATAAAGATGAAAGGTAAGAATTAATCAGGAGAGAGAGGTGAAATGTTAGTGTTTAGCGGGAGATAAAGGTGAAAGGTAAGAATTAATCAGGAGAGAGAGGTGAAATGTTAGTATTTAGCGGAAGATAAAGATGAAAGATAAGAATTAATCATGAGAGAGAGGTGAAATGTTAGTATTTAGCGGGAGATAAAGATGAAAGTTAAGAATTAATCAGGAGAGAGAGGTGAAATGTTAGTATTTAGCGGGAGATAAAGATGAAAGGTAAGAATTAATCAGGAGAGAGAGGTGCAATGTTAGTATTTAGCGGGAGATAAAGATGAAAGGTAAGAATTAATCAGGAGAGAGAGGTACAATGTTAGTGTTTAGCGGGAGATAAAGATGAAAGGTAAGAATTAATCAGGAGAGAGAGGTGAAATGTTAGTGTTTAGCGGGAGATAAAGATGAAAGGTAAGAATTAATCAGGAGAGAGAGGTGAAATGTTAGTGTTTAGCGGGAGATAAGGATGAAAGGTAAGAATTAATCAGGAGAGAGAGGTGAAATGTTAGTGTTTAGCGGGAGATAAAGATGAAAGGTAAGAATTAATCAGGAGAGAGAGGTGAAATGTTAGTATTTAGCGGGAGATAAAGATAAAAGGTAAGAATTAATCAGGAGAGAGAGGTACAATGTTAGTGTTTAGCGGGAGATAAGGATGAAAGGTAAGAATTAATCAGGAGAGAGGTGAAATGTTAGTGTTTAGCGGGAGATAAAGATGAAAGGTAAGAATTAATCAGGGGAGAGAGGTGAAATGTTAGTATTTAGCGGGAGATAAGGATGAAATGTAAGAATTAATCAGGAGAGAGAGGTGAAATGTTAGTATTTAGCGGAAGATAAAGATGAAAGGTAAGAATTAATCAGGGGAGAGAGGTGAAATGTTAGTGTTTAGCGGGAGATAAAGATGAAAGGTAAGAATTAATCAGGGGAGAGAGGTGAAATGTTAGTATTTAGCGGGAGATAAGGATCAAAGGTAAGAATTAATCAGGGGAGAGAGGTGAAATGTTATTATTTAGAGGGAGATAAAGATGAAAGGTAAGAATTAATCAGGAGAGAGGTGCAAGGCTAGTATATAGCGGGAGATAAAGATGAAAGGTAAGAATTAATCAGGAGAGAGAGGTGAAATGTTAGTTTGTAGCAGGAGAGAAAGGTGAAACGTTAATACGTAGCTACCCCAGGCCGACCTTCCTATCACTCTCACTTGATAAAGAGCTTATCAAGTTGCACCTCATTCCTATTGGGGAGAGGACAATTCTGAAGGGTCATGACTGGGCCTTTACTATCTATAACATATTGTGGCTGAATCGGGGAAAGATAATTGAGATGGGTGGCAACAGCATTGCCATGTACCTTCCTGATGCCACAGTGATCATCTGTCATAACAAGTACCCCGTCCATACTCCTGTACTTTCTCCAAGTTAACCCATCCATTACCATATTAGCTTGGTACTCATTGCACAGAGGTTTGTGACACGTAGTAACAGAATGATAAGTAAGAGGAAGGAAGAGCTGAACCCTATAAGTGCCCGATACACAGCAAGTGACACAAGGACTCACCTCCTCGGTCTGTCTGGATCTCCTGGGGAGCCGGAGACGTGGCACATCCTGTTATGCTGGCGCCGTTTTTAGTTTTAATTATTTTTTTTTCCACATGATGTAACTAAATAGAAGGAAGCGGAGAAGAAACAAAGCACAATAATGAGTATGACACAGTTACAGGACAGAATGATAACATTTATATGTAACAACATTGGTACCATACATGGGTTTAACAGATCATCCGATATGAAAAGTACATGCTGCAGGGCCCCAGTGATTACTCCTGGGCTGTAACAGCAGGTGTTTCACACAGGAGCCCATCATTACAGGGGGTATTGAAGCTGTAACCCTGCAGGCGCCTTTGGCAGTGACATTATTAATCCGCAATATAGATCACTGGGATCTAGTTACCTTCAGGAGTAAATTCTCCAGGTGAAAACCACATCTGTGTTTTTACGGCAATTTCATGTACTCATGAGCCTCCTGTAAAGACAGACAACATGGGGTTAATCGTACTCACCCTCATTACCATGAATCTTACCACACAAGGCTAAAAGTGGATCAATTGTGAGGCAAACCGAAGGTCGCCCCCTCATTCCTTTAAAACCAGACTCATATGAAGACTGCTGTGTGCAGGGCTGCATGGAGTCCATCACAGGTCTGTACTAATCACTGCGCCCTGCACACAGCATTCTTCATATGAGATCAGCTTTACAGGGACGAGGGGGCGACCTTATATCCACTGCACCGCAGGGGACAAATAACCCCCCCCAAATTTCTACTAATTTAACACTTTGACTGCCAGGGGGTGTCCAATGCTTTGTGTAGAAATGCACTGGACATCTCTTGGGAACACAAAGGGCTAATGGGGAGTAGAATATATGACACTAACCCACTGATAATCACTAAATTGCAATGAAACTGAATGAAGATCGATAAAGATAATAATTGTTTAACCCCTTGTATGACAGAGAGGTCTCATCTATCAGTTCATTTTTCACAATCTGTTGGAGACATTGTTAGTATTCGAGGGGTTAAAACACCCCATAATGTGTCAGTTTCAAGCACAATTGGGATTAAAATCCTATGAAGGTCTTGTACTTATAACAGTGGTTCTCCAGCCATCTCCTCACGGACCCCTAACAGGTCAGGTCTCCATGCTTGTGCACAGGTGAAGGATGTCTGATCCTCTAATTAACTCCCCTGTACACAAGCAGAGAAACCCTAAAGTCCTGTCCTGTTAGGGAAGAGGGGAGGGCTGGGGAACCACTGAATTATAACATTTGTCCTTCACCTACAGAAGGTTAGATGAAGGTCACTTTGGGTGATTTTACTCAGGTCAGATACTGTGTAATGGAATATAATGTATTTATCCTCACACATTAACCCTATCAGTACCTGAGACCTGTAGCAGGTCCTATTACCACAGACTGTAAGTTCAGTAGAAGGTGCAGGGTATTTAATAGTGAGTTACTTGGTAGGTGTGAAAGAGAATGGGGAAGAGAATTACCTGCCGGACCACATTTAAATGCATGATTGCACTTTCCAGCTCAGGCGTCATTGTAACAGCGCCTGATGGTGTCTTGTCCACGCTGTGGGGGAAGCAAAAACAGTCGCACAGTTAGAGAGAGTGACAAGGTAATAAGATTGATCTACTGTTTACATGAACTGTTTCACACAATCAGATTTGACTAACAATGAGATAAAATTGTAACCTGAACTGTGTAAAAGAAGGGGTCAACTAGACTATATTAGGAAAAACGTGATCACTTTCCACAATACTAATAGACACCCCTCTCACTTTACTACCCTTACGTATAAAAAAACCTCTTACCTTGCTACCATTACTAGTATACACCCCTCTCACCTTCCTATCATTACTAATATATACCCCTGTGACCTTTCTATCATTACTAATATACGCCCCTGTCACCTTCCTATCATTACTAATATATACCCTTCTCACGTTCCTATAATTACTAATATACACTCCTCTCATCTTCCTACCATTACTAATACACACCCCTCTCATCTTCCTATCATTACTAACATACACCCCTCTCACCTTCCTACCATTACTAATATACACCCCTTTCACCTTCCTACCATTACTAATACACACCCCTCTCACTTTCCTATCATTACTAATATACACCCCTCTCACCTTCCTATCATTTATTATATACACCCTTCTCACCTTCCTATCATTACTAATATACACCACTCTCACCTTCCTACCTTTACTAATATATATCCCTCTCACCTTCCTATCATTTATAATATACACCCTTCTCACCTTCCTACCCTTACTAATATACACCACTCACACCTTCATACCATTACTAATATATACCCCTCTCACCTTCCTATCATTACTAATATGCACCACTCTCACCTTCCTACCATTACTAATATATACCCCTCTCACCTTCTTATCATTACTAATACACACTCCTCTCATCTTCCTACCATTACTAATATACACCCCTCTCACATTCCTATCATTACTAATATAGACCTCTCTCACCTTCCGAACATTACTAATATACACTCCTCTCACCTTCCTATCATTACTAATATACACCCCTCTCACATTCCTATCATTACTAATATAGACCTCTCTCACCTTCCTACCATTACTAATATACACCCCTCTCACCTTCCTATAATTACTAATATACACTCCTCTCATCTTCCTACCATTACTAATACACACCCCTCTCATCTTCCTATCATTACTAACACACACCCCTCTCACCTTCCTACCATTACTAATATACACCCCTTTCACCTTCCTACCATTACTAATACACACCCCTCTCACTTTCCTATCATTACTAATATACACCCCTCTCACCTTCCTATCATTTATTATATACACCCTTCTCACCTTCCTATCATTACTAATATACACCACTCTCACCTTCCTACCTTTACTAATATATACCCCTCTCACCTTCCTATCATTTATAATATACACCCTTCTCACCTTCCTACCCTTACTAATATACACCACTCTCACCTTCATACCATCTATATATATAAAAGAAGACTTTGTGCCTGGCAAAACACACCCAGGGGCGGCAGTAAAAAGGATTACTGCTGCCATTGGGTGATTCTGTGGGAGTGTGATTTTTGGCCTGCCCCCACTATCCAGCCCGCCCACCACTATCTAAGGCTGAAAAAAAAAATGGCTGCCACACACTCCTACACCACAGACACATGCACATGCCCTCCCACACACACACACTAGCAGACACATACACACACGCACGCTGAGGATGATGGGAACAATGTTCAAGCTACAGCTGGAAGGCCATGGTCCAATCTGTATTATGCAGCTTCTTCATTCCCTGTCTTTGAGCCTACACAGCTCTGCTAATTACTACAAGTGAGCTGATTTCTAAACAATCAGCAGGAGGATACTGGCTTGCTGAGAAAGTGGAAACAACGGCAGAGAGGTGATCAGGCAGTGCAGAGCAAGGCTTCAGCTGAGCTGGTAAATGGCAGAGACATGGATGTGACTGTATTTATATATTGCACAAAGAGAGAGAAAGAGAGCAGGTTGTTTGTCAGTCTGTCTGTAAGTAGAGGTGCCAGTTCCTGCAATCATCTCCATGCTGTACATAGCTCACTGTATAGCATGTATGACAAACTATTTATATATGGTCTGGCATTGTATAGTATACAGTCTGTGTATAAGGACTGGCACTATACAGTATAGGAGGGACAGTCCCTGTTTGACACCCAAATCCCTCTGCTCCTCTATTTAGGAGATCACACGGTGTGGTGTATATACAGTAGGCTGACCAGACCTCACCTTTAACCGGGGACACATAGGAAATAAGCATATTTCAGGAGTGCACCAAAATCAAAGCAGCCCTGCAGTATGCATTTTTCATATGTGTCACTGGTTAAAGGTGAGGTCTGGTCAGCCTAATGTACAAGTGTATCAGATTGCTCCACATCAGTAAAACCCACGGTAATGTGGTATAAACTTCTGTATATATCTGTTAAATTAGTCTGTGTAAAAAAATACTTTCATCTTCTTCTAAATCATTCACTTACAGAAAGAGTAACTTAACCATTTCAGTGCCAGAGGAGATGCAATGCATTGCTTACCCCCTGGCACTCAAAGGGTTAAAAATTCTCTACACTGGTCTGGCACTGTATAGCAGTGGTTCTCAATCTGTGCCCTCAGTGGCTATTAACAGGCCAGGATTTTAGAATTTCCTTTTAAGAGCACAGGTGAGTTAATCAATATGACTGAGCCTCTGATCAACACACTTGTGTTCTAGCAGTGAAATTCCTAAGTCCTGGCCTGTTAGTGGCCACTGAGGGCATGGGCTGAGAACCTCTGCTGTATAGTATACAGTCTGCATGTGTCTGTGTATAAGGACTGGCACTATACAGTATAGGAGGGACAGTCCCTGTTTGACACCCAAATCCCTCTGCTCCTCTATTTAGGAGATCACATTGTGTGGTGTATATACCAGTGTATCAGATTGCTCCACATCAATAAAACCCACAGTAATGTGGGAATAAATTTCTGTATATATCTGTTAAATTAGTCTGTGTAAAAAAAATACTTCTTCTAAATCATTCACTTACAGAAAGAGTAACTTAACCATTTCAATACCAGAGGGGATGCAATGCATTGCTTACCCCCTGGCACTCAAAGGGTTAAAAATTCTCTAAAATACACCACCAGCCACGCCCCCAGTAACACCACCGAAAACACAAGTGTCCCTCTTTGGCCATATGAAATGTTGGGAGGTATGTTACTTACACTGCTCACACTGTATGTATTTATGTTCTGATTTGCAGCTGTGTGTCACTGTTTATGTTGTCAGTGCATGTGTGTGTATATGTGTGTGTTGCATGTGTCTCTGTCTATCACTGTGTGTACCTTTCTGACACGTACACCCTACGCTATAATTCACTATCATAACATTTATTTAAAAAAAAAGAAACATTTCCTGCATAACATGACGGGCAACGCCGTCCCAAACTGCTAGTATATATATATATATAATACACACACACACACTTGGGACCCCTGTTGTACTGATAAGGGCACTCACATGATAGGGGTGTATATATATATATATTATACACACACACCTGGGACCCCTGTTGTACTGATAAGGACACTCACATGATAGGGGTGTATATATATATATTATACACACACACCTGGGACCCCTGTTGTACTGATAAGGACACTGAAATAATAGGGGTATATAATACACACACACACACTTGGGACCCCTGTTGTACTGATAAGGACACTCACATGATAGGGGTGTATATATATATATATTATACACACACCTGGGACCCTTGTTGTACTGATAAGGACACTCACATGATAGGGGTGTATATATATATATATTATACACACACACCTGGGACCCCTGTTGTACTGATAAGGACACTCAAATAATAGGGGTGTATATATATATATATTATACACACACACACCTGGGACCCCTGTTGTACTGATAAGGACACTCACATGATAGGGGTATATATATATATATTATACACACACACCTGGGACCCCTGTTGTACTGATAAGGACACTCACATGATAGGGGTATATATATATATATATTATACACACACACACACCTGGGACCCCTGTTGTACTGATAAGGACACTCAAATAATAGGGGTGTATATATATATATATTATACACACACACACCTGGGACCCCTGTTGTACTGATAAGGACACTCACATGATAGGGGTATATATATATATATTATACACACACACCTGGGACCCCTGTTGTACTGATAAGGACACTCAAATAATAGGGGTGTATATATATATATATTATACACACACACACCTGGGACCCCTGTTGTACTGATAAGGACACTCACATGATAGGGGTATATATATATATATTATACACACACACCTGGGACCCCTGTTGTACTGATAAGGACACTCACATGATAGGGGTATATATATATATATATTATACACACACACACCTGGGACCCCTGTTGTACTGATAAGGACACTCAAATAATAGGGGTGTATATATATATATATATATATTATACACACACACCTGGGACCCGTGTTGTACTGATAAGGACACTCACATGATAGGGGTATATATATATTATACACACACACACCTGGGACCCCTGTTGTACTGATAAGGACACTCACATAATAGGGGTGTATATATATATATATATTATACACACACACCTGAGACCCCTGTTGTACTGGTAAGGACACTCACATTATAGGGGTATATATATATATATATTATACACACACACACCTGGGACCCCTGTTGTACTGATAAGGACACTCACATGATAGGGGTGTATATATAATATATATATATATTATACACACACACACCTGGGACCCCTGTTGTACTGATAAGGACACACACGTGATAGGGGTAGTGGACAGTTGATATGTGACACTATTATATCCCAGATCCACACACTCTAATAGACTCTGTGGGACTGATTTATTAGAATTGCACTGCAGTGGCGATCAGCTATTAGTGTCACTAACGAACCACAAACACCCTAATAATGCAGTGCTTATCCCTTTAAGGATCAGAGAGAAGTGCAGTGTATTGTCTTACAACTTGTTGCATACCTCTTTGGCCCTTAAAAGGTTAAGGATATGAACAATCTGTGGCTCTTCAACCCATGTTGAACTACAGTTCCCAGAATCCTCACTCTGTACTGGATGGAAGATTTGGCTCCACCCATGTGCCTGTCCCTCCATTGTTAGTGGAACATATTTTATAGGTCAATGCATTGTGCAGTGTAGTGTCTCTAGTGTACTGTAGAGGGCTTTCTGCCCTCCTGTTTAGCAGAGATTATGTCAGTTATGTTATGTGATGTCATAGAGGCACAGTGATGCCATTTCACATATAAACTGATCTACAGGGGGACTAGTAATCATTGTTAGTGGCAGAAGCAGTTGAGTTAACATGGGATTCCCAGTGACTTTTATTCTCTTTTTCTGCCTTCTACCTGGCCGGGTATTCTCTACGGCCCTATCCGAAGTTCTGCACTGTGCATTTTTCCTCTGTCACTGAAGTGGGATAAAGGGTCTTTGTACTGTATAACTTAAAGCGGAACTATCACCTATTTTAAAACCTACCCCCAATATTTGTAAAATGCTGTTGCAGTCCAAAACTGACTATTTTACCGTGAATACATTTTTTCTTGTCTCCCATTCACAGACTAGTGTGGCATCGGTGAAGTAGAGCGCTGCCGCCATAGCAATGTGCAGTATGATTGGCAGCACTCCCCCTCCCCAATCCCAGTTCTGCATCTGCTTCTTATCTCTGGGGCCGGCGGTCAGTGTGGGTATTATAGCATTCTGTAGGGGAGATGGGGGGCATACCACGGTTGAGGGGCAGATCTACCAGACGTACTTTCTACTATTTTTTATGATGTGCTGGGGCTACCTTCCAATCACCGGCTTGTCTTGGAGAGGGCCCTATGCCCGCGCAAATCTGACTCGAACCCGCCTAGAGATGTTATATGTTGTCTTCTCTGTTTTCAAGATAAAGAGGCCATCCTGCGAAAAAGCAGGGAAAGGGGTGAGATTATGTATGTGGGACACCAATTACAATTTTTTCAAGATCTATCCCCTTATACTTGGCAACTCAGGAGGAGCTTCAAACCGCTCACCGAATACCTGAGGAACTTAAATATTAAATACAGGTGGGGCTTCCCCTCCTGTATCACGGTTATGCATAAGGGTGTTCCTATCTCTGCCCGTTCTATTGAAGAAATCCCACACCTCTGTATGGAACTAGGCATTGCTCCACCGCAGATGTCTCCTGCTGCTCAAGATGGGAGCTTACGACCACCTAAACCAACACCCTCAAAAGAACAGAGGTCTCGTTGGATTGACGCTCCTGGTCCGAAAAGGCCGAGACGGAAGGATTTAGATTCACATGGTGATGAAGGACTTGGCGCAGACATTACTGGCTGACTTTGGGTGAATGGCCATGGTCCCTTAGACCCCCTTCAGTTGCGCCCCATGCCTCACGACCCTGGGACTGTGTAAAGTGTAGGATTGTTCACCTTAACTCCCTACCTGGCTTACATACTCTTTTATATCTGACCACAATACCTGAAGTCTGCTCAGGTTTAAGTTTTTCCCTGTGCTGTTACATAGGCTGACATTGGCCTTTATTTATGTTCTATTTCATTTGGTGTATACCTAATACTTTCCTATATGCATTAATGTATATACCCCCCTGAATTGGCCTTCAGCCTATTATATAGATATCTGTCTTGTGTGTTTTTTATATATATATATATATATATATATATATATATATATATATATATATATATATATATATATATATATATATATGTGTGTGTACTGAGGGGTGGGGTTTATGGCAGAGGTGGTCGTTCTGTTTAACATGGGGTTGGTTACTTATATAACTGGGTGGTTGGGAGCTGGCAGCTTGCCGCTGCTGCTTATCTCCCTGCCCTCTGATGGGCTGGGAGTGGCAGACGTGGTATGTTGACTGCTGGGCACTCTTGCATATTTATGTTTAAGTTTTCTACTTATGTTACCGCATTGTTTTATCATATGCATACACCTTAGGTGGAGATCTTTCTGCCACAGACCCTTTAAAGGGATGTCCCCCAGGGGGAATTACCCCTAGGTTTATATATGTCTACAGTTATAGTTAATCTTTACTCTACCTTTGCTTCTGCCCCGCATCTCGGATATTCTTGCTACACCTGCGTTCGCTTGTATTCGTTAATTCATATTGGCATAGGACCTCGCCACCCTTTCTAGCTGATACAGTGGGTTCAGCTGACGGGGTGAGATCTAGATGTTCCTAATCACATTGTACTATCCCCAACACTCACCTCTCTCATAGGGCATTATATGGGAGTGCTTAGGATGTCAGGTGTGGCTTGCCTTGGATCCGAGAGGTGGGACAGAACTCATATAAATTCAATATTAGGCTTACATGGTCTCCCAAATCTATACAACTGGTAGTGTTTTTGCTTTATGTTTCCTGTTATCTGTTAGGCGTCTATATTATTTTGTACTGTCATTTTAGCTGCATAAGGCACGGACTCTAGGCCCCTGTTGGGTGCATGTTTCATTTCTCCCTGTGTGACCCTGGTCACATACGTGCTATTGAGCTACTGTCCATGATGACCTTCCTGGCTCATGGATCAGTTCACGTTATTTTTCCTTCTACACTGTTATTTCTTATCTGCTCTTTCTCTTCCTTAGGCACCTTTTGTGAGACGCTATGTGCTTGCCGTTTTCTGGTGGAGGGGGGAGTGGTGGGGGAGGCCTAGGGTGATGCGAAGGCATTTAGCTCTTACTTAATGCAATTTGCACTATGATGTATGCCTCTGCTGATTCCTCCTTGCGGATCCTCTCAGTTAATGCAAAAGGTCTTAACATACCTGAAAAAAGGTCGCTGGCCCTGAGGGAATTTCACAGGTTGGGGGCGCATGTAGTGCTCCTACAGGAGACACATTTTAAGGCCTCTTCTCCTCCTACTCTATCCAATAAACACTTTTCGACCATCTGGTTGGCCTCTGACAAGTCAGATATCAAACACAGAGGGGTAGCAGTCATGTTGCATAGGTCGCTGTCTTGGCAACAACGGGAGATTCTTAGAAATGATAATGGCAGATACATTTTTATTAAAGGGTTGCTATTTGGGGGACCCTGCACTATTGCTTCCATTTATGTTCCCAATGAGAGACAATTTCCTTCTTAACTAAGACATTGTCGTCTCTTATGGATTTCTGCGAAGGCATCCTTCTTTTAGGAGGAGATTTCAATATCCCTACTGACCCTGGACTGGATTGCTCTTCGGGAATGTCTTCTTCACCTCCCACAGAAGTGGAAGGCACTTCTCTCTTTGCATCACTTGATAGATGTGTGGAGACTCCTGGCCCCGCACTCTAGGAATTATACCTATTTCTCTCCGGTCCATGGTCGCTACACTAGAATTGATTATCTGTTTGCTGAACAATATGTAGCTCATCGAATTCAAAGAGCTGACATTGAGCCGATCACCTGGTCCGATCATGGTCCGGTTTGGATGGATGTCTCTGTAGACGTGCGGTTGCCGGGCTCTCCATCCTGGAAGCTGAATAAAATGCTATTACATGATGCGGCAGATCGTGATTCTATTTCCGGGGCAATTCCAGAATTTTTTTCCTTCAATAAAGGTAGTGTTCAATCACCTACAACACTATGGGAAGCTCATAAGTGCGTGATTAGGGGAGAATTTATCAGATTGGGAGCTAATAAAAAGAGGCTTCGGCAAAAGGAAATGTTGGACCTTTTGGAACGGGTCCATTCCCTAGAGCTTGTGCACAAAAGATCGCATCTGGTGGCGGACTTTGCTGCTCTTTTGAAAGCTAAATCAGACTTCGCCTCTGCATATCGGGTTTCGATTCTTAAATCCTTTCACTGGCAAAGGTATGCTCAATATGTTGATGGCAATAAATGTGGTAAGCATCTAGCGAGGATCATTCAAATTAAGAGACATGCGACCTATATTGAATGTATTAAAGATGAATCGGGTATTACTCACAGAACGTTCTCTAAGATAGCTGACTCCTTCCTCTCTTATTTCTCCTCGCTATACAATTTATCTTCAGCCTCTGGAGATGTCCCAGGCCCGGATCTGCGTAGGGGTATCCGATCGTTCTTGAACAGAGCAGAGCTCAAACGCCTTGACCAGGATGTGATTTCTTCACTAGAAACACCATTCCAACTAGATTAACTTTTGACAGTTCTCAAACAGACCCCGAGGGGTAAATGTCCTGGACCGGATGGATTTCCAGCCTCCTATTACAGGACGTTTACAGATGCTGTTGCCTCTCACCTTTTGGATTCCTTCAACGCAGTTGGAGAAGGTGGTTATTTCTCTACTGAAAGCCTTCTTGCACGTATTTCCCTGATCCCGAAACCAGGTAAAGACACTGTGCGCAAACTATAGACCCATATCCCTTCTCAATACAGATCTTAAGATTTATGCAAAGTTATTGGCCAATAGGTTAAAGCCTCTGCTCCCAACATACATCCACGCAGATCAATCTGGATTTGTCCCAGGTCGACAGACCAGGGATACTACTATTAAGGCCCTCACTCTTCTTCATATGGTACGGGAACGTAAGATACCCACTGCTCTGATCTCCACTGACGATGAAAAAGCGTTTGATCGGGTGCATTGGGTATTTCTTGAAGACCTGTTGAGGTATATGGGGCTGGGTCCTAGGATGCTGCATTGTATTATGTGTCTCTATACCTCCCCTATAGCTAGAATTATCATTAATGGCTTCCTTTCATCACCCTTTAACATCACTAACGGGACTAGACAAGGGTGTCCACTTTCACCTATCCTCTTTGTTCTCTCTTTGGAACCTCTCCTATGCTCTATTAGGAGACATACTGACATACATTGTGTCCTTTTCGGGTCGGGTGAATCAAAACTTTCTTGTTATGCAGACGATATTTTGCTGTTTATCACATCCCCTGAGTCATTGGTCCCTCCATTGGTGTCTCTCTTTACAGCTTATGGCAAAATATCTAATTTTAAAATCAACTATGCCAAGTCTGAGGCTTTGAACATAGGTATACCTCCTGGCAGTTTTGTGCCTGGGATTAATCCTTTCCCTTTTCGGTGGACAGAAAGGGAGTTGAGTTATCTAGGCATAACTCTTTCCCACACTGTGGCTTCCACATTTACAGCGAACTTTGATCGCCTTTGTCTGACTATTAAACAGGAGTTTAAGGTATGGGATGTTCTTTTTGTTTCTTGGTTCGGACGGGTGAACCTAGATTTTATACTTATTTAACGCTTTGCCTCTGCCTTTTTCACACTCTCATCTTACCTGCCTCCAATCCCTTATAAATAATTTTGTGTGGAAATATAAGAAACCAAGGATCGGTTCCAAGTGCTTATTTAGGAGATGTGATCAAGGGGGTGTAGGGTTGCCAGATATCTTTAGGGTTTACAATGCCACTTCACTTATCCTTCTTACTGACTGTATAGATCCTACTCCTCGCGATTGGGTTCTGACACTTTCCTCAGACTTCCCAAATTTTAATTTTTATAACCTACCGTGGTTGCCGCCTAAATGACGACCCCAATTCTTGACCAAACATCCCGTGTTAAGGAGAATACTGCTTGTATGAGACAAATTGTTTCACTTACATAATCTTACATCCTTCCCATCTCCTTTGCTTTCTATCTGTGGGAACCCAGGTTTTCCCCCTGGTGTAGGGAACGGCCCTTTCCGCATATGGAAACAACTGGGTATCCACACGCTTGATTTCCTGTTCTTAGATGCCGGTCTCCTTCCTTTTGAAAATCTTGTGAGAAACTATGGCATACCTCCATCACACTCTTAGCAATACAGACAATTATCGCACTATGTATCTACACTGGGCCCCACTGGATTTGTTAGCAGACCACTTACTGCTTTCGAATCTCTTCTTAGAGATCCCAACCTATCCTCCCACACATTTTCTAAATTGAACCGTCTCCTTTCCAACACCCCTCTCCCTTTAACTAACAAACCACATTTCCTCCGACTCTGGGAAATTGAGATGCAACTTACTTGGTCTTTGTCGGTCTGGGCTCGGATATTTCGTAGGTTGATAGGAGGAGCACGAGATATTTCGACTAGAGAGGCGAACTTTAAATTCTTAACTAGGTGGTATTATACGCCTGTCAGGCTAGCTAAAATGTTTCCCCAATGTCCTTCAGTATGCTGGAGGTGTTTGAGCGCTGAAGGATCCATGTTTCACATTTGGTGGGACTGTGCTACTATAAGACCGTTTTGGAATCAGGTGGTTTCTAAAATCAATAGTATTCTTCATATAGATACTCCATTTTCACCAGAATCGTTGCTCTTTTTGACCTTTCCTTCCTCCTGTCCCCTGTCCAACCCACAACTGCGACTGTACTTTTTTCTGGCAAATACGGCCAGACAACTTATTCCGTTACATTGGAGGTCCGAGACCCCCCCAACCTGTGAAGAACGGTTTAATAAGTTGGATAAGGTATGCTCTTTGGAACGCACGCATGCGTCCATTTTGAATGTTAAGGAGGTTTTCCATAAAGTTTGGGACCTTGGATGTCTTACAGAAGAGAGATGGGACTTTGATATCCCTGGCAGTTTGGGATTGCCTCTTGGGCTAGCGACTTTGGCTTTGCATTTGCTTCAGACCTTGCGCCTGGGTTTTCCTGGGCACGGGCCCAGACGTTTACGAGTTTGGCAGATAATGATGCCGTTAGATCTATAGTTCACAATCTTTGTTTCCATTTTTACATCTCTGTCTTCCCTGTGGGGATCCGTGGCTGTTCCCCGGTTCTCCTCCCGCGCTCCCTCCCTCCGGATTACGCGACGTTGCACCCTCATTTTTACTAGCTTGGGTACCTAAATTGTTATATACCCTTAGGGGGTGTCTTACGAATTGGTGCCTTTTTTCTCTTTTCATCTTTCTCTCTTTCTTTTCTTTTGTATCTTCCCTCTCACCGCCTCGCCTATTCTTTATTTCTGTCTCTTCTTTTTTCTTTCCTTTATATGCCAGCTCTGTTTTCTTCACCAATTGAGACAGTCATAATAACTAACAGACGTGTTGCTCTTTTTTTATCTTCCCTGGACATGTACAATATATGTAATGTATCTTATATTCTATGTGATGTAAGACTTTGCCTATATCTCTTTGTATCCTTTCTTATTGTACTCTTTTGATATCTCAATAAAAGTTTTATAAAAAAAAAAAAATGTAAGCATTTATTATTGTTTCATTTATTTTGTTTGCAAAATTAAATGTATGTTCCCCTAACAGACTTCTTTTTGCAGAGCTGGATAACAAGACTTATGAAATTGTTACAATTGTCATGGTTTCATTGCCACTTGTAGTGATAATCATATTAATAGTTTCTCTTTACTTGTGGCAAGTCACAGCATTCAATCTATTCTTTACACAATTCTGTGTGTGTGTGTGTCTATGTGCCAGTCAGTGGCTGGAAAGGATGAAGGGATTTGAAGTGCAGGAACAGCTGAAGGTCCCACATTGCTCTCTCCTCTTCTAATGACCCTGTATATCACGGGATCACAAGACATAGACCTCAAACAATGAACAGGCCACGTTTGAGGGATAGCCCAGACTGATTCCTTCTGAGTGACACAATGACTGAGAGACTGGTGAGCTCCCTTACAGTTCCACATGACCCTGAACATTGGTCTGTTCTGTTCTCGGAGGACCAGAGTTATACACCCTGTTTTGGGGAGGGGGACAATTCCATGGGTACCTTTGTGTGAGTGCTGATCTGTCTTTCATGGCATTTAATTTAGGGATGGATATGAACTGTGATGTTTTGATGATTTGTTGTTTTTGCAATTTCTTTAACAATTAGCGTTAAACACGGTAGACAGCTCGCGGAATGGCCTTATGGCGAAGTCGGAGTGACCAAACCCAAAACTAGACATACCACTGCGCAGACACAAGGTGTAACGGATCCTACCCGTTACTTGAAACCTTGTCTGACCCTAGAACTATTTATCCAAAAACTGTGGACATTTTTCCCTGGTTATGCGCTAAAAATACTTTGTACGCTGTATGTGAATGAGGACATGGACATTATTATGGTTTGCTTCCAAGGGAATAGGCAGTGAGGGGTTAATTATTTCAATATGTATTGCAGACTCCCAAGTCTTTTGCTTAATTATTCAACCCCTGGCCATTGTTAAGGGAATGTATATTCTAGCCACTCAAGTCCTTGGAGTGGGAACTGTCCTGAGACCTCCTGCTGTGTGTTAATCAAGCCATTGTATTGTGTATTGTAAGATGTATTGAGAACTGTCCTGAGACCCCCTGCTGTGTGTTAATCCATTCACGCCCCTCAAGTCTTTTGTGTCTGAAATGTAGTCCTGTCTAAGTTATTGTATCTGTTAAGATCATCTGTTGTTGGCCTTTTGTCTCATGTAACATGATTGGATAAACCCTTTTGTATCTGGTTTCACCCATAAGTTCAATGTAAAGATTTCTGTATAAATATCTGTAGTTTGTGTCAATAAAATGAGTTATGTTTTGGAGTGAACAAGGAGTCCTGGAGTCTTGTATTGCTTATGGTCTAAAGTGTCCACTCTGATACCCATCTGCGCCAAGTATCCTGAATCATCGACCACCTGCTGCCAACTTCCTGCAGTATCGTGGAAAGTGATCACGTGTTTCCTAATATAGTCTAGTTGACCTTTATCTCACTGTTATTGAAATCTGATTGTGTGAAATAGTTCATGTAAATAGTAAATCAATCTTATTACCTTGTGACTCTCTCTAACTGTGCGACTGTTTTTGCTTCCCCCACAGCCTGGACCAGACACCATCAGGCACTGTTACAATGACGCCTGAGCTGGAAAGTGCAATCATGCAATTAAATGTGGTCCGGCAGGTAATTCTTTTCCCCATTCTCTTTCACACCTACCAAGTAACTCACTAATAAATACCCTGCACCTTCTACTGAACTTACAGTCTGTGGTAAAAGGACCGGCTACAGGTCTCAGGTACTGACAGGGTTAATGTGTGAGGATAAATACATTCTATTCCATTACACAGTAATGGAAGACTGTGGAGGTCACGAGACCAGGTGACCAGGACCCAAGCGGCAGTGCAGAATAAGGACAAAAGGGGACTGAATTGGAAGAAGTGGGATTGATACCAAATCAAGAACTGGTGACTTATCGATTCTTGTTTGTAGCGCACCTGGTGGGGAGAATTTATCAGATTGGGAGCTTATAAAAAGAGGCTTCAGCAAAAGGAAATGTTGGACCTTTTGGAACGGGTCCATTCCCTAGAGCTTGTGCACAAAAGATCGCATCTGGCGGCGGACTTGGCTGCTCTTTTGAAAGCTAAATCAGACCTCGCCTCTGCATATCGGGTTTCGATTCTTAAATCCTTTCACTGGCAAAGGTATGCTCAATATGTTGATGGCAATAAATGTGGTAAGCATCTAGCGAGGATCATTCAAATTAAGAGACATGCGACCTATATTGAATGTATTAAAGATGAATCGGGTATTACTCACAGAACGTTCTCTAAGATAGCTGACTCCTTCCTCTCTTATTTCTCCTCGCTATACAATTTATCTTCAGCCTCTGGAGATGTCCCAGGCCCGGATCTGCGTAGGAGTATCCGATCGTTCTTGAACGGAGCAGAGCTCAAACGCCTTGACGAGGATGTGATTTCTTCACTAGAAACACCATTCCAACTAGATGAACTTTTGACAGTTCTCAAACAGACCCCGAGGGGTAAATGTCCTGGACCGGATGGCTTTCCAGCCTCCTATTACAGGACGTTTACAGATGCTGTTGCCTCTCACCTTTTGGATTCCTTCAACGCAGTTGGAGAAGGTGGTTATTTCTCTACTGAAAGCCTTCTTGCACGTATTTCCCTGATCCCGAAACCAGGTAAAGACACTGTGCGCAAACTATAGACCCATATCCCTTCTCAATACAGATCTTAAGATTTATGCAAAGTTATTGGCCAATAGGTTAAAGCCTCTGCTCCCAACATACATCCACGCAGATCAATCTGGATTTGTGCCAGGTCGACAGACCAGGGATAATACTATTAAGGCCCTCACTCTTCTTCATATGGTACGGGAACGTAAGATACCCACTGCTCTGATCTCCACTGACGATGAAAAAGCGTTTGATCGGGTGCATTGGGTATTTCTTGAAGACCTGTTGAGGTATATGGGGCTGGGTCCTAGGATGCTGCATTGTATTATGTGTCTCTATACCTCCCCTATAGCTAGAATTATCATTAATGGCTTCCTTTCATCACCCTTTAACATCACTAACGGGACTAGACAAGGGTGTCCACTTTCACCTATCCTCTTTGTTCTCTCTTTGGAACCTCTCCTATGCTCTATTAGGAGACATACTGACATACATTGTGTCCTTTTCGGGTCGGGTGAATCAAAACTTGCTTGTTATGCAGACGATATTTTGCTGTTTATCACATCCCCTGAGTCATTGGTCCCTCCATTGGTGTCTCTCTTTACAGCTTATGGCAAAATATCTAATTTTAAAATCAACTATGCCAAGTCTGAGGCTTTGAACATAGGTATACCTCCTGGCAGTTTTGTGCCTGGGATTAATCCTTTCCCTTTTCGGTGGACAGAAAGGGAGTTGAGTTATCTAGGCATAACTCTTTCCCACACTGTGGCTTCCACATTTACAGCGAACTTTGATCGCCTTTGTCTGACTATTAAACAGGAGTTTAAGGTATGGGATGTTCTTTTTGTTTCTTGGTTCGGACGGGTGAACCTAGATTTTATACTTATTTAACGCTTTGCCTCTGCCTTTTTCACACTCTCATCTTACCTGCCTCCAATCCCTTATAAATAATTTTGTGTGGAAATATAAGAAACCTAGGATCGGTTCCAAGTGGTTATTTAGGAGATGTGATCAAGGGGGTGTAGGGTTGCCAGATATCTTTAGGGTTTACAATGCCACTTCACTTGTCCTTCTTACTGACTGTATAGATCCTACTCCTCGCGATTGGGTTCTGACACTTTCCTCAGACTTCCCAAATTTTAATTTTTATAACCTACCGTGGTTGCCGCCTAAATCACGACCCCAATTCTTGACCAAACATCCCGTGTTAAGGAGAATACTGCTTGTATGAGACAAATTGTTTCACTTACATAATCTTACATCCTTCCCATCTCCTTTGCTTTCTATCTGTGGGAACCCAGGTTTTCCCCCTGGTGTAGGGAACGGCCCTTTCCGCATATGGAAACAACTGGGTATCCACACGCTTGATTTCCTGTTCTTAGATGCCGGTCTCCTTCCTTTTGAAAATCTTGTGAGAAACTATGGCATACCTCCATCACACTCTTAGCAATACAGACAATTATCGCACTATGTATCTACACTGGGCCCCACTGGATTTGTTAGCAGACCACTTACTGCTTTCGAATCTCTTCTTAGAGATCCCAACCTATCCTCCCACACATTTTCTAAATTGAACCGTCTCCTTTCCAACACCCCTCTCCCTTTAACTAACAAACCACATTTCCTCCGACTCTGGGAAATTGAGATGCAACTTACTTGGTCTTTGTCGGTCTGGGCTGGGATATTTCGTAGGTTGATAGGAGGAGCACGAGATATTTCGACTAGAGAGGCGAACTTTAAATTCTTAACTAGGTGGTATTATACGCCTATCAGGCTAGCTAAAATGTTTCCCCAATGTCCTTCAGTATGCTGGAGGTGTTTGAGCGCTGAAGGATCCATGTTTCACATTTGGTGGGACTGTGCTACTATAAGACCGTTTTGGAATCAGGTGGTTTCTAAAATCAATAGTATTCTTCATATAGATACTCCATTTTCACCAGAATCGTTGCTCTTTTTGACCTTTCCTTCCTCCTGTCCCCTGTCCAACCCACAACTGCGACTGTACTTTTTTCTGGCAAATACGGCCAGACAACTTATTCCGTTACATTGGAGGTCCGAGACCCCCCCAACCTGTGAAGAACGGTTTAATAAGTTGGATAAGGTATGCTCTTTGGAACGCACGCATGCGTCCATTTTGAATGTTAAGGAGGTTTTCCAAAAAGTTTGGGACCCTTGGATGTCTTACAGAAGAGAGATGGGACTTTGATATCCCTGGCGGTTTGGGATTGCCTCTTGGGCTAGCGACTTTGGCTTTGACTTTGCATTTGCCTCAGACCTTGTGCCTGGGTTTTCCTGGACACGGGCCCAGACGTTTACGAGTTTGGCAGATAATGATGCCGTTAGATCTATAGTTCACAATCTTTGTTTCCATTTTTACATCTCTATCTTCCCTGTGGGGATCCGTGGCCCTTCCCCGGTTCTCCTCCCGCGCTCCCTCCCTCCGGATGACGCGATGTTGCACCCCCATTTTTACTAGCTTGGGAACTAATTGTTATATACCCTTAGGGGGTGTAATACGAATTGGTGCCTTTTTTCTCTTTTCATCTTTCTCTCTTTCTTTTCTTTTGTATCTTCCCTCTCACCGTCTCGCCTATTCTTTACTTCTGTCTCTTCTTTTTTCTTTCCTTTATATGCCAGCTCTGTTTTCTTCACCAATTGAGACAGTCATAATAACTAACAGATGTGTTGCTCTTTTTTTATCTTCCCTGGACATGTACAATATATGTAATGTATCTTATATTCTATGTGATGTAAGACTTTGCCTATATCTCTTTGTATCCTTTCTTGTTGTACTCTTTTGATTTCTCAATAAAAGTTTTATAAAAAAAAAAAAATGTAAGCATTTATTATTGTTTCATCTATTTTGTTTGCAAAATGAAATGTATGTTCCCCTAACAGACTTCTTTTTGCAGAGCTGGATAACAAGACTTATGAAATTGTTACAATTGTCATGGTTTCATTGTCACTTGTAGTAGTGATAATCATAATAACAGTTTATCTTTACGTGTGGTAAGTCACAGCATTCAATGTATTCTTTACACAGTTGTGTGTGTGTGTGTGTCTGTATGCCAGTCAGTGGCTGGAAAGGATGATGGGATTTGAAGTGCAGGAATATCTGAAGGTCCCACATTGGTCTCTCCTCTTCTAAAGACTCTGTATATCACGGGATCACAAGACATAGACCTCAAACAATGAACAGGCCACGTTTGAGGGATAGCCCAGACTGATTCCTTCTGAGTGACACAATGACTGAGAGACTGGTGAGCTCCCTTACAGTTCCACATGACCCTGAACATTGGTCTGTTCTGTTCTCGGAGGACCAGAGTTATACACCCTGTTTTGGGGAGGGGGACAATTACATGGGTACCTTTGAGTGAGTGCTCATTTGTCTTTCATGGCATTTAATTTAGGGATGGATATGAACTGTGATGTTTTGATGATTTGTTGTTTTCGCAATTTCTTTAACAATTAGCGTTAAACACGGTAGACAGCTCGCGGAATGGCCTTATGGCGAAGTCGGAGTGACCAAACCCAAAACTAGACATACCACTGCGCAGACACAAGGTGTAACGGATCCTACCCGTTACTTGAAACCTTGTCTGGCCCTAGAACTATTTATCCAAAAACTGTGGACATTTTTCCCTGGTTATGCGCTAAAAATACTTTGTACGCTGTATGTGAATGAGGACATGGACATTATTATGGCTTGCTTCCAAGGGAATAGGCAGTGAGGGGTTAATTATTTCAATATGTATTGCAGACTCCCAAGCCTTTTGCTTAATTATTCAACCCCTGGCCATTGTTAAGGGAATGTATATTCTAGCCACTCAAGTCCTTGGAGTGGGAACTGTCCTGAGACCTCCTGCTGTGTGTTAATCAAGCCATTGTATTGTGTATTGTAAGATGTATTGAGAACTGTCCTGAGACCCCCTGCTGTGTGTTAATCCATTCACGCCCCTCAAGTCTTTTGTGTCTGAAATGTAGTCCTGTCTAAGTTATTGTATCTGTTAAGATCATCTGTTGTTGGCCTTTTGTCTCATGTAACATGATTGGATTAAGCCCTTTTGTATCTGGTTTCACCCATAAGTTCAATGTAAAGATTTCTGTATAAATATCTGTAGTTTGTGTCAATAAAATGAGTTATGTTTTGGAGTGAACAAGGAGTCCTGGAGTCTTGTATTGCTTATGGTCTAAAGTGTCCACTCTGATACCCATCTGCGCCAAGTATCCTGAATCATCGACCACCTGCTGCCAACTTCCTGCAGTATCGTGGAAAGTGATCACGTGTTTCCTAATATAGTCTAGTTGACCTTTATCTCACTGTTATTGAAATCTGATTGTGTGAAATAGTTCATGTAAATAGTAAATCAATCGTATTACCTTGTGACTCTCTCTAACTGTGCGACTGTTTTTGCTTCCCCCACAGCCTGGACCAGACACCATCAGGCACTGTTACAATGACGCCTGAGCTGGAAAGTGCAATCATGCAATTAAATGTGGTCCGGCAGGTAATTCTTTTCCCCATTCTCTTTCACACCTACCAAGTAACTCACTAATAAATACCCTGCACCTTCTACTGAACTTACAGTCTGTGGTAATAGGACCGGCTACAGGTCTCAGGTACTGACAGGGTTAATGTGTGAGGATAAATACATTCTATTCCATTACACAGTAATGGAAGACTGTGGAGGTCACGAGACCAGGTGACCAGGACCCAAGCGGCAGCGCAGAATAAGGACAAAAGGGGACTGAATTGGAAGAAGTGGGATTGATACCAAATCAAGAACTGGTGACTTATCGATTCTTGTTTGTAGCGCACCTGGTGGGGAGAATTTATCAGATTGGGAGCTTATAAAAAGAGGCTTCAGCAAAAGGAAATGTTGGACCTTTTGGAACGGGTCCATTCCCTAGAGCTTGTGCACAAAAGATGGCATCTGGCGGCGGATTTTGCTGCTCTTTTGAAAGCTAAATCAGACCTCGCCTCTGCATATCGGGTTTCGATTCTTAAATCCTTTCACTGGCAAAGGTATGCTCAATATGTTGATGGCAATAAATGTGGTAAGCATCTAGCGAGGATCATTCAAATTAAGAGACATGCGACCTATATTGAATGTATTAAAGATGAATCGGGTATTACTCACAGAACGTTCTCTAAGATAGCTGACTCCTTCCTCTCTTATTTCTCCTCGCTATACAATTTATCTTCAGCCTCTGGAGATGTCCCAGGCTCGGATCTGCGTAGGGGTATCCGATCGTTCTTGAACGGAGCAGAGCTCAAACGCCTTGACGAGGATGTGATTTCTTCACTAGAAACACCATTCCAACTAGATGAACTTTTGACAGTTCTCAAACAGACCCCGAGGGGTAAATGTCCTGGACCGGATGGCTTTCCAGCCTCCTATTACAGGACGTTTACAGATGCTGTTGCCTCTCACCTTTTGGATTCCTTCAACGCAGTTGGAGAAGGTGGTTATTTCTCTACTGAAAGCCTTCTTGCACGTATTTCCCTGATCCCGAAACCAGGTAAAGACACTGTGCGCAAACTATAGACCCATATCCCTTCTCAATACAGATCTTAAGATTTATGCAAAGTTATTGGCCAATAGGTTAAAGCCTCTGCTCCCAACATACATCCACGCAGATCAATCTGGATTTGTGCCAGGTCGACAGACCAGGGATAATACTATTAAGGCCCTCACTCTTCTTCATATGGTACGGGAACGTAAGATACCCACTGCTCTGATCTCCACTGACGATGAAAAAGCGTTTGATCGGGTGCATTGGGTATTTCTTGAAGACCTGTTGAGGTATATGGGGCTGGGTCCTAGGATGCTGCATTGTATTATGTGTCTCTATACCTCCCCTATAGCTAGAATTATCATTAATGGCTTCCTTTCATCACCCTTTAACATCACTAACGGGACTAGACAAGGGTGTCCACTTTCACCTATCCTCTTTGTTCTCTCTTTGGAACCTCTCCTATGCTCTATTAGGAGACATACTGACATACATTGTGTCCTTTTCGGGTCGGGTGAATCAAAACTTGCTTGTTATGCAGACGATATTTTGCTGTTTATCACATCCCCTGAGTCATTGGTCCCTCCATTGGTGTCTCTCTTTACAGCTTATGGCAAAATATCTAATTTTAAAATCAACTATGCCAAGTCTGAGGCTTTGAACATAGGTATACCTCCTGGCAGTTTTGTGCCTGGGATTAATCCTTTCCCTTTTCGGTGGACAGAAAGGGAGTTGAGTTATCTAGGCATAACTCTTTCCCACACTGTGGCTTCCACATTTACAGCGAACTTTGATCGCCTTTGTCTGACTATTAAACAGGAGTTTAAGGTATGGGATGTTCTTTTTGTTTCTTGGTTCGGACGGGTGAACCTAGATTTTATACTTATTTAACGCTTTGCCTCTGCCTTTTTCACACTCTCATCTAACCTGCCTCCAATCCCTTATAAATAATTTTGTGTGGAAATATAAGAAACCTAGGATCGGTTCCAAGTGGTTATTTAGGAGATGTGATCAAGGGGGTGTAGGGTTGCCAGATATCTTTAGGGTTTACAATGCCACTTCACTTGTCCTTCTTACTGACTGTATAGATCCTACTCCTCGCGATTGGGTTCTGACACTTTCCTCAGACTTCCCAAATTTTAATTTTTATAACCTACCGTGGTTGCCGCCTAACTCACGACCCCAATTCTTGACCAAACATCCCGTGTTAAGGAGAATACTGCTTGTATGAGACAAATTGTTTCACTTACATAATCTTACATCCTTCCCATCTCCTTTGCTTTCTATCTGTGGGACCCAGGTTTTCCCCCTGGTGTAGGGAACGGCCCTTTCCGCATATGGAAACAACTGGGTATCCACACGCTTGATTTCCTGTTCTTAGATGCCGGTCTCCTTCCTTTTGAAAATCTTGTGAGAAACTATGGCATACCTCCATCACACTCTTAGCAATACAGACAATTATCGCACTATGTATCTACACTGGGCCCCACTGGATTTGTTAGCAGACCACTTACTGCTTTCGAATCTCTTCTTAGAGATCCCAACCTATCCTCCCACACATTTTCTAAATTGAACCGTCTCCTTTCCAACACCCCTCTCCCTTTAACTAACAAACCACATTTCCTCCGACTCTGGGAAATTGAGATGCAACTTACTTGGTCTTTGTCGGTCTGGGCTGGGATATTTCGTAGGTTGATAGGAGGAGCACGAGATATTTCGACTAGAGAGGCGAACTTTAAATTCTTAACTAGGTGGTATTATACGCCTGTCAGGCTAGCTAAAATGTTTCCCCAATGTCCTTCAGTATGCTGGAGGTGTTTGAGCGCTGAAGGATCCATGTTTCACATTTGGTGGGACTGTGCTACTATAAGACTGTTTTGGAATCAGGTGGTTTCTAAAATCAATAGTATTCTTCATATAGATACTCCATTTTCACCAGAATCGTTGCTCTTTTTGACCTTTCCTTCCTCCTGTCCCCTGTCCAACCCACAACTGCGACTGTACTTTTTTCTGGCAAATACGGCCAGACAACTTATTCCGTTACATTGGAGGTCCGAGACCCCCCAACCTGTGAAGAACGGTTTAATAAGTTGGATAAGGTATGCTCTTTGGAACGCACGCATGCGTCCATTTTGAATGTTAAGGAGGTTTTCCAAAAAGTTTGGGACCCTTGGATGTCTTACAGAAGAGAGATGGGACTTTGATATCCCTGGCGGTTTGGGATTGCCTCTTGGGCTAGCGACTTTGGCTTTGACTTTGCATTTGTCTCAGACCTTGTGCCTGGGTTTTCCTGGACACGGGCCCAGACGTTTACGAGTTTGGCAGATAATGATGCCGTTAGATCTATAGTTCACAATATTTATTTCAATTTTTACATCTCTATCTTCCCTGTGGGGATCCGTGGCCCTTCCCCGGTTCTCCTCCCGCGCTCCCTCCCTCCGGATGACGCGATGTTGCACCCCCATTTTTACTAGCTTGGGTACTAATTGTTATATACCCTTAGGGGGTGTCTTACGAATTGGTGCCTTTTTTCTCTTTTCACCTTTCTCTCTTTCTTTTCTTTTGTATCTTCCCTCTCACCGTCTCGCCTATTCTTTACTTCTGTCTCTTCTTTTTTCTTTCCTTTATATGCCAGCTCTGTTTTCTTCACCAATTGAGACAGTCATAATAACTAACAGATGTGTTGCTCTTTTTTTATCTTCCCTGGACATGTACAATATATGTAATGTATCTTATATTCTATGTGATGTAAGACTTTGCCTATATCTCTTTGTATCCTTTCTTGTTGTACTCTTTTGATATCTCAATAAAAGTTTTATAAAAAAAAAAAATGTAAGCATTTATTATTGTTTCATCTATTTTGTTTGCAAAATGAAATGTATGTTCCCCTAACAGACTTCTTTTTGCAGAGCTGGATAACAAGACTTATGAAATTGTTACAATTGTCATGGTTTCATTGTCACTTGTAGTAGTGATAATCATAATAACAGTTTATCTTTACGTGTGGTAAGTCACAGCATTCAATGTATTCTTTACACAGTTGTGTGTGTGTGTGTGTCTGTATGCCAGTCAGTGGCTGGAAAGGATGATGGGATTTGAAGTGCAGGAATATCTGAAGGTCCCACATTGGTCTCTCCTCTTCTAATGACTCTGTATATCACGGGATCACAAGACATAGACCTCAAACAATGAACAGGCCACGTTTGAGGGATAGCCCAGACTTATTCCTTTTGAGTGACACAATGACTGAGAGACTGGTGAGCTCCCTTACAGTTCCACATGACCCTGAACATTGGTCTGTTCTGTTCTCGGAGGACCAGAGTTATACACCCTGTTTTGGGGAGGGGGACAATTACATGGGTACCTTTGAGTGAGTGCTCATTTGTCTTTCATGGCATTTAATTTAGGGATGGATATGAACTGTGATGTTTTGATGATTTGCTGTTTTTGCAATTTCTTTAACAATTAGCGTTAAACACGGTAGACAGCTCGCGGAATGGCCTTATGGCGAAGTCGGAGTGACCAAACCCAAAACTAGACATACCACTGCGCAGACACAAGGTGTAACGGATCCTACCCGTTACTTGAACCCTTGTCTGGCCCTAGAACTATTTATCCAAAAACTGTGGACATTTTTCCCTGGTTATGCGCTAAAAATACTTTGTACGCTGTATGTGAATGAGGACATGGACATTATTATGGCTTGCTTCCAAGGGAATAGGCAGTGAGGGGTTAATTATTTCAATATGTATTGCAGACTCCCAAGCCTTTTGCTTAATTATTCAACCCCTGGCCATTGTTAAGGGAATGTATATTCTAGCCACTCAAGTGCTTGGAGTGGGAACTGTCCTGAGACCTCCTGCTGTGTGTTAATCAAGCCATTGTATTGTGTATTGTAAGATGTATTGAGAACTGTCCTGAGACCCCCTGCAGTGTGTTAATCCATTCACGCCCCTCAAGTCTTTTGTGTCTGAAATGTAGTCCTGTCTAAGTTATTGTATCTGTTAAGATCATCTGTTGTTGGCCTTTTGTCTCATGTAACATGATTGGATTAAGCCCTTTTGTATCTGGTTTCACCCATAAGTTCAATGTAAAGATTTCTGTATAAATATCTGTAGTCTGTGTCAATAAAATGAGTTATGTTTTGGAGTGAACAAGGAGTCCTGGAGTCTTGTATTGCTTATGGTCTAAAGTGTCCACTCTGATACCCATCTGCGCCAAGTATCCTGAATCATCGACCGCCTGCTGCCAGCTTCCTGCAGTATCGTGGAAAGTGATCACGTGTTTCCTAATATAGTCTAGTTGACCTTTTATCTCACTGTTATTGAAATCTGATTGTGTGAAATAGTTCATGTAAATAGTAAATCAATCTTATTACCTTGTCACTCTCTCTAGCTGTGCGACTGTTTTTGCTTCCCCCACAGCGTGGACAAGACACCATCAGGCGCTGTTACAATGACGCCTGAGCTGGAAAGTGCAATCATGCAATTAAATGTGGTCCGGCAGGTAATTCTCTTCCCCATTCTCTTTCACACCTACCAAGTAACTCACTAATAAATACCCTGCACCTTCTACTGAACTTACAGTCTGTGGTAATAGGACCGGCTACAGGTCTCAGGTACTGACAGGGTTAATGTGTGAGGATAAATACATTCTATTCCATTACACAGTAATGGAAGACTGTGGAGGTCACGAGACCAGGTGACCAGGACCCAAGCGGCAGCGCAGAATAAGAACAAAAGGGGACTGAATTGGAAGAAGTGGGATTGATACCAAATCAAGAACTGGTGACTTATCGATTCTTGTTTGTAGCGCACCTGGTAGGGGGCTTGCAACCCTCGTGTGTGTGATTTTAATGTCAAATATTCTACTCCCCATTAGCCCTTTGTGTTCCCAAGAGATGTGCAGCGCATTTCTACACAAAGCATTGGACACCCCCTGGCAGTCAAATACTAACACTTCTCCTTTCATCCCTGCTACATACTAACATTGTACCTGTCTCTACATACCTAGTATTGTATCATTGTTTAAATGTAAATCTTTTTGGATATTATCTCAGATCAGTCGAGTTTCCCACTAATTGTGTTCTTTCTTTCCTCCAGCTTTGTTACTATCTGGAATAGATCGATCTACGCTCCTGATTATGGTCTCTGACACTAATAACATCAGAAAAAGAATTAAATAAATACAATTTGCATAAACATATTGATGCAACATTTGTGTCCCTTATTATATATATATTAATATGAAATTAATTAGATAAAATCTTAATATGAAATTAAATTCGATATTAATATGAAACATTAACCCCTTAGGGACTCTTGACGTACCAGGACCGTCAAGGGTAAATTTGCTCGAACGACCCTTGACGGTCCTGGTACGTCACGTACTTTTTACTTACAGCGCTCTACCGGGAGCGCTGTAAGTAAAAATAGGGCATGAAATAGACCGCTCCAAGATCGGAGCGATCTGTTTCAAGCCACATAGTGACGCGCCGATACACGTGACAGGTTACGTGTACCGGCTCGTCAAAGTGCCCCTATGCGGACGTTATGGGACGGAAATGTCCCATAACCTCCGGTCCTTAAGGGGTTAAATAAACTCTAAATAATAATAGAGTTCAAATCAGCTCTGCAAGTGAATCCTCAGAGCAGATAGATGCATTAGGAAGTAGATTTCTGTTTTCTCCAGGGTTACTGAGGGATCCAGGAACCACGGGGTTAAGTAGAGTGCCTACTGGAGGGAGGATACGCTAAGAAAAACTTCAGGTCCAGGGTTACATTTCTCCTGATAGAATTCATTTACTTACATCTTTTATTATTTTACCTATCTCCCCTAAAGCTTCTGAGAGATCTCTCTTTGTGAGGAGAGTCCTCTTATTTAACTCTTTGATTCCACAGCTTCCTTTGTTTCGAATAGCTACATTTCTCTAGCGTCACCGAGGGATGCAGAAACCCCGGGGTTAAGCAGCGTGCCTATAGGAGACAGGGCACTCCAAGCAAAAAAACTCCTCCCACTTCCTAGCTGCTAACCCCTCCCACTGCACAACAGACTTCAGGTTTTTAGAATCGCCTTAACGGAGGTTCAGGGCAACTTCCCTCCTGAAGAGATTTTGGTTACTTAGGACTTTTGTTATTTTACCTCTCTCCCAAAGCTTCTGAGGGTCATCACTTTGTGAGGAGAGTCCTCCTGTTTAACTCTTTGATTCCTAACTTCCTTCCATTGGAATAGCTTCCACTCTGAACCACAGAGGCCTGAACTCAGCCTTTGGCTGTTATGGTGGAAGTAGCCTTGTACTTAGTAGGTGATCTTCATGGGACACATACAAGCTTATGTATGTGTAGGAACTATGCAGTTTACGGAACATACCATCGATTTTGTTAACTCTTACAGCTGTGTTTGAAGAATCAACCAGCATAACGAACTTCACTTTGGAATTTGTGACGTATACATTGTACTCCTCTGTGCAATATTTATAATGGCTGAAAATGTTAAATGAACCCAGGAGGCCATAATGAGGTCACCAAGCTAGGCCTGTTCTTCCTCGTGGCTTGGGGGAAGAGGGCTTGATGAACAAAGGATAGTCTCCTCCCCACCCTCTCCCTGGACGGCAGGAAAGAAAGGGGAAGCCCATTTAGGATAGGTGTAAAAAGGGGGAGGGGGTTGGGGGCATAGAAATTAGATGGCCTATGGATTTTTAGGGAATTTTCTGAGATTTTGTTAAATGGTTTTGTGACTCCAGTTAAGGGGAAAGTAGGGCAGTATGCAAAGTTTAAAAATCTCAAATCAGTATCCACGCATCTGCAGGTGATGGTTGAGAAGCTAGGTACAGAGTTGAAGGCTGGCAGTTTGCGGACCCATTTGTGCATCCACCTATACAGTGCATAATGTTGTCACCACTAGGGGTAGTGACACAAAAGGAGGTAGGAAAGTTTCACCTCATCCAACACCCAAAGGGCACTTCGGTAAGGTGAGACAATCCCAGGGGAGGCAAACTTAGTTAAATATCAGACATTTGATGTAGCGTTAGGCATTCAGGCTGCTACCAATGCACCCCACTAGTTTTTGTTTTTTGGGTTGTCTGTTTCATGATCAGTATTATGTACATAAGTGTCTACCTATGGGATATACAATATCATGTGCTTACTTTGAAAAGTTTAGTACCTTCCTGCAATGGGAACTGGAAAGAAGGATAAAAACTAATCTAGACAATTTTCTGTTGTTCAACCTGGCTGGGTCTGACTTATGCAAACAATTGCCATAGCACAAGACCGGTTTGAGGAGGCAGGGGTACCCATAGCTCAGGATAAAACAATAGGTCCCTCCATGACAATTACACTTTGGGTATAGAAATAGATTTGGTCAAACCATCGGTGAGGTTGCTTCTGGATAAGGTGAACAGGGCAAATGGTGAACTTTAAAGATTTTTGTCTTTAGAAAAGGTACCGCTGAAACAAATGCAGTCATTGTTGTGGTTGACTTTTCCTTCAGGATGCTCTCACCCAACCTCATGATCTTCCAGCACAACGTTCTCAACCTGCAGTAAAGTACCTTGCACAGTGTTTCAGTTTGTAAACTGATTATTTTACTGTAATTCTCTGACTATTCAATAAAGCTTTTTCAAAACATGGCACTTTTCGCATAGAGGAGTTCATAGCGCGGGCCAGAAATAAGGTGTTTGTTAGTTTCCAAGAGCATCAGGTAACATATTCATGCAACATGGTGCTGTGTTTTTTACCTAGGGCCAAAAATTATCAGCATGGTAGGGGCCACTGGGTTATTTTGAAAACCAGGAAAAATTACGCATATCCGGTGATGCTGTGTGCAGAAGGCGTCCTCAAGCCAGTCGTACGTTTCTCATGCACAAACACGGCAAGGCATTCTCAGTGTACCCATTAAGGCAATCACACAGGAAGCCCTGGTGTGGAAAGCACTAGACCCCTGACACTGTGGGACCCAATAATTTCGAATAAGGTGAGCAATAGTGGCTGCTATGGAGGGTAGATCTGAGACTGAAATAAAGTGTATAATGAGATTGAGAACTGAAGCATACAGGGCATACATATGTCCTGGGGGTGGTACAATCTAGACAATCAAAATTATGAGTTGCAGGTGTACAGTTGGCGGCCGAACCTTAAGTGATAACGTTATCTGTTTTGTTTTTCCAGCATTCTTCATTGAGACAGACAACTGATTAACATTTTGTTATTTTATTTATAACAGTAGGGAGAGTGGTGTTACAGGAGTATTCATTAACCTACTGGGAGGCTGTTAACACTGGATATGGTCAACTAGGGATAGATGGAAAGGGACTGAATCTCAACTGGTGCAGTAAACTGGGGTGTATGCTGGGAGCAGATGCAGAAGAGGTTCAGAATGTCACTGGAAAGGCCTCAACAATACATGACCTCTGTGACTTACTACATGTAAATATACATCACTGATCCGATAAGCAGGAAGACAATCATCACTAAAATCGATCAATAGACATGTCATCCATCACTGCAAAAGAAAGAAGTGTGTTAGGAGAACATCCGCCTCCTTTTCCAAACAAAAGAGGTGAGACGAATGCAATAATGGCCAATGGCCAAGAATGATGTTGAGTCAGCCTTTTGTTTGTTGCCTATTCATCCCAGCAGCTTCCGGCTCATGGGCTTGAAGGGGGAGGGCCACTTTTATGTCAATAAATGTTTACCAATGGGTTGTTCTATCTCTTGCGCCTACTTCTAAGCATTCAGTACTTTCCTGCACTGGGCAATATCCAGGGAGGCTGGCGCAACCGAGATAGCCCACTATCTCAATGACTTTATGTTCATTGGCCTCCCTTCGTCGCCGAGGTGCCGGCTGTTGCTTGAAACGGCATATGCAGTTTTGGGCAACTTAGGTGTAGCCATAGCAGAGGACAAAACGGTACCCCCAACCACCTGCATAACGTTCCTTGGCATTGAGTTTGATAAACTAGCTCAGGAAGTGAGGCTACCTAGGGATAAATTGGACGAGGCATGGGCATAGGTAGAAAGGGTGCTGGCCTGGGACAAGATTACCCTCAAAGAGATGCAATCGTTCCTGGGGCTACTTAATATTGCCTGCAGGGTTATTCCAATAGGCAGAGTTTTCAGCCGTAGGCTTTAGATGGCAACAGCTGGAGTCAGGAAGGCATATTTTAAGATCAGGCTAGTCAGGAATCTGAAGGAGGATCTTAAAGTATGGGCACAATTTTTAGCCGACTTTAATGGTTCTAGACTGTGGGTGTCCAAAGTGCAGTGTAATCAAGAGGCCCAACTTTACACTGATGCAGCGGGGGGTATCGGCTTTGAGGCTTACTTGAGGGGAAAGTGGTGCGCAGCTAGATGGCCAGTGGCCTGGGTGAACAATGGCCTCACAAGAAACTTGGCTTTTCTAGAGCTTTTCCCAATTGTGGAAGCGTTGGAGCTTTGGCAGGAGGAGCTGGCAAACAAGGCTGTCCTATTTTGGATGGAAAACATGAGCGTTGTTTACGCCATTAACTTGCTTACATCCTTGTCACCACCAGTGCTGGGGCTGCTGCACTACCTAGTTTTGCTATGCATGCGCCATAACGTGCAATTTAAGGCTAGGCACGTGCCAGGCATCGCCAATGGCATTGCAGATGCGTTATCAAGGGAAAGGTGGGAAGAATTCTTTAGATTGGCACCGCATGCTCAGCCTAACAGTCTTGCATGTCCATCTAACCTCTGGCAGTTGGGAACAACCTTCTAGATGAGCTGGTGCGGAGATCACTGGCGCCCAAAACTTGGGCGGTGTACACCAGAGCCTGGAAACAGTGGGGTGAGTTTGTTCAAAGTCCCAGGATAAGGTTTTTGCCACCCAAGTTAAAAACGTATGAGCTTCTATTGGAGTTGGGAATAGCGGGGATATCCAAGGCATCTGTGGTCGCAAGGTTGACAGCGCTGTCCTTTTATTTCAAACTTTCTGAGGTGGAAGACCTTGCGGCCACTTTTGCGGTCAGGCGAATCCTAAAGGGGTGGGATAGGAAGGAAGAACGTCATGCAGACAGTCAACGACCTGTGGAAATGGACAGGCTCCAGGCGCTGTTGTGGGTATTGCCAAGGGTCTGCACCAATGAGAATGAGGTACAGCTTTTTACAGTGGCTTTTTCAATGGCTTTTCATGGAGCATTTTGAATCAGCAAACTCATAGCGCCATCTAAGAAGGCCATACAGACAGGTCTGCAGTCATTCCAGGTAGAATGAGGGGAAGGGGTAGTGAGATGTTAGTTAGCAAGGTCAAAAACTGACCAAGAAGGAAGGGGACAGTGGGTGCTGCTCAGGGCAGGCAAAGGTAACAGTTGTCGGTCAGGCCCCAAGGGGGAGGGCCTTTCCTGCAGCATTCGGACGGTTCACCTTTGTCCCTATTCCAATTCAAAACAGTTTTTCTTAAGGCATTGAGGATGCTGGGTTTAGACCCAAAGCATTATGGCACACATTCACTCAGGATAGGAGCTGCTACAGAAGCGGCCATTAAGGGCAAGACAGTGGAGGAAGTGAAACGCATCGGTCAATGGCGTTCTGGCGTGTGCAAGCGCTATGTTAGGCTTTGAAAGAATTGAAATATTAAAAAAAAAAAAAAAAAAAAAAAAACATTGAATTACTTGCTTGCAATTTGCTGTGTGAATTAATATGCATGCTTTTTACATTTGATTCATTACCTTTGATAAATAAACTAACACGTTGTTTGCAGTGTGTGTCTTGACAAGTTCAGCTAGATTTCCGCTTCAGGCCTGGCTCTTGGGCCACTCATTTATATATTGGGTTAGGAAGCATGCGGCGCTCACAGAAAAGGGGAAACATCTGCCGGAGTACATCAGACTGAGGTGGCTGGGCACGCGTGGCCCCATCTGGACAGACATGTTGCAAAGGTTTGAGGATGCAAGGGCCAAGTGGGGAGAGCCGGACATTGTAGTGCTTCATGTGGGGGGTAATGATTTGACTTCCTGTAAAGCCATGCAGCTCAAATTAGACATTAAGGACATGTGAAAGCGCATTCGGTCTCTCTTTCCCCACATGGTCCTGGTGGGGTCTGACATAATGCAAAGGTTAAACTGGAGGGGAGCTGTATTTCCTCGGTCAATACAAAAGTCCAGAAGGAAGGTCAATCAGACCATTCATGCCTTCATGCACTTTGACTGGAGGTACATCATCGAACACAGGGAGCTGGTGGCTGGTGGCTCTCCTAGGCACCGTGCCGGTGCGGCATAACGGTTGGTGAAGGTTAACGAGGACACCAGTTATGCGGCTGGTGTGGCCTCAGGGCGAAAGGTTTGCCAAATAACAGCACCAAGGGTACAAAGTGGTGGGCCACCGCGGACAGTGGGCAGGTTGGGCTAAGAACTCCTGATAAAAGGCCTTCCCATCTAGGTAGCTGCCCCAGCAGGGGGTGCGGGTAGTGCCGTTCCCATGCCGGGACACCATGGCTCGGGAGCTCCACATTATGAGGGTGGGGTCCAAGGGTTTAAATAGTTAAATATACCTTAATAAACCATGACCTCCATTTTCCCACAAATTCATGTGTCATGTGTCTTTATTTTTATTTAGTCATAAACAGTTGCTATCAGGCAGGTAGGATGAATGTCTGTTTGCTTGTGTTGTTTGGGTTAGGGTAAAGTGGTAAGGGAGGGGGTATGGTGTGCACGCTTTGAGGAACCTTCTATCACTTTTGGTGGGAATGAGAAATCATAAAAAAGACATGGGGAAAGATCAATTTCTTTCTGTCAGACATCCTAGAAAATAATATCTTCCTTGATATATGGCAAGCACTTCTAGGGAAAAGAGTGAATAATATTTTAAAATATCAAGTTAAGCCAATAAACTTTCATGTCAACTAACTTTACTTTTCAATAGAGGCCCATGCCTGTCTGTATAGGTTTGGATATATTTAACTCAGTTTTGCAGGATGCCATTGAGAAGTGCCAGGCAGGATGGTGATAAAAGAGGGCAAGTTGGAATACCTCTGCCTGCTTTTGGCTGGCAGCAATGCGGCATTCCCTAACCCGGGGGGAGGATAAACACCCCAGAAGGTTGCGGTTGTGTGTGCATAGATGAGAACTGACTTTGTGGAAGGAAAGGCACAGGCCTAGCCATCTGACTGGGTTATGGTAGAGCAGCAGGCACTGACTTTGTGGTCAGAGGTGCTGAAGGGCTACATAAAAGGTCGGTGGCAACAGGTATGCGCAGGGCGAGAAGGGAGAGGCATGGAGACCAAAAGTCATTTTGGGGATACCCTGCAGATCCTCTCTCGATGGCAGCTAGATTTGGGGGTGGCTCAGCTGCTATCAGTGGGGGGACGGTGGAAGGTTTGGAATCGTTCAGCCTGCCCTCCCCAGGTTTGGATTTGGGGTGGAGGGCAGGGCTCCACCAGTGGGGCAGCCAGATGCAGGCGAGGTCTGACTGCGGTGGTGGTCAAGTGCAGGCATGGCTTGACTACTGTCCCCTGGCTGGGTAGAGGAATGCTGCATTAGGGTTGGTGCTTTGCACCATTTAGTCTCTAAAAGTGAGAAAAATAAAATGACTTTGTTTTGCCACAGTTATTGGTGTACGTGTGTTTCTTTATGGTTTGGGGAAAGTAACTGTGGGGCTGAGCACCTTAACTGGTCTGCAGGGGTACCAGGAATCAGTTTTAGTTGCAGATGCCTTAGACATGGCGTTCATATCGATCTGTTTGATCATTTTATGGCTTATACCCTGCTGGGTATTCTCCATGGTCCCAGCAAAAGGTAAGTCCTACTCTGCACTGTGCACATTTCCTCTGAAGTGGGATAAAGGGGCTTTATACTGAGGACTGTATAACTCAACCTAATCTGTAGTCTTACACTATGTCAGTTTCTTTCGGTAAATTGTAGTCTATTTAGCACTTTAATAGTTAAGTGATTGCATGGATGCTGCCATCTGACTTTCCAAAATACAACAGGACACTAGGGGGAGCAAGAGTACAAGTCCATCATTACCTCAATTGGATAATTAATGACTTGTGTATGTGCATGTCTCCTGTCTGTAGGATAAAATGGGTTGCAGTTTATGGTTATTAACCCCCCACATGCCATGTACATCTCTATTGTATTGCTCTATAATGAACTGGAAACATTTGTAGCACACAAGTGGTTAAATCCTGTAATTCATCATTATGTACCAATGGGATACAGGTACAACTGTGATTTCACACTAAATCCGGCAGTGGAAATGCGTTTTAGTCCGTACCCCTACCTAACGCCAGTTTACTAAGTTACATAAAGGCCTCCTCTTTACACAGTGCGCCAGGTAAATGGCAATGTGACGGCCTGTGGGCATTTAAGAAGAATACATCAGTCAGTGCCAAGGTAAATGGCAATGTGACGGCCTGTGGGCATTTAAGAAGAATACATCAGTTAATGCCGTGGTCTATATCATGTATTACTATGGCACAGACCACTTTGTATCACTGCCAGGTTTCCTGCACAAACTATGGAGAAGGAATACAGGGCTCTACCTGTGGGAAAGTGCACCCTCTGGTATTGTTACTGCCATCACACACTGTAGTGCTGGATGATAAGTGGAATTAGATGCACTTACACATTTATACATACACACACTGCCCAGTGAGTCTAATTCACCTACACATTAGAGATGCACTGACCCGTTCATACACACACTGCCCAGTCAGTGTAAATCACCTACACATTAGAGATGCACTGACCCGTTCATACACACACTGCCCAGTCAGTGTAAATCACCTACACATTAGAGATGCACTGACCCATTTACACACACTGATTTTATGTTGTGCTACTATTTCTTATCTTAGCACACCGCAGTTCTCTAATAATTACATATTGTTATACAAGAAGAAAAAAAAACAGAAAAGAGGTATCTAATTCCTAAGTACTCAGCGTTAATGATGTCAGAGTACCACACAGATATTAACCCCTTAATGACCCTAAAGGACAATGTACGTGATGGAATACCGGGCTCCCCATGTGGCTGCACTCTGTTCGGGGAGTCCGTAATCGAAAAAAAAAAAAAAAAAAGCTCTGTGGTCTTTAAGTGGCGGCCACGTGCGTGCCCGGCCGGTCCTTAAGTGGTTAATAGGAGACAAGTTTGGTGTTCTATTTCTGGTGAATCTGGACAGTATCAAAAAGAACAAACACTCATACAAACAAAAGCAGTTTAGTTATGCTGCACACATATTTTAAAAACTCTTTTTAATGATATCTATTGTTAAAAATACATAGACCCTTTACAAATTCTCCTAAAACTGAAGGTTCCATATTCTTCGTATGATTACCCTCATGTATCTATTAGTGCTACAGAATATCATTCACAATGTAAATTGGGGTATATGCCGATCTCATGAAACTAGCTCTAGGAAATATAGTGTTAGCGTTAGCAAAAGGATCCTACGTAGCCTATTTGCCACAATATAAGTGATTTGTAACGCCATTGTAACCATTCTCCTTTTTAAAATTTGTAGACCTTCGTGATATAAAACCACATTGTTACCTTTCGAATTTTAGTAACTTAAAGACCCTCGTGGTATAAAACCCCATTATAATCCTAAGTACTATCGGACCCTGATACTATATACCCGGTAACTCTTATAATGGTTGAGCCTATCGTTTCATCCTTACAATTAGATTTAGCTCCATAGTATCAACTCAATTTATATTCATTTGATCATTCAAATAACAAACTTGATCAGATCAGATCTATATTAGAATTTGATCTGTCACAGTCTAATGTCCCCAGAGAATTGCCTCTATTATTCTGGGCAACCGCCTCACTGGGTCAAATTTAACCCTTTGGCTGCTGTATAATTCCAGATAACATTGCCATTGATTTAGCCTTTCCACTGTGTTTAAAGGGATAGTAATACTTAATTTTATCTTTATTTTATTTTGTAGGCATGAAAAAAAACATGAAGAACGATATGTCTTATCTCTCAAACCTTTATGGTTTGAGAGATATTCACAAGCAAAGTTTCCCCTCCCCGCCCCTTTTACCTAGTGTAAGCCATCTCTTCTCAGATGTGGAATGCAGTCCATAGACCAGACAGATAACAGCAGGGGACAATCTTATTCCTATGAGAACAATGAAAACCCTGCCCCCCTTGGCAAGTTTTTCAGGTTTTTCCCTTATCTTAATTGAAGATTGTCCCTCTCTGCAGTCTACCTGGGCACCTCCCTTCTGCTCTGGCTGAACAGTGTTACATCAGTAAAAGGGGCGGGAGGGGGATACTTTTTCATTGAATTACCCTTGAACTACAACTCTGACAGAATTGAAATAACACTCTCCAAAGTCCAAATACTATGATGATTAATTAGAGCTGCTTTCATTATGAAACATTACTATCCCTTTAAATGTGGTTGTTTACAGTATATTACCACATTTTACTGGTGGCATGCTTTGAATTTTAGCTCAGTATACAATGAAGTTCTTAAAAGCTCTTAGTATATTGTTGAACCACTAGGTAGAATTTAACTTTCTGACATCTATATTGTTTTAGTTGTTGACTATCAGCTATTACAATACAATCAGCACTATGATAGATGAATTTCTGTGTCCACCAGTAAACAGGTTTAAAGTGTTATTAACCCCTTAAGGACCGGGAAAATCTGAGGTCGTTTTCCCTTAAGGACCGGAGCAATTCTGACCTTTTTGACTGTGTCTTTGTTCAGCAATGTTTTCCCTCTAAGTCTTTTATTCCACACCCATAAATTATATACTGTTTTTTTAAGCACAAATAGGGCTTTCATTTGATACCCTACTTATATGGATAACCCACCATTTACTAAAAAAAAAGGTAAAAAAAAGGTAAAAAAAACCCACCATTTTTGGTTTTTCTCTTTGGATCAATTGGGCACAAAGGGTTAAAATTTTATGGAGACTGCATGAAAGGTATGACCGGTCAGTCATACCTACAAAATGCACAGTTTAAAGTGGCCACTGTCCCCCCTGGGTGAAAATCCCCATGTCCCTTTTTCCCACCCTATTTTGACACTTTTTTTATCTGTGACATTTGGTGGTGTATGTAAGTGTATTAAATGTCTCCACAACAATCACACTTCCACTTTTGTTTAATTAGATTATTTTTTTTTTAAATAAAATATTTTTGTAAAAAAAAAAAAGTGTGTTGTGTTTAAAAAAAAAAAAAAAAAAAAATTATCATTGCAGGTCAGAAATTGACCTGCATTTAGCAAGCCTTTGGCACCAGCAGTGAAGGGGTTAATACCCCTAACTGCTGTATTTTCTTTCACCACTAGGTGTCTCCTGTCTACTTCTGTCTCCGTTACTTTCATAGCAACGGAGCCAGAGGCAGACTTGACAGGCACAGACAGCATGCTTTCTTTGCTGTCTCTGTCTGTCACTTTGCCGGTACATGTGATCGCTGGAACGGAGATCGCATGAACCATCAAAGGCAAGAAGGGCTGAGACTGAACGCCCCGGTCTCGGAGCGCTCAGTCTCAGCCTGGAATTAATGATATCAGCGTGCACGGAGGCACGCTGCTATCATTTAAGCCATGACGGTCCTGGACCGTCATGGGTCCTTAAGGGGATTGCAACCCATGACGGTCCTTAAGGGGTTAATGTCAATATTATTAAAATGCTTTATAGACCTGAAGAAGTGCCCGGGTGGCATGAAACGCATTGGATAAGCAGTTTTGTTATTATATCTGCAAGCCTGCGGTTGCTATTAGCGCTTTGGAGAGCATGAACTTTGTGACTTGAAGGAAATTCATCTGCCCTTGTATCCTGATTGCTAATTGCATCCAACTGACTATTGCATCTGATTCCTGTCTCTTAACGCTCTGCCCGCTTGCATTTGTCCCTGTGTTCCAGTGTTTACAACGATGGGGGTAGCCCTGTGCATATACCCAGTGAGTGCTGCAAGTTGCACAGCTATATAGTGGCTACCGCCAGAGGGGCACCCCTGAAGCCATAGAGGTCTCGGGGAGATAACGTTGTATACATGGTTAGTTTGAATACAGCGTTCCCGTTTAGCCTTACATCTATATTCAAAATTGGGAGAGGTATCACACAGTATTTCTTGCATACTTCCAACTCAACAGCTTTGGGCAAACGTGTTTATTTTAAAGGGATAGTAATACTTCGTTTTATCTTTATTTTATTTTGTAGACATTAAAAAAACATGAAGAACGATATAAGTCTTATCTCTCAAACCTTTATGGTTTGAGAGATATTCACAAGTAAAGTTTACCCTCACTGGCCAAAATGGCCAAGTCTGCCATCTAGCTGTCAGATTTGGAATCCGGTCTGTGGACCGGCCGTGGCTCTACAGCAGAGCCAAAATCGCGACATATAAGAACTACTTCATTCGAATAGTCTACAAAGTGTGAATGGTTTGCAAGCACACATTTTAGACCCTTCCAATGAAATAGTTATTTTTATATCTTGCGATCTCAGCTCTGCTGAAGAGCCACCGGTTGATCTGGGGACCGGATTCCAAATCTGACAGCTAGATGTCAGACTTCACCGTTTTGGTCAGTGAAGGGAAACTTTGCTTATGAATATCTCTCAAACCATAAAGGTTTGAGAGATAAGACTTATGTCGTTCTTCATGTTTTTTTAATGCCTACAAAATAAAATAAAGTTAAAACAAAGTATTACTATCCCTTTAAGTCTATTTCAAGTTTATCTTCTACAACTTCAGTTTTATCCTAGTGGTACCACTAGAAGACTTTTAATTGCATTTTTACAGCTGTTGTTGATATATGTGATTGATCCATAGCTTTATATATGTCTTATTTTTACTTATTTTATTAAATATTTCAAACATTTATTTAATGTCTTCATATGCTCATTTATAATAGGTAGGGGGACACTGTTAGTATCCATAAGCGTCATTTATACCTTACTCTACTACTGTGTTTGATGCATCCAAATTATTAGCGCGCTCTCCCTTATATCTTGTTCTTGTACATTTTGTCTGCAGACCACACACACCTGTCTTGGGACTGTAGCAACTTCTAAAAGGGATATCCTTGGTCTGGTTCAGCCCGGTGTCTATTATTTTTCTTAATTTTTTTTGCCTAAATCAGCAGAGCGCCACAGTCTCCATATTTTTCTCTAAAACTATAAATTTTGTTTTAATAAAAAAGGGCCAACTGACAGGAAGGAGCAGGATCCTAGATGAGTGTTTCTCAACCAGTGGGCAGTGGCACAGACAAAAATGTGAATGTTTACTTTAAAATGTGTGCTAATAGAAATCAAAATGCATATTATGTTTTGTATCATGTAAATGTATTCATTTGTCCTGTTTTTTTTCTGTGCCAAATATGTAGTTTAGAACATTTATGGAAGATAAAGCCCGTAAACAGCTCTTTTTTGCACGTAATAAATAAATGGGAATGAAATGCTGTGGGTAGTGTGGGTACCCTGCAGACTCCACAGAAGATCCATACCAGGTCAGTAAAGTAAAGATGACCCAACTAGCTGATGAACAATCAAAGGCTGATGTATTTAACAGAAATTGCGGAATTATTGTAGCATAGGCAATTAAAAACTCTACATTTTTTTTAGTTTGAACGCACCTTTAATGATCTGAATGCTAGACAGGTCTCCAACATACTGCAATGCAATGTGCTGTCAAGCACCATATAAATCAAGGGGATGGTGTAGTTGATTTGCAGTAGAATTGTACCACATTGTGTTAGCACATCTGTCTGTGTGCTATGACATTGAGTGCCAGGCAGAGCAGAGTTATGCTGACATATGTACGTGAGGATGGGGGGGGGGGTTCACATGCTGCTGCTTTACTTGATAGACTGTGTCAATTTTTATATTAAGAATGCAATGGAGGGAGAAGCATTGCCAGTGAGTAGCCCAAGAGTTAGATCTCAGGAGGGAGGCTGTGCACAACGTATGGAGCTGGAAGGACAGATTAAAAGGTGAAAGAACAAAGGGTGGATAAGGGTGTTGTAGGACACAGATTCAGTTACTGCAGGCGTAACAAGAATCAATATTTTGGCCTCTGTTGAACTGTACTACTTTTGAACTGTTCCTCCCCTGTTACAACAGAGGCACTGGCGTGCCGTTCTACTTTGGTCTCCATAGTTGTGCTGTCACTACACTTACCAGAAGCTGAAACTTGGTAATGTGGAAATGTGGACGTGGATCTGATCAGGTCTGAGGGCTTTGCTTTTTCATCACATTAATGAAGTGTGGGATCTGTATTGGCGAGCCAGATCAGAGAAGGAGCAAAGGGGTGGGATCATTACGCTTGCCTTGCCTCACTCTTCATTAGTTGCCAGAGACTGTTAAAATGTGTGTGATCTCTCAGGTATTCTTTTCCTCGTGTTATTGAGGTAACAAGATCTAGGGAGGAGGTTGACTAGTAGGACTGGTCCATAATTCTGGGCAAAAAACGATTAAAAGTTACTAAAGAAAAAGCAAATAAAAGGTTTGTGTTTTTCCCCCACTAGTACCTTCCTCCACAGAGATTAAACAAAAATGTTTAAACCCCTTCTCCCCTGTGTTTCTGGGACTGTGACAGCCAGGGCATGTGTCATGAAATGGGGAAAGCTTGTGCCCAAGTACAGACTGTTTGGGCCCAATTCTTTAAACTCTTTGAAGATTCTTTTGATAATGTTCCCTTTAGGTCCTTGGGAAGTTCATGTAGAAAATCATGTATTATCTTCAATTGTTCTAATTATATATCTTTGTGAACCCTTTGAGTTTGAAGGGTTGGAACCAAAATGTACCATGTGGCCAGAAGCACGTCCCCTTTTTTCCCTATTTCTTGCCTCTTCTCTTTCCAACCCCAGGCATGCTACACTACAGCGTCTGTTAGCTTGGATGAGTGAAGAAAGAGTGGGGATATGATACAAACTGCAGAAGGAAAGTACATTTCAAAGGAGTCTGCAATTGTTTCAACTTTTGGGGAACGGAAGGACAGATTTGCAGAGTTGTTTGTTTGCATTAGAGATTAGGCATGCTGCTACCATGGGAATTTCATCTACTGTATATTTGTAGAGACATGGTCCCGTTCTTATACTTTTTAATTTCATCACCATCTGGTCATTAAGCATTTATCCTTCTTCTCTTCATTCTTCTTCTCTTTGCTATAAGGAATTCTCTTTTTGTTTCTTCCCACCTCCCCTTTATCCTTCATCTTGACTTCTTTCACTGTTTCAGATCTTTGGCTTTTCTATCTCACTGCGGGCGCATTGTTTGACTGATTGTCAGATGGATACAATTTAGCTAGATTTTCTCATCTCAAATTTCTTAATACGAGAGCTTATTTGAACATTATGTTTTTCAGCACATGTATTATGTAATATTTTTTGCAACATTTTGTAGAATTATTGGATGGTGTTATGTATACCATTGTTCTCTTTTGTTTTGTTTTTCTATTCCATGAATAAAGCTTTTGAAACTTAAAAAAAAATAAAAAATGGAAAACCCCTAATTGAAAAAGCCCCTGAAGTAAAGAGCTAGAATTAAATATCTAACCATTACTCAAAGAAATAAAAATAACTAATATCCTCTTGATTAAAATGCTTTCCAACAGGCATCACTTGCAGTGAGTGGGTGGGGACCCATAAAGGAGTAGAACACTTCCACCCCCCACTACTATCAACCACACAGGGCCTGTATAACACCATGATCACAGTCAAACATAGGAAAGGCAAGCCATTCAAAATGAGGTTGTGTACTATGCATTTAAAAAACTCTTTTGCAATAAAACTTTGTGTATGTTTAAACCTTGAGTGCACTTCATCATCACTTAGAACAGTAAAAATGAAATATGGTGGAAAAGGAGCTAGAATGAAGGAGAAAACATTTGCAATGGAAAAAAATCCACAGAACTAGTACACCACAGTAGATACACAAATACGAAGATAGTTGAAGAAGGTATGGCGCTACGCTGATTTATACCAGAGACAAAAATGTGAACACCGAGTGAAGTCTGACAACATTAGTAGACTTGATAATTGAATAATCTACTGTTGCAATCAAGGGAGGACAGTTCATTGAAGCTGACCTAGTGGAGATATAATAAACATTGACAAGGCTCTCTTTTTGCCTGAAGCAGCTGCCGTATTAAGGACTTGTAGAACATATGCTATGTATTGGGTGAAGAGAGCAAAAAGCAGTGATTCTCAACCAGGCTGTCACAGCTCTTTGGTCTACCACATGCACCCAATTAGAATCCCCTTATTTTACCCCCCCACACACCTACGTATCCCTCAGTTAGAATCTGAGGAATTAGTTATGAGAAGGGTAACTTAACTTCCTCATAGGATGGGTCCTTATAAATAAGGAACAACATAAAACCCTTTGTGAAATTGAAGGTTGGGTGATGTTATAATAAAACCTTCCGATAAGGGCGGAAACGTGGTCCTCTGGACTCTTAACCTTTATTTACTTGAAGCAACTAAACAGCTGTCTGACATAAATTGCTATAGAAGGCTTTTTTGGAATCCAACATAGGATGTTCCATGATGGATATGACAGAGGGCTGATTACTAAACCTGAATGTGACTTCCTGAGTGTTAAAAATCCTAAGCCACATTCTGTATGTTACCGAGAATACATAAAAACTCCAGAATCCCACCCAATAGGCCCATTGTGTCAGGTCTCATTATCTCACAACTATGTTGTAGTAAAAGTTGTGAGATAAAGTAATTTAGATAGTGGCTACAATTCCGAATCCTCAGTCTCAGGGTAGTCCACTAATTTCCCCCACAAACAATAACTAAGATACGAAATTCTACTGTGCTTCCTGCATTTCAATAACACCCAGTGCCTGCATTTAAAAATGATCCTCCAGATGACAGGCTTTTTCGGCCCTAAACTTAAAGGGATAGTAATACTTCGTTTTATCTTTATTTTATTTTGTAGGCATTAAAAAACATGAAGAACGATATAATCTTACCTCTCAAACCTTTATGGTTTAAGAGATATTCACAAGCAAAGTTTCCCCCTCCTGCCCCTTTTACCTAGTGTAAGCCATCTCTTCTCGTATGTGAATCTGGTTGTAAGACCAGACAGATAACAGCAGGGGACAATCTTTGTATGAAAACAATGAAAGCCCTTCCACCCTTGACAAGTTTTTCAGCTTTTTCCCTTATCTTAATTGAAGATTGTCCCTCTCTGCAGTCTACCTGGGCACCTCAATTCTGATCTGGCTGAACAGGGGGGTGTACTTTGCTTGTGAATATCTCCTAAACCATAAAGGTCTGAGAGATAAGACTTATATCGTTCTTCATGTTTTTTTTTTAATGCCTACAAAATAAAATAAAGATAAAACGAAGTATTACTATCCCTTTAAGTTGTCAGAGATATATACACCCTCAAAAATACCTGTATTCATGAATCCCTGATGAATTACAAGTGGAGACTCAGATTCAAGCAGTGCATTCCCTTAAACTGTTCCAGGTCTGGAGTTTACTTTTACAAGCTTTGTGATAGTGCCACAGGATATAGTCATGCTTTCTGCTTGTATAAGGGCAAGGACTGCCAGCTTCATCCACCTGGTTGGCCAGACTTTCTGGGCACCCGTGCAAAGATCGTTTGGGACTTTATTAATCCCTTACTTAAAGGGATAGTAATACCTAAAATGTAAAAAAAAATATGTTGTAGGGTTTATCCCCCTGAGTAAAACAAGTGTACTCCCACTGCTGAAAGATGTTTCATTCAAAAGTTATTAATTTTCAAATTTGAATTTTTTAGGTGCAATATCACAGTGGCCTGAAATTTTACAGTGGCGCTGTTGCTACACCATCCTATGGAGATTTATGGTCCTGAGACCAGAGCTGTCCATAGGATCGTGTAGCAACAGCGCCACTGTACAATTTCAGGCCACTGTGATATTGCACCTAAAAAATTCAACTTTGAAAATTAATAACTTTTGAATGAAACATCTTTCAGCAGTGGGAGTAGCCTTGTTTTACTCAGGGGGATAAACCCTACAACATATTTTTTTTTACATTTTAGGTATTACTATCCCTTTAATATAAAGTGTCAGTTAAATGTGGATGATTTTTATATCAGCCTCCTCTTGTCTAAATTTTGTTTTTGGACACAGTGGTATGTCAGACTAATTTGTGGTAGTTCTCTGGGAACTTTTTTCTACAAAAAAATCCATGAACCAAACACAACTATGCTTTTGTTTTTTCTTTTTCTTACTGTAGTTTTTGAAATAGATTTGGATTGATGCATCGAAACTGAAACCCTGCTTTTCCTAACTTTCAAAAACATACCTGGGGAGGCGATTTGAATTGGAGGACCGCTGAACTTGCCACCCAAACTGCCACCAACAAATAAAGGGTAATGATTTTCAATATTACAAACAAATGGCTTAGCACGGCATGGGCAGTTTTAGCTATTTAAAATGAACTAAACTTAAAAGCAACATGACCCCTCATAAAATGTGTTGTATAGCTAAAAATGATTTTGTGATACAAGTTTATTTAGGTTCTACTAGTGTATGCTGAAAATCTTAAGTGTATGCTGAAAACCCAGAATATTTGAACGGAATTTAGTGTTTCAATAGGGTTTCAATCTCCACTCGCCCTAACTCAATTTCTCCTCGCCAAATGCAAGGATGCGAGTGGAAATTTTGAGCCCTGCTTAAAGGTATAGTAACGTTTCACATAAACAGCAGCTCCAATTAATCTTCATAGTATTTGGGCCATGTAGAGTGTTATTTCAATACTGTCAGAGTTGTAGTACAAGAATAATTGAATGATAAATTTTCCCCCTCCTGCCCCTTTTACCTAGTGTAACACTGCTCACCTCAGATGTGGAATCTGGTCTCTTGATCAGACAGATCACAGTATGGGACAAAGCCGTGCCCCCCTTGACTGATTTTTCCTTATGATCACTGAAGATTGTCCCTCTCTGTGATCCATCTGGACAGTCTTGCTGCTCTGAGGTGATCAGTGTTACATCAAGTAAAAGGGGAGGAACAGGGATAATTTCTCATTCAATTACTCTTGTACTACAACTCCGACAGTATTGAAATAACATTCTCCATGGCCAAAATACTATGAAGATTCAATGTAGCTGCTTTTATTGTGAAACATTATTTAGTGCCCATTAAGTATCTATTTAGTTGCCTAATCTAATATTTTTCGGTTAGTGTTTCTTTCATATGTATATGTATTTAGATATCGGAGCAAGGAAACACTTATTCAGTATTAACCCTTTGAGTGCCAAAGTGGTACACAACACATTGTAAAAAAATCGGTTGTGTACCACTCTGGTACTCAAAGGGTTAAGTAACTAGTTGATTAAAGTGACATTACACATTCTGAGCTCCGCTTCTATGTGGTAATCCAGAACGTTGCCTGTCTACTGTTTCTGTTACGAGATTTTAGCACTGCCGCAGAGCCGCTGCCAGTCCCGGGACCAGATTCCCCTGCTGTCAGATAGAACGCTGATCGCAGGGGAGAGAGAAGGAGAGGGAACTTTGAAAGCGGATATCTCTCAAACCATAAAGCTCGTTGAATTCAGAATTTTAAGGGCTACAACATGGGGTATAGTAATAATAAAGTATTAGTATCCCTTTAATTACAAGAACTATAAGCGATCACGCATTTCAATACTGAAGAATATGCTGGGTCTTCAGAATTCTCCATGTTCTGCAAACCACAAAAATTTAATTCTAATAAGTCTCTTGCATTTGTTCCAAAACAAATAAAAGTGTTTATTTTAATGTAACAAATATTGAGTTTGTGCCACAGACAGATGGTGTTATCATCCAACTTGCTGGTCTACTGGCATAGGGCCTCTGGAAACCCCACCTAGGATTCTGCAGCTAAATTCACTAGCTCTGCTAGTCTGCCAGGGAGCAGCATCCACTTGTTCCTGTCTGAGTATCCAGGACCTCCAGGAAGCAGCAGGGCTCCAGCCGGTCGGGGAAGAGGGTCAGCAGCAGCGGCGGTTCAAGAAACGACAACCCCAAAAGGGTCCAGTAAATCCTGGTACCGTCACAGTAATTAAAGCTAAAAGCAGCACCAGCATAACAGGATGTGCCACGTCTCCAGCTTTTTATGGCCCCAATCCATCTGCTGAGGTGGTGAATAGAGTCATGGCCATGGTGGCTCAGGAGAGGACAGCAGAAAGGGAGGAACGTCTGAGGATGGCAGAACTGGAGAGAGGCCCAAGAGACTCTGGATTTCCACGGAGCTGTGGATCCCAGAAGGGCAAACTGTCTCATCAAGCCTTCAGGGTGTTTGAGGAGAGCACAGGAGACACAGACGGGTACCTGAAAGATTTTGAGAGGCAATGCGCCCTTTATGAGATTGATCAGATAGACTGGGTAACCATTCTGGTGGGCAAGCTGACTGGATGTGCAGCCGAGGCATATTGAACCCTATCTGATGAAGTCAGCCGCGATTATGCTGAGGTGAAAAGGTGCCTGTTTGCCTGCTATACAGTTACCCCGGATGCCTACAGGTGGAAGTTCCGGGATACCCGACAGCAGCAACAGGACTCTTATGCGGAATGGGTGTACCGCATGGACCGTGCTTGTTCCAACTGGCTACTGGGCTGCAATGCAAAGACTATGGAAGACTATCGGCAGCTTTTACTACTGGAGCAATTCTTTCAACATATGCCTCCTGAAGTTCGGGATTGGGTAAGGGACCGTGATCCAGCTACAGTAGGGGAAGCGGCCAAGTTAGCCGACAAATATGTGGAAACCCGACGGAGTGGGCTCTGGTCCTCTCCGGTCCCACCCCCACAGGATCTAATGCCACCCCTCGAGGGATCCATGTACCAGGGCCTTGCCCCATTCTCATCACTAGCCGCCAGCCCTGTAGAAGGCGCAGTTCTGGCCTGCAGTGCTATAATTGTTTGCAGCTGGGACATGTTCGGAACAATTGCCCTCAGAGACGGTCCAGACCTAGACCCCTGCCCCAGAGGTTGGTATCTCCACTGGTCCCACCCCGGAGTGCACCAAGACAAGCCTACTGTGAAGGAGAGGACCCTGGCACTGAACCTATAGAGTATAATTTATCCATGCCCATGGGCATGGATTACAATATTGCCCCTTTTGGCAGGGACGAAGTGTGGGGACCAATCCATGAGGTGAGCCTGGTCCAAACCACCAGCACAGATAACCAAGGACACCATGGTCAGACAGTGCTGGTGAACGGGCAGCCAGCCAAGGGGTTGAGAGACACTGGGGCCACAATCACTATGGTACAACCCCACCAGGTCCCCCACAGGCAGAGAACTGGCCGGACAGTGGCTGTATGAGTTGCTGGAGGAACCACACACCAGATTCCCTTGGCCCGGATCATACTGCATTGGGGTGCTGGTGAAAGGGTCTGTGAGGTGGGAGTCATGTCTGGCATCCCAGCTGAGGTACTGTTAGAAAATGATTTGGGGTATCTTACCAGTGCCTTCACAAGCTCCATGTACGTACAACCCCAAAGATGGCTGCATTTCTGAATATGGTTGTAGGAAAAATGGACAGTTGTTACACAGCTGGAGCTTCTCCCTCCCCCTTTACCATTCAATGCGGACCTAGCAGGTCCAACAAAAAGGCTGATAAGACTATCTTGGCAAGAAGATGCCTGAAAGAGTTTGTGGACAGTGCAGAGGTGGATCCGTTGGGATCACACCTGGTCTGTCCAAGACTTAGTGGGGGAGTAGTGTGACCAGACGGAATAATTTAGAACTATACATTTGAAATATAGATCACTGTTTTGTACATTGTATGACATTTGGTAAATCTGGGGAACCAGATTGAAGAGTGGGCTGTTAACTCCAGCACTCTGGCTTGTTTAAAGAATACTCCATGTGCTAAGGAATGTGAATTGACTCCTGCTGTGCTTCACTGACCAGTCAGGAAAGATTATTATGGACCAGTTAAAATGTCCCTTTTTCAAGCACTAATTTGTATTCTTATCTTGATAAGAGTGTCTGGAAGTGTATATAAGCAGTGTGTTTTATCAATAAAGGCTGTTCTGTTCTACCTCCTTAATACAAGTCTCGGCTGTATTTCAGGAGGGGCTTGGGCTGGGGATTCTCTCCCTAACCACTGCAAGAGTGAACTAATTTGCCTTGCTGGCCTACTGGCGTAGGGCCTCTGGAAACCCCACCTAGGATTCTGCAGCTAAATTCACTAGCTCTGCCAGTCTGCCAGGGGGCAGCATCTACTTGTTCCTCCCTGAGTATCCAGGACCTCCAGGAAGTAGCAGGGCTCCAGTCGGCCGGGGAAAAGGGGTAGCAGCAGCAGTGGTTCAGGAACCGACGACTCCAAAAGGGTCCGGTAAATCATGGTACCATCACAGTAATTAAAGCTAAAAGCAGCACCAGCATAACAGGATGTGCCACGTCTCCGGCTTTTTATGGCCCCAATCCATCTGCTGAGGTGGTGCATAGAGTCATGGCCATGGTGGCTCAGGAGAGGACAGCAGAAAGGGAGGAACGTATGAGGATGGCAGAACTGGAGAGAGGCCCGAGAGACTCTGGATTTCCACAGAGCTGTGGATCCCGGAAGGGCAAACTGTCTCATCAAGCCTTCAGGGTGTTTGAGGAGAGCACAGGAGACACAGACGGGTACCTGCAAGATTTTGAGAGGCTGTTCTGTTCTACCCTCCTTAATACAAGTCTCGGCTGTATTTCTGGAGGGGGCTTGGGCTGGGTATTCTCTCCCTAGCCAATGCAAGAGTGAATTCACTTGCCTTGCTGGTCTACTGGCATAGGGCCTCTGGAAACCCCACCTAGGATTCTGCAGTTAAATCCACTAGCTCTGACAGTCTGCTAGGGGGCAGTATCCTGTTATTCCTCCCTGAGTATCCAGGACCTCCAGGAAGCAGCAGGGCTCCAGCCGGCCAGGGAAGAGGGGCAGCAGCAGCGGCGGTTCAGGAACCAATGACCCCAAAAGGGTCCGGTAAATCCTGGTACCATCACAGTAATTAATGCCAAAAGCAGCACCAGCATAACAGGATGAGCCACATCTCTGGCTACCCAGGCGATCCAGAGGAAATTAGTCCTTGTGTTACCAGCTGTGTGCCGGGCACTTATAGGGTTCAACACTGCCTTCCTCTCTTGTTATTGTTCTGTTAATATGTGTCACAAACCTCTGTGTAATGATTACCAAGCCATTATGGTAATGGAGGAGTTAAATCAGAGAAAGTAAAGTTATGTGGAGGGGGTACTTGTTATGACAGATGGTCATGGTGGGTCAGGAAGGTACATGGCAATGCTGTTGCCACCCATCTCAATTATCTTTCCCTGGTTCACTCACAATATTTTACAGACAGTAAACGCCCAGTCATGACCTTCTAGAATCGACCTCTCCCCAACAGGAATGAGACTCTCCCCAACAGGAATGAGATGCAACTTACTAAGCTCATCAAGTGAGAGTGATAGGAGGGTTGACCTGGGGTAGCTAGGTATTAATATTTCACCTTTCTCTCCTACTAGAAACACTAATATTTTACCTTTCTCCCCTGCTATATCCTAACATTGTACCTTTCTCTACATACATATTATTGTATCATTGTTTAAATGTAAATGTTTTTGGATATTATCTCAGAGCAGTCAAGTTACAGTTAGACCTTTCCCACTAAGTGTGGTTTCTCTATTCTTCCAGCTCTTTATCTCCTGGAATGGACCCATTTAGGCTCCTGAATATTGTCTCTGACACCAATAGCACCAGAAAAGGGACAAAAGAAATAGTATTTTCAAAAACATACAAGTGCAACATTTGTCTTCCCTTATTAAGTAAATATTAAAGATACATGATAATGAGGGTGTGTTCGATTAACCCTCTGTTCTCTCTTTTTCCAGAGGTTTGCTATGCTATATCTATATGGGACACGGCTATTCAGAGTGCTGTAATGTCGTAACTGATTGGATTGCGCTAGTATAACAGCATGTTTAATACCAATTATTGAGAGTTGTAATACAATCTCTTCGCTTGAAAACCTAAAAGATTTCTTCCAGTACTATTACTACAAAAAAAGTGTTATTTCTATGGCCAGGTTGTCTTTTTTTTGTGCCCGATAGATAATAAATACTTGGATACGCATTTCTCATTTAATTTATTATAACACAAGGGCTACATGGGTCAGTATATGTTTTATTCTTAATTATTCTATCATGTTTGTAGGCACGAGATTTCATAATTTATTAATATAGTTACTGTGTACTTAATAATGTTTTCTTGCATAACATACTAGTGTGGAATCCTTTGAATCTCACCATTGGTGTCTTTTGCATGTTATCATTACACAAATTACATGCTTGTGATGAATCCATATTATTGTCTATGTCTGATTTGAATGTCACTGGTTATTGGCTCGCACTTTGATTTTCTAATATTTTGAGGTGGGTCATAGTGCAGTAGGAGTTGAATTAGACTCCTGGTCCATTGTGGTCTTATTTACTTGTGGAATTTGCTGGCTCCAATTACTCTACTGGTATAACAATAGTTGATTAAAGGAGCAGTAATATTTTTTTATGAAAATATGTATTTTATAGAGCTTTCCCTGCTGAATAAAACAAGAGCACTCCCACTGCTGTCAGATTTTTTATTCAAAACTTATAGCTGTTCAAATGATAAGGAAGTGAATTTACTGTGTTTACTTCCTGATAGTTCTAACTGACAGGAAGTGATAGGCAGTTTCTATCACATTCTATGGAGAATTGTTTGCCTCTGACTTTCTTGACTTTCCTCTCCATTAGATTCTAACAGGAAATCTAATTAGAATTTGACCACTAGAGGGCACTGGTAATGTAAAAAAACATGGGTTTAAACTGTAATAACTCTGGAGATATAAATCTCTCAGCAGTGGGAGTACCCTTATTTTACTCAGTAGGAAAATCCCTACGATATATATTTTTTCATAAAAAAAGTTTACTGCTCATTTAAATTAATTACAAAAGGAGTAGTCTAGGCGAAATAGCCAGTTCTAGAACAAAAGAAGTTACAAGTAGGCCAGAGAAGTATGTTGATTCTGTCTTATAACTAAATGGGATTCAATAGCACACTGTCATATTTTTTCTTTGGTCTCACTTTGAAAAGGATAGTAATGTTTCATAATAAAAGCATCTCTGATTACTCATCATAATATTTGGACTTTGGAGAGTGTTATTTCAATTCTGTCAGAGTCGTAGTTCAAAAGTAATTTAATGACAAAGTATCCCCCTCCCGTCCCTTTTACTGATGTAAAGTTTGTAAAAGCAACCTTACAAAGAGCATTTGAGATCCCAACCCTAAAAAAATAACAAACAATTCAGGCATGGGAAGTTTTAGCTGACTGTTGGCAGAATTACATGCTCAGACATGTGGTTTTCCTAAAATACTGGGCATTCAGAACAACACTTCACAAAATATTGCCTATATAAAGTAAATATAAGCCCACAATTCAACAAAAAAGTTGACATTTGTTTTAAACAGCCGTATTCTGATGCACATTTCTATATATAGATTTGAATTGTGCTCAAATCTAATACACTAACTTTACAATGGAAAACAAACATAGATTTTACAGATTTTCATTTTAATTACTATAAGAGATCACGCAATGCAATACTGAAGAATATGTTAAGTCTTCAGACAAACCACGAAAACTTAATTTAAATAAATCTATGAACTCAGGCTATAATTGAAGATTTGGTGACAAACTAGGAGACAGAATGAATGTAGAAATGTCATTACTACTCACACTCATGCATTTAAGTTGTTTTCAGTGTTACAATCTGACCATAAAAAGTACTGTTAGATAACCTTACATGACATGTTTCTTCTATAAATCGATGGGAAAAAAAACTTCTATGCATTTAATTGGCAGTCAGTACACTGGATTCACTATTTTACTGGCTATGCTAACCGTCTCTATGGCACTCAGAGGGTTAAAGTTTTGTTGAGTCAAGTAATCCAGAATATTGCCATTTCGTTCGAGAAAATTAAATAAGCTTTTCAAAGAGCTGGGGAAATAGGTAGTGAGACAACACTGTTATGGCGCTTAAAGGGTTAAGCCGTTGCCAGAATCTAAATATTTGCTTATTCAGCAATACTTAAATATTTAATTTCTCTACACTAACATTTTAATGTAGGTTAATGATACAAGCATCCTTTTACAATTTGTTTGTTAATTCATTAATGCTACAGAATTATTTTCCCACATACTACAGTGTATTAGGTGTATAATTTACTCATCCAATAAAGCTACACAATCCCAGAATCTTAAAAAAACAAACCAAAAAAAAAACAGTGTATTTAATTGGCAGTCAATATACTGAATTCGCCATTACACAGGCTATATTAAAGATTTGTTGATCCAAGTAAATTAGAATACTGCTATTTAATTCTAAAAATTTAGCTATTGAAACAGCATGGGATAAAGTGATACAACACTGGTGTTGCACATTTGGCACTTAAATGGTTAAGCTGTTGCCAGAATTTCATCATTTGCTTATTGTTTGTTAATTCATTAATGCTGCAGAGTTATTTTCCCACATACTACAGTGTATTAGGTGTATGATTTATTCATCCAATGAAGCTACACAATCCCAGAATCTTAAAAAAAAAGAAAAAACCTGTGTATTTAATTGCAGTCAATATACTGAATTTGCCATTATACAGGCTACATTAAAGATTTGTTGATCCAAGTAAATTAGAATATTGCTATTTAATTCTAAAAATTTAGCTATTGAAACAGCTTGGGATAAAGTGATACAACACTGGTGTTGCACACCTGGCACTTAAATGGTTAAGCTGTTGCCAGAATTTCAACATTTGCTTATTGTTTGTTAATTCATTAATGCTGCAGAGTTATTTTCCCACATACTACAGTGTATTAGGTGTATGATTTACTCATCCAATAAAGCTACACAATCCCAGAATCTTAAAAAAAAGAAAAAACCTGTGTATTTAATTGCAGTCAATATACTGAATTTGCCATTATACAGGCTACATTAAAGATTTGTTGATCCAAGTAAATTAGAATATTGCTATTTAATTCTAAAAATTTAGCTATTGAAACAGCTTGGGATAAAGTGATACAACACTGGTGTTGCACACCTGGCACTTAAATGGTTAAGCTGTTGCCAGAATTTCAACATTTGCTTATTGTTTGTTAATTCATTAATGATGCAGAGTTATTTTCCCACATACTAGTGTATTAGGTGTATGATTTACTCATCCAATAAAGCTACACAATCCCAGAATCTTAAAAAAAAAGAAAAAAAAAAGAAAAAACCTGTGTATTTAATTGGCAGTCAATATACTGAATTCGCCATTACACAGGCTACATTAAATATTTGTTGATCCAAGTAAATTAGAATATTGCTATTTAATTCTAAAAATTTAGCTACTGAAACAGCTTGGGATGAAGTGATACAACACTGGTGTTGCACACCTGGCACTTAAATGGTTAAGCTGTTGCCAGAATTTCAACATTTGCTTATTGTTTGTTAATTCATTAATGATGCAGAGTTATTTTCCCCACATACTAAAATGTATTAGGTGTATGATTTACTCATCCAATAAAGCTACACAATATCAGAATCTTAAAAAAAAGAAAAAAAAATGTATTTAATTGCAGTCAATATACTGAATTCGCCATTATACAGGCCATATTAAAGATTTGTTGTTCCAAGTAAATTAGAATATTGCTATTTAATTCTAAAAATTTAGCTATTGAAACAGCTTGGGATAAAGTGATACAACACTGGTGTTGCACACCTGCCACTGGTTAAGCTGTTGCCAGAATTTCAACATTTGCTTATTGTTTGTTTATTCATTAATGCTGCAGAGTTATTTTCCCCACATACTACAGAGTATTAGGTGTACATTACACGCCAATTTTAAAGTCTCCTCCATAGTCTTAGTGGGACCAGCTGGTAATTTTTAATCCAAGCAGGTTAGCTGTAACCAGCAGTATGGCATACTTTTCGGTTTAACTGGATTTAGTCATTCAGTAAAGCTACACAATGAGTTCCCAAATCTAAAAAAAAAATAATAAACCTCTATGTAATTGGCAGTCAGTATACTGTATTCACCATTTTACAGGCTATGTTAAAGATTTGTTGATTAAAGAAAATTAGAATATTGAAATTGCTATTTCATTCTAAAAATGTAGCTATTGAAAGAGCTTGGGATTTTGTTTGACAACACTGGTGTTGAACCCTGGCACTTCAATGGTTCAGCTGTTGCCAGAATTTTAACATTTGCTTATTCAGCATTATTTATATTTCTCTACACTAATATTTAAAATGTGTTTAAGTTCTTCTTCCACATTAATGTAGGTTGATACAAGCATTTAGTTAAAACGTTTGTTTATTCATTAACCCCTTAGTGACAGCCGCGTGTGTACGCAGCTGTCACCTTAATGCCCGGCTAACAGCCACACGGAGACCCGGACTTCTGGGACTTACCAGGTACGTCCTCTGTCACTAAGTGACAGTTTTTGCAGAACGAACCTAGTAAGTCAATTGTTGCAATGGGGTTAAAGCTGCAGAATGATTTTCCGCACACTACAGTGTATTAAATGTACAATATACGCCAAATGTAAAGTCTCCTGCCTAATCTTACTGGGACCAGCTATATGGTAATTTTTAACCCATTTTAACCCAAGATGTTTAGTGGTAGCCAGGGGTACGGCCTACTTTTCTGTTTAACTGGATACACTCTTCCAATAAAGCCACACAATTAGTTCCTACAAGCTAAACAAAAGGAAACCTGTGTATGTAATTGGCAGTCAATATACTGAATTCACCATTATACAGGTTACATTAAAGATTTGTTGATCCAACTCAGAATATTGTTTTTCATTCTAAAAATGTAAATATGCTATTGAAAGAGCTTGGGACATAGTGAGACAACAATGGCGTAGCACCCCTCACACTTAAATGGATAAGCTGTTGCCAGAATTTTAGCATCTATTTATTCAGCAATACTTAAAACCTTATATTTCTCTAAACTAATATATAAAAATGCATCAAATTTGGTTTCCCTCAGTAATGTAGGTTAATGATACAAGCATTCAGTTAAAAGTTGTTTTATTCATTAATGGCGCACACTACAGTGTATTACGTGTACAATACACATCAATTGTAAAGCCTATCCCTAATCTAAGTGGGACCAGCTATATGCTTTCAACCCCTTAGCAACCACAGCAGGTTAATGTACTTTTCATTTTAATGGGATTTACTCTTCAAATAAGTTACAGATTTACCCCAAACCAGCATTAAGTGCATTAACTACTACTCCCTACACACATATCATTGTCCATATATATCTCAAGGTTCTTTATATAAAGAACTGCATATACTTTTCAACAACTTAAACTTGCTTATTAATATTGTAGGTTTTTCCCCTACACTAGTACTGGATTACATAAATGTACTATTCCCTACAAAAATCATTATGCAGATTAATAATGTATATTAACCCTTAAGGTTCATAGAGGCATCTGCAATAATTTCCAACCCCCTACATAATTAATAATTACTAAATCAAGTCATAAAAGCTGTTGGACTTTTTTCCCCAATACCAAGGGGTCATGAAAATTTCATCAAATTACCTATTTTACACACTAAAATGGTTAAAAATAATAAGTGTGACACACTAAACAGATTTTGCCTATTCAGGATAACAGCAGTGTTTCCCCACGCCAAGTGAAGTATATTAAATTAGGATCAATTCCTATTTAGATTCACATCTATATGTAATCTGTTTTCAGTGCCAGCACTGTGAGGCACTCAAATGGTTAATCATTGCACGTTGTGCTTATTAATAAAGCTAGATTTCTCCCCTCTCTAATACTGAAGAATTACAGTGTATTACTAGCAGAGAACAATTTCTTATGCTTTTAACAGTATTCCCTGATTGCTGTCCCTATTCCCTAACAGACACAAACACACCCAACCACCCCCCCATTACTTCCCCTCACACACTAAAATAGAGCTGCGTCAGAACCTAGCTTTGATAGAAAGTACCATAGAACTGGCAGTGACCAGAGAGACCCAGTAAGAGACACAGTGACTGATATAGGTACAACAGTGACCCCTGCTGCTAAGGCTTGATATAGCACTGAAACAGCCAGCAACGAGTGCTTTCAGCTATTGCTTAACCATTTGAGCGACAGAAAGGTATCCAATGCATTAGATACCTCTCTGGCACTGAAAGGGCTATCTGCAACTCTCAACATCCTCAGCAAGAATGTGGCCAATGGCCTGCTGAGGATGATGGGAGTTGTAGTTTAGCAACAGCTGGATAGGCTCACATTGGATTAATAATGGGTTAATAATAATACCATATTGCTTTCCATAAAGATTGACTATACATTCATCAGCATAGAAAGCTGATTTTGTAATTATATATGTAATTTAATTGAAATAGGGATGTTAACCCCTTGAATGCTAGAGGTCTTGCAAAGCAATGCTTTAGAGAGCATTCAAGGGGTTAATATCCCTATTTCCCTATATCTTTGTTCAACAGTGTTTTCCCTCTAAGTCTTTTATTCATCCACACAAATGGGCCGGATTTGTCATAAGGCAGAGTAGGCATCTGCCTACAGGTGCACCTCACAGAGGGGCGCCTGTCATTGGAATCAATTTTTTTATGTGGCGAAACACACCGCCCGCATGGTAAGGTCTGTGCTGAGAGACCTGTATCTGCTGACTTCCTCCGACTCTTTAGTAATGCAGAGCGCTGGGAGATGACATCATCATGACATCATCTCCCAGCGCTCTGATTACTAAAGAGAAGATGGCATGGGAGCTGCAGCAGCTACAGGTCTGTGCAGAAACACAGATCTCTCCTGCCGCTGGACCACCAGGGAGGTCGGAAACGGGTACGGGGGCAGAGTGGGGGCAATGTGGAGCTGATGGGGGCAATGTGAGGTTAAGTTGGACCTGATGGGGCAAGTTTGAGCTGATGGGGGCAATATGGAGATGATGGGGCAATGTGGAGATGATGGAGGAAATGTGGGGGCAAGTTAGAGCTGATGGGGGCAATGTGAGGGCAAGTTGGAGCTGATGGGGGCAAGTTGGAGATGATGGGGGCAATGTGGGTGCAAGTTGGAGCTGATGGGGCAATGTGAGGGCAAGTTGGAGCTGAAGGGGGCAATATGGAGCTGATGGGGGCAATGTGGAGATGATGGAGGAAATGTGGGGTCAAGTTAGAGCTGATGGGGGCAATGTGAGGGCAAGTTGGAGCTGATGGGGGCAAGTTGGAGCTGATGGGGGCAATGTGGGTGCAAGTTGGAGCTGATGGGGCAATGTGAGGGCAAGTTGGAGCTGAAGGGGGCAATATGGAGCTGATGGGGGCAGTGTGAGGGCAATATGAAGATGGGGGGGTAATGTGGAGGTTAGGAGTATTGTGTAGGTGTCCAGCGGAGATGGCCAATGGGGGGGAGCTCCTGAGATATATATTTTATTGGTACTGTTGTGATAACTTGTACCTAATAGGTTAATTTTTATGGAGACTGCATGAAAGGTATGACTGGTCATTTATACCAAAAAAATTAGTTTTAATGCAGCGGTGTCCCTCTGGGTTGAAAATCCCCATGTCCCTCTTTTTCTCCCTACTTTAACACTTTTTTGGAGATAAGACTGTATGGTGTGTATAAGTGTATTACCTGGATCCACAACAATAAAACTTAATTAATGTTTGTTTAAACGTCAACAGATGTATTTATAAATTAGTCTGTGTAATACAATGCTTTAAAGGGATAGTAATACTTAAAGGGATAGTAATACTTGAAAATAAGTTGATTTTATTTTGTAGCCCTTAAAAAAACATGAAAAATGATATAAGTCTTATCTCCCAAACCTTTATGGTTTGGGAGATATTCAAAAGTAAAGTTACTCCACCCCTCAGATTTGGAATCCGGTCACTTGACCGGTTGTGCCTCTCCAGAAGTGCTGAGATCATGATCTTTAAAAAGAATTTCTTAATTGGAATTGTCTACAAAGTGTGCTTTCAAGCCAGGCACACTTTGTAGACCGTTCCAATGAAGTAGTTCTTTTCAAAGATCGTGATCTCGGCACTGCTAAAGAGCTGCCTGTTGCTCTGTGGACTGAATTCCAAATCTGTCCACTAGATGGCAGACTTGGCTGAAACAGCCAGGAAAAGAGAACTTTTCTTTATTATACATGTGAATATCTCCAAAACCATAAAGGTTTGGGAGATAAGACTTATATCATTTTTCATGTTTTTTTAAGGGCTACAAAATAAAATCAACTTATTTTCAAGTATTACTATCCCTTTAATATGTAAAAAAATATATATTGTAGTGTTTATACCCCTGAGTAAAACAAGAGTAATCTCTCTGCTGAAAGGTGTTTTATTCAAAATTCAAATTTGAATTTTTTATGTGCAATATCACAGTGGACTGAAATTGTACAGTGGCGCTGTTGTTACACCATCCTATGGACAGCTCTGGTCCGTAGACCATAAATCTCCATAGGATGGTGTAGCAACAGCGCCACTGTACAATTTCAGGCCACTGTGATATTGCACCTAAAAAAATTCAACTTTGAAAATTAATAACTTTTGAATGAAACACCTTTCAGCAGTGGGAGTACTCTTGTTTTACTCAGGGGGATAAACCCTACAACATATTTTTTTTTACATTTTAAGTATTACTATCCCTTTAAAAAAATAAAATCAGGTTGCTGTCACTAGGTCATACAGGGATCTACATTCTCCCTGTCCCAGCACCAGCGCTGAAGGGGTTAATACCCCCAACTCTGGCTTCTATTTCTTTCTTTTTTTTAGTCTATTCTCTGCTTATCTCTCATGGAAAGGATGACAGAGGCAGAGAACAGTAAAACACATTGCCTTTGCGAATGAAAAAGCCGGTACACGTGACCACTGTAGTAGCGATCACATATACCGGCACAACGGGCAATGACCGAAATGCTGAATGACAGTATGACAATAGCTGCTATCGTTTAACCCTTGACGTGACAGGACCATCACTGGCTTGTTTGAGTGACGCAGGTCACTGAGGAATAGGTGTCGGCACACGGAATAGCAGGGAGAATTGACAGTTTTATATATTTTATTTAATGTGATTTTATTTTAATTGTAGTTTTATTTTATTATAAATTATTATTTGAACTTACTCATATAAGACCTTCCATTATAACACATCTTGATTGATGCACTGAGTGGTGATATTCTGAAACATCAGAGGAATACTTTGGAGCGACATTACCTTAAAGGGATAGTAATGTTTCATAATAAAAGCAGCTCTAATTAATCATCATAGTATTTGGACTTTGGAGAGTGTTATATCAATTCTGTCAGAGTTGTAGTACAAGAGTAATTCAATGACAATGTATCCCCCTCCCGCCCCTTTTACTGATGTAACACTGTTCAGCCAGAGCAGAAGGGAGGTGCCCAGGTAGACTGCAGAGAGGGACAATCTTCAATTAAGATAAGAGAAAAACCTGAAAAGCTTGTCAAGGGGGGCAGGGCTTTCATTGTTCTCGTAGGAAGAAGATTGTCCCTTCTGTTATCTGTCTGGTCTATGGACTGCATTCCGCATCTGAGAACAGATGGCTTACACTAGGTAAAAGGGGCGGGAGGGGAAACTTTGCTTGTGAATATCTCTCAAACCATAAAGGTTTGAGAGATAAGACTTATATCGTTCATGTTTTTTAATGCCTACAAAATAAAATAAAGGTTTGCAAGCACGAGACCTGTAGACTGTTCAAATTAAGTATTTGTTCTATTCCCTGCTAGTTCAGCTCTGCTGAAGAGCCACAGGACCGGGATTTATAAACCCTCCAGCCCAGCAGCCCCTGTTGCACAAGCAGCTTCGTTACCCCAGCCTCTCTCTTACTATTTCATTAGGTGAGGCCTCTAACCGCCTTACTGCTCCTCACAACCCTTGGGCTAGCTACAGCCCAGGGATTTAAAGGGATAGTAATACTTAATTATTACTAATCCCTATATTAAAGTCATATTAAAAATAAATGTATTGCCTGCAGTGTCATCTCTAAAACCTTTATGGTTTGAGAGATAATATCTCCTAAAGTTGCCCTCTCCCTTCCCCGTAGTCAGTGTTCTAGCTGACTGCAGGGAAGTCTGTTGTACGACCGTCAGGCGGCTCTGCAGCACAGCCACGATCGCATTAATAAAAAACAATTATTTCACTGAAATGGTCTTCTACATGTGCTTGGTTTGTGCTTGGTTTGCAAGCACACGTAGAAGACCATTTTAGTGAAATATTTTTTTTTGTTAACACGATCTTGGCTGTGCTGCAGAGCCGCCTGATGATCATAACACCGGATTTCCCTTCAGTCAGCTATAACACTGACTTCGGGGAAGGGGGAGGGAGAGGGCAACTTTAGGAGCGATTATCTCTCAAACCATAAAGGTTTGAGAGATGACACTGGGGGCAATACATTTATTTTTAATATGACTTTAATATAGGGATTAGTAATAATTACGTATTACTATCCCTTTAAGCTACCCTCCTGTCACCTCACTCATTTACCATTCATAATCATTATCTGTCTCTGTAAGCCCTGAATACAACATCCAATTAAAATTACTGAGGACTCTCCACTTGGTTTTGTAAGATGTGGAAGAAAGCTCACTTAAAGGGATAGTAATGTTTCACAAAAACAGCAGCTCCAATTAATCTTCATAGTATTTGAGCCATGGAGAGTGTTATTTCAATACTGTCAGAGTTGTAGTTCAAGAGAAACTGAATGATAAAGTTTCCCCTCCCGCCCCTTTTACCTAGTGTAACACTGCTCACCTCAGATGTGGAATCTGGTTGTAAGACCAGACACATAACAGCAGGGGACAATCTTCTTACTGTGAGAACAATGAAAGCCCTGCCCCACTTGACAGGTTTTTCAGCTTTTCCCCTTATCTTAATTGAAGATTGTCCCTCACTGCGGTCTACCTGGGCACCTCCCTTCTGATCTGGCTGAGCAGTGTTACATCAGTAAAAGGGGCGGGAGGGGGATACTTTATCATTGAATTACTCTTGAACTACAACTCTGACAGAATTGAAATACACTCTCCAAAGTCCAAATACTATGATGATTAATTAAAGCTGCTTTTATTATGATACATTACTATCCCTTTAAATGTAAGTGCAGAGTTAGACATTATTTGGTGCTATTTTATATTACACTAAAAAGACCTTATCCATTTTCCTCCATAAATCGCTCTGAGATTACCAACTATCCTGACGAAATATTATGTTATCGTCTGGGAAAGAGAAGTGTCTCCTGACCAGGATTTTATGGAAGATTGATTGGACATTTTATATGTAAATACTTACAGGATCTAATATAGGTTTTTTTATCTGATATATCTATACACTCTTATTTTAATTTATAAGTGATTACTCATATGTCATATTTTAGAAGTTGAAGCGCCATTGATATTTCCTTTTTCAATATTTTCATCTGTGATAGCAGATAAGTATAAAACTCTGCATCAGCTACAATATATATATATATTTATATTATGCCTATGGGTAGTTATGACATGATGAATAGTTTAATGAATCTGTATGTTTTTTTACACTGTTACAATGTTATTTACACTGCCCTCTCTCTGTCTCATTCTGTGTACATTTGATATGTTCATTTTATATGCTTATGACATGATATTTCACATATCATTTCTCCACTTCACTACTCTGCCAATAGGACACATTCCGCATATTGTGTAGCATGTATTCTTTTTGTTAGTTATTCCACATTGGTGGTACTTAGGTGAAGTCACTAGTACCTGGGTTGGGTCCCAATTTCTATCATTCTTTTGACTATACATATGTTAAAGGGATAGTAATACTTCGTTTTATATTTATTTTATTTTGTAGGCATTAAAAAAACATGAAGAATGATATAAGTCTTATCTCTCAAACCTTTATGGTTTGAGAGATATTCACAAGCAAAGTTTCCCCCTCCCACCCCTTTTACCTAGTGTAAGCCATCTCTTCTCAGATGTGGAATCCAGTCCATAGACCAGACAGATAACAGCAGGGGACAATCTTCTTCCTATGAGAACAATAAAATCCCTGTCCACCTTGACAAGCTTTTCAGGTTTTTCCCTTATCTTAATTGAAGATTGTCCCTCTCTGCAGTCTACCTGGGCACCTCCCTTCTGATCTGGCTGAGCAGTGTTACATCAGTAAAAGGGGCGGGAGGGGGAAACTTTGCTTGTGAATATCTCTTAAACCATAAAGGTTTGAGAGATAAGACATATCATTCTTCATGTTTTTTTAATGCCTACAAAATAAAATAAAGTTAAAACGAAGTATTACTATCCCTTTAAGGATCATTTTATTTGTGAGCACAAGGGTCTAGAGTAGGTACTTGCCACATATTGAGATACCTTGGCACAATTGGCAAGCTTACCCCCCCCTTTTTGGCCAAAAATGTGGGCACTAGAGACTCCTGTTTATTAGTAGTATTATTATATATGCCCAATACAGGGCACGCTATTTTTCACTAGCCTGGAGGAGTGCAGGTTTATGGTCTGTTTTATGCTAAATATCATCAGTTCTGGAGCAAACAGCTAGACCATGAGTGGGAGGAAGAACATTAACAATGGCCAAAGAGTGTTAGTGGTTTTAGGAAGCTCCACAAATGACAAATTCAGCCCTATAAGCCTGATGAAGGAAGTGAAATGATAGGCATTTTCCTGCATCTAGTTAGGACTACCAGACTTAACACTTTCAGTGCCAGATGGGTACACAATGCATTGCTTTGTGTGTGTACCCCTCAGGCACTCAAAAGGTTAAATTAAACCTTCTTAATCTTCTCTCCTTGCACACTACGCTTGCTCTATATGTTTTAGCGCATAAAAAAGGTGCAATCTCTAAAGTTTATTTTAATTCTCTACTCATTCATAATATATTGTGATTCACTTTGAATAACATCACAATATGTTATGAATGAGTAGAGCAATAAAATCACAATATGTTATGAATGAAAATATCAACTTTAGAGATTACACCTTTTTATATGCATTAAAACATATAGGGCACATCAAATGACAACAGCATTGTCCCCAGTAGCGCACTATCATCCAGACCATTGACAACACTGCACAGAAGCCTCCACTCTCCCTCACTCAGGGCCGGATTTAGAATTAGGCAGAGTAGGCATCTGCCTACAGGCGCACCCAACAGAGGGGCATCTGTCACTGGCATTATGTGTGTGGTGTTTTTTTTTTTTTATTATTATTAAATTTGCCTGAGTCACCTCCCCGCCCGACGCCATGAAGACAGGTCTGTGCCTCCTCCTTCGGCATAGACCTGTAGCTGCTACGCTTCCTCGTTGGGTTTTTAGTAATACAGAGCGCTGGGAGATTACATCATCTCCCAGCGCCCTGCATTAGAGAAGACCGCGTGGGAGCTCCAGCAGCTACAGCTCTGTGCAGAAGGAGGAGGCACAGAGCTCTCTTGCCGCTGGACCACCAGGGAAGAGGTAGGAAACAGACACTGGGGCAATGTGAGGGTAATATGGAGATGATGGGGGGCAATGTGGAGCTGATGGGGGCAATGTGGAGATGATGGGGCAATATGGAGTTGATGCAGGGCATTGTGAGGGCAATGTGGAGCTGATGGGGGTCAATGTGAAGGAAATATGGTATATGGAGATGATGGGGGCAGTATGGAGATGATGGGGGCAACGTGAAGGCAGTATGGTATATGGAGATGACGGGGCAATGTGAAGGCAATATGGAGATGATGGTGGCAAGTTGGAGCAAATGGGGGGCAATGTGGAGATGATCAGGGCAATGGGAGGGCAATATGGAGATGATGGGGGGCAACGTGGAGATTAGGAGCATTGTTGAGTTGTCCAGTGCAGATGGCCCATGGGGGATAGGGGGCGCTTCAGATTTCTGTTCCTACAGGCTCCTGAGATGTAAATCCGGCCCTGCCCTCACTATGCACTTAGGAGCACGGTGACATGGTACGGTGATATGATTGCAGTGGGGAGACAGGGAACTATCAACCAGCATCTGCCTTCTCTTTCCAAATGCACTCTCCCTTTTTCCTGGGGAACCCATGTTACTGCTCATTGATTGGAAAGTGTCACATGCCCTCCAGTCCTGCAAAGTCTAAAGTGCCAGGGAAATAATACACTAAGTCCTATGTAAAGTCCTCGTTACATCCTCCCCATTGACAAAGCATAACAATCAGGTATGAATCGTAATAAATATTAATGAGATAAATGTATTACAAATTACATGATGCGGCTCAAGCTATAAGAGAAATTGGAGTACAGCAAGCCGGGCAGAAGCCTCAGGAAGCAGGACATTGAGTCAGTGAGGCAGGACACTGGGTTTGTACCCCGAAATCTGCACTGTCCCACATAAATCGGGACAATTGGGGGCTATGGGGACAGATGTGGTTGAGTGATGTCTGCCTTAATAGAATACAGCAGGGCAGCTTAGCTAGGTTGACCACGTGTCTCGGATTGCCTCGGTCAGTCCCCGATTTTAAAGATGTGGCCCATGTCCCTGGCCGTCCCCTTCTGCAACAATGCAAAGTCCTGGAGTGTACAGAGGTCTGGACACCAGAATTACTTCCTGTTTCTTACTGTAACAGAAAATGATGCCTCTGCCGGGCTATGACAAAATGGCTTCCAGACAGAGTTGTAAACACTAAAGAGAGAACTGAGCCCTAATTCTGACATCAGACAGGATCTACAGTGCAATTTGTGGTAGTGTAATGCTAGTGTAAGTGTTTGAGTGTGATTTACATTGTCTTGTAGCCCACAACAGGCATCACTTACTGTCACAAAAGTCAATGGGCAGTACTCCCTCTAGTGTTTAGAACTCTGTGGTGCACCTGAAAAAGAACAGGTACTAATGTCTGGTGATTATAGTGGATGTTCCCACATAGTCGCACTAGAGGATCTTCTGCTCTTGTCTGCCCCTTTTACCTAGTGTAAGTCGCCTCCCCTCAGATGTGGAATCTGGTCTCTTGACCGGACAGATCACAGCAAGGGACAATCTTCTTACTGTGAGTTTAAGGAAAACCCTGCCCCCTTGACATTTTTTTTCTTACGATCACTGAAGATTGTCCCTCTCTGAGATCCATCTGGACAGTCTTGCTGCTCTGAGGTGAGCAGTGTTACATCAGTAAAAGGGGAGGGAGGGGGATACTTTATCATTCAATTACTCTTGTACTACAACATTGACAGTATTGAAATAACACTCTCCATGGCCCAAATACTATGAAGATTAATTCGATCAGCTGTTTTGTAAAACATTACTATCCCTTTAAAAAGGTAACTACCAAAAAAAGAAACCCAATCTCAGTGTAAGAGAAGGCCTTTCCTAGCTGCTCCACACAGTTCTTACTTGGGAAATTCAATTATTCCATTCAAAAGGGAACCAAAACCTATTATGACTCGTGAAGACAAAAGAAGAAGGCGCTTCTGGTGCAATATTGTTTATAAGCAGGTCTATTCACCAACCTTCACCTCTTTATAGAATATACTCACAAAATACGTGGTCAGTGCAACACTTCTTTGTTCACTGACAATTATAGTCAGGGGATATTCTTTCACCACTGTCCCCCATACAGTGCTACTTTCTCAGGGAAATTCTACCAGGATCCGGGCTGCTCCTCACATCAACTCGAGAGAAGTGGATATATGGAAAGAACACGAACAGAAGGGCGCCCAGTCGTGCCGGTTATCCCAACATAATCACTTTTAAAGTGATAGTAATGTCTAAAAAAAAGTTTTTTTGCATTTAGAAGAGCTTAAAAAGCTGAGCTAAATGCAAAAAACCGTATCTCTCAAACCGCTATGGTTTAAGAGATACAGGCATTTAACCCCTTAGGGACCCTTGGCGTAACAGGACCGTCACGGTCCTTGAACTACTCAAGGACCGATGACGGTCATGGTACGTCACGTACTTTTTACTTACAGCGCTCTACCGGGAGCGCTGTAAGTAAAAATAGGGCATGAAATAGACCATTCCAAGATCGGAGCGATCTCTTTCAAGCTCCATAGTGACGCGCCGATACACGTGACAGGTCACGTGTACCGGCGTGTCAAAGTGCCCCTATGCGGTCGTTATGGGACGGAAATGTCCCGTGACCGCCGGTCCTGTAAAGGTGTCAGCAGGAGATTCGTGTCGGTCTACACGGTGGCACTTGAGAAGAGCCAAGATCTCGTTATTTACCACAAGTCCCTTCATTGGAATGGTCTAAAACGTGTGCCTGAACACCAGGCACACGTTTTAGACCATTCCAATGAAGGAATTCCGTGTAAATAATGAGATCGCGGGCACTTCTCAAGTGCCACCGTGTAGACCGACACAAATCTCCTGCTGACACCTTTACAGCTGTCAGTAGGAGACAGCGAACTTTAAACGCCCGTATCTCTTAAACCATAGCGGTTTGAGATATACGTTTTTTTTGCATTTAGCTCAGCTTTTTAAGCTCTTCTAAATGCAAAAAACGTTTTTGTAGACATTACTAACACTTTAAGTATAAAAAATGTAAATATACTCACAAACGGAGTTGTTGCTCAGGGGCTTATACCCACAAATAACAAAACGCGCTAGCAGAGAGCACACCTGTCTCTGCTCAGGTCTCCTTGAAGAAATTCAGGAGCCGTGCTGTAGTCTTTGTTTCAAAAAAAGATTTTTAATGCAAATAGCAATAAAGTTTTACAAATAAAACATGCTCAATCGAGCACTGAAATAATAAAAAAAAAACTGGCAGAGAGTTGACTGCATTTGAGAAAGTAGCTAGGGAGCTACGAAACGTTATGCAGAGCCAAAAAGTCTGTTTTTTAAGGAATTTATTGTCAGTTTTTTTTATTATTTTAATGCTCGATTGAGCATGTTTTATTTGTAAAACTTTATTGCTCTTTGCATTAAAAATCTTTTTTTTTTTTAAACAAAGACTACAGCACGGCTCCTGAATTTCTTCACTACACGAGGAGACCTGAGCAGAGACAGGTATCTTCTCTGCTGGCGCATTTTATTACTTGTGGGTATATGCCCCCGAGTAACAGCGCCATTTGTGAGTATATTTACATTTTCTATTATGACTCGTACCTCCCTTCTGTCCAGAAAATCCTAATTGCCCCTATGAATTTTGCCTTTGTTCAAGAAATAACCTATTCAGTCCCGAGGTCATATCCATGGAAGCAGATTTGACCACAAAACCTCAAAAGCTGCATATTGCACATGGTAAATTAATAATTGAAGCTCCAGAGGGCTGTGCAACACATTGTTCTGTCCCTTAAAGGGATAGTAATACTTCATTTTATCTTTGTTTTATTTTGTAGGCATTAAAAAACATGAAGAATTATATAAGTCTTATCTCTCAAACCTTTATGGTTTTAGAGATATTCACAAGCAAAGTATCCCCCCCCCCCCTGTTCAACCAGAGCAGAAGGGAGGTGCCCAGGTAGACTGCAGAGAGGGACAATCTTCAATTAAGATAAGGGAAAAACCTGAAAAACTTGTCAAGGGGGGCAGGGCTTTCATTGTTTTCATACAAAGAAGATTGTCCCTTGCTGTTATCTGTACTGTCATACAACCAGATTCACATCTGAGAAGAGATGGCTTACACTAGGTAAAAGGGGCGGGAGGGGAAACTTTGCTTGTGAATATCTCTCAAACCATAAAGGTTTGAGAGATAAGACTTATATCGTTCTTCATGTTTTTTTCATGCCTACAAAATAAAATAAAGATAAAACGAAGTATTACTATCCCTTTAAATAATTAGGCTCATGCATTTTGCCTGCTTTTTGTCAAGCCGCGCTCTGCGCTGGTCTGACATTCACGGTTGTTTACCCTTCTTCTGGCTGTTGCTGTGTGCATGTGCGGTCCTGCCTTGCGCTTCCCCATCTCTTCCTACCTTAGATGTAGCATTGCTACGTCTGCAGCGCTATCAAAGCGTCTGTATTCTAGTCCGTTGTGTTCTAGTCCGTTGTGTTCTAGTCTGTTGTTGGTCCTGGATCCTGAGTGTATATCCCATTGCTGACCTACCTATCCTAGACCTTGCCTTTCATTTGTTCTTTGAGTGTATCTTTGGTTTCTGTCCTGGCTATCCCTGACCTTGCCTTTGCCTGCTGCACATTCTCTCTGGATCTCCCTTTGCTGACCTGGCTAATACTGCCCTATCCCCTGCCTACTGATTTGGTCTTTTTATGTCACTACCAATGTTGACCTTTGCTTGTTGACCTCGTCTTCTATTCCTGCAGTCTAACTTGCAGCCCAACTTGCTGTCGTGGAGTCCAACAGTCTTCTGTGGCCTAGTGCTAGACTTACCTTCCTGGTAAGTGTTCCTCTATTACTTATCTCTGGAGCTTATTGTTTCCTCCCTGGAGTTTTTGGGGTGTAGTCCAACCATAGTGGGATATCCAGTGTCACCTTCGGCTCCACCGAAGGTGGCTAACTAGCTTCACAGCTAGCACCTTTATCCTGTTTTGGTCACATCACATCCCACTACTGTTGGCCTACACACTCTAGCTACGACCCCTAGCTCCATTCTCATGCCTCTAGCCCTAATAGCCCTTGTTTGAGGAGTCTTCTTATCCAGTTCTTACAGGGAGCTGCTCCCCCTAGCTGTGACAGTTTAGAATAAAAGAAACAAAGCAACTCGTATGTCGCTTGATGGACATGATAATCAGGAAGGATGTAAGAGAATGGCTCTTGAACAAAGGCTCAAGGACAGAATTTAGTGGGAATTTGGATTTTCTGGAGGTTATTACTGGGAGGTTTTAGATCTCCGTTAAGAAATATCAACTAGCTTTACAGTGATTTAGTTGTAGCAAATAAGAATGGTCCAAAGTATGTTTTTAATGCTTCTGACATTTCAATTTAAAGGGATAGTAATACTTCATTATTACTATTACTATTACTATCCCCCACTTAAAATTCTGAATTCAATGATACCAGCGGCATCTCTCAAACCTTTATGGTTTGAGAGATATCCGCTTTCAAAGTTCCCTCTCCCCTGACGTCAGCATTCTATCTGACAGCAGGGGAATCCGGTCCCGGGACCGGCAGCGGCTCTTCAGCAGTGCTGAGATCTCATTATAGAAACAGAAATCCTTCACTAAAATGGTCTTCTACGAGTGCTTGCAAACCAAGCACACATAGAAGACCATTTTAGTGAAGGATTTCTGTTTCTATAACGCGATCTCAGGACTCCTGCAGAGCCACCGCTTGCTCACTGACCGGATTCCCCTGCTCTCAACTAGAATGCTGACGTCAGGGGAAAGGCCAAAAAGAGGGAACTTTGAAATCGGATATCTCTCAAACCATAAAGGTTTGAGAGATGCCGCTGGTATCGTTGAATTCAGAATTTTAAGGGCTACAACATGGGGGATAGTAATAATGAAGTATTACTATCCCTTTAATTCACATCAAATAAAATGTACAATCTTTATACACAGTATTGTCTTTGGAAGCTGAAGAGCACTGCGGGAGGTCTTATAGCTCATGTTCCATCCAGCTATGGTGTAAACTAGTATCATCTACCATAAGATACTGGAAGGTAATATGCAACACACCGCTTCTTCTCATAGCCTAACAGCTTACATAAGCTTTAGATTAAACACAACTGCTTCAGATGCCTGGTAAAACAAAATATTGAAAAATGTCTTTGTAACAAGACTAAAGAATACAAATAAAAAAAAATAAAAAAATAAAGCATAACTGCTGTAAATGTACAAATGTATGTTTACAAATCAGTTTAAAAAAAAAAAAAAAAAAAACACAGACTATTTCAGTCTCTCTAACATCCTAGATGCCAGAACGGTCTCCTTGGTATTTAGAAGACCTGTCCACCATCCAAGTTTGAATCAGTTCAGGTCAGACAGAAGCAGCAGTGTGCAGCCCCTTGGACTAGAGAAGTTTCATGAGGCATTGTCTTCCATTACAGAATACTGCAGTATTCAATAAGCAGGTGGAGGATTCTGTAACGTTGCATAGCAATCACTAGCACTGTACAGGCCTATTCCTTTCACCTCCATTGTGGAACCCTTTTGTTCCATCAGGACCTCTTGGAAGCCTCAGGACACCAGGGGGCAACCCATCTGCATTTTGCACTTTACGTCCTAGCATTGGGCTACAAGCCGGACTTTTTTCTTGGGTGACCGTTTGAGCTTGTCTTCTTCTCTGGACCCAAGGACTGCCAGATGGAGTGACGCTGCTGTCAGAAGAATACTCTGTGCATTTCCGGAACAATTCTGGACTCATGCTGTCAGCAAGTGGAGACTGCTTGACTCCTTTACGCTGCCCGCAGGGGCTACTCCATGGGCTGTTCCTGGGAGAAGCACTGGGGCTGAGATGGTTGTTTGGGTAAGCAGATGGGCTCAGCTTGTTAGCAGAATGAGTTTTTCTGCCTACTATTGGAGAGTTGGGGTTGCTGTCAGGTTCAGATGAGCTATAAGTTGCTGGCTCATCGCTAACATACTGGAGTTCTTCTACTCTCTTGTTAAGAGACTTGCCCTTGCGAACATTATTTGAGTCTTCATCCTTGCTCCGGTCCTTCTGTATCTTTTTCTTTGGAGGCTTCATTCCAATCAAAATCACCTTCAGACCATCATCTGTGTCACTTTCTACATTCAATGTCTCATGTGCCTTGATGGCAGCATCCACCTCTTCAAATTCCACAATTGCACAATCTTTGGTACCCACTTGGGAGTATCTACTGCTGAACCTCTTCACATCTGAAGGAAGGTCCCTTCCAGGTTTCAAGATTCGTATAGACGATATGACTCCAAAAACCCTGAAGGTCTTCAGAAGCTGCTCCATCACCTTTTCTTGCATGCCTCCATTCTCCTGCTCCTTGGCCAAACAGTGCAACTCTGGGATGAAGTGGAGATCATAAACTAGCAGCATTTTGCTAGGGAGGTTCTCGCTAGGAAACACAGGAACTGGGATCTTCCGTCTTATTTTCCTGTGGTCTTCATTTAGTTCAAGTATGTCAGAATACCTCAAAGCGTAAGCGGTGGTTCTCCAATCACGAGTCAGGTGTTTAACCTTAAAAGGGAAAATGAGAAAAGAAAAACTCAGTAAATATATTTATACCAAGCCTGTCAAACCCAAACATATATGTACAAAGGAGATGCAATTATGGGTTAAACCTAAGAGGCAAAAATTAAGCAAAGTTGATACGTTTATTGGCTAATTAAACAGAATTAAAATGAAAGCTTTAAAGACTTCTTAGGTCTCTTCCTCAGGCATGTTATACAGATACATATGAAAACATCTCTCTTAAATACAAGAACACGTTACATTGTTTATAATGGAAATCAGTTAAGAACGTTAGTCCAGATACTGATTCTTTGATCAATCAATGGTAGAGGATGTGATTTAAATTGCATTCATCCTCTGAGGAGTCCAGGTATTTATGACGTTTATACAAACATTTCTGTGAGTTTTATTGCTGTGGAGCAAAGTGATACATTTATATACACACCACACAGTCTGATCTCCTAAACACAGGTACACCAGGGTGATACACTTATATACACATCACACAGTCTAATCTCCTAAACACAGGGACACCAGGGTGATACACTTAAATACACACCACACAGTCTGGTCTTCTACACACAGGGACACCAGGGTGATACACTTCTATACACACCACACAGTCTGATCTCCTAAACACAGGGACACCAGGGTTATACACTTATATACACACCACACAGTCTGATCTCCTAAACACAGGGACACCAGGGTGTTACACTTATATACACACCATACAGTCTGATCTCCTAAACACAGGGACACCAGAGTGATCTCCTAAACACAGAGACACCAGGGTGATACACTTATATACACACCACACAGTCTGATCTCCTAAACATAGGGACACCAGAGTGATACACTTCTATACACACCACATAGTCTGATCTCCTAAACACAGGGACACCAGGGTGATACACTTCTATACACACCACACAGTCTGATCTCTTAAACACAGGGACACCAGGGTTATACACTTATATACACACCACACAGTCTGATCTCATAAACACAGGAACACCAGGGTGATGCACTTATATACACACCATACAGTCTGATGTCCTAAACACAGGGACACCATGGTGATCTCCTAAACACAGAGACACCAGGGTGATACACTTATATACACACCACACAGTCTGATCTCCTAAACACAGGGACACCAGAGTGATACACTTATATAAACACAACACAGTCTGATCTCCTAAACACAGGGACACCAGGGTGATGCACTTATATACACACCACACAGTCTGATCTCCTAAACAAAGGGACACAAGGGTGATACACTTCTATACACACCACACAGTCTGATCTCCTAAACACAGGGACACAAGGGTGATGCACTTCTATACACACCACACAGTCTGATCTCCTAAATACAGGGACACCAGGGTGATGCACTTATATACACACCACACAGTCTGATCTCCTAAACAAAGGGACACAAGGGTGATACACTTCTATACACACCACGCAGTCTGATCTCCTAAACACAGGGACACCAGGGTGATACACTTATATACACACCACGCAGTCTGATCTCCTAAACACAGGGACACCAGGGTGATACACTTATATACACACCACGCAGTCTGATCTCCTAAACACAGGGACACCAGGGTGATACACTTCTATACACACCACACAGTCTGATCTCCTAAACACAGGGACACCGGGGTGATACACTTATATACACACCACAGTCTGATCTCCTAAACACAGGGACACCAGGGTGATACACTTATATACACACACCACACAGTCTGATCTCCTAAATACAGGGACACCAGGGTGATACACTTCTATACACACCACACAGTCTGATCTCCTAAACACAGGACACCAGGGTGATACACTTATATACACACCACACAGTCTGATCTCCTAAACATAGGGACACCAGGGTGATACACTTATATACACCACACAGTCTGATCTCCTAAACACAGGTACACCAGGGTGATACACTTATATATACACACCACACAGTCTGATCTCCTAAACACAGGGACACCAGGGTGATATACTTATATACACACCACACAGTCTGATCTCCTAAACACAGGGACACCAGGGTGATACACTTATATAGACACCACACAGTCTGATCTCCTAAACACAGGGACACCAGGGTGATACACTTAAATACACACCACACAGTCTGATCTCCTAAACACAGGGACACCAGGGTGATACACTTAAATACACACCACACAGTCTGATCTCCTAAACACAGAGACACCAGGGTGATACACTTAAATACACACCACACAGTCTGATCTCCTAAACACAGGGACACCAGGGTGATACACTTATATACACACCACACAGTCTGATCTCCTAAACACAGGGACACCAGGGTGATACCCTTCTATACACACCACACAGTCTGATCTCCTAAACACAGGCACACCAGGGTGATACACTTATATACACACCACACAGTCTGATCTCCTAAACACAGGGACACCAGGGTGATACACTTAAATACACACCACACAGTCTGATCTCCTAAACACAGGGACACCAGGGTGATACACTTAAATACACACCACACAGTCTGATCTCCTAAACACAGAGACACCAGGGTGATACACTTAAATACACACCACACAGTCTGATCTCCTAAACACAGGGACACCAGGGTGATACACTTCTATACACACCACACAGTCTGATCTCCTAAACACAGGGACACCAGGGTGATACACTTCTATACACATCACACAGTCTGATCTCCTAAACACAGGGACACCAGGGTGATACACTTATATACACACCACACAGACTGATCTCCTAAACACAGGGACACCAGGGTGATACACTTATATACACACCACACAGTCCGGTCTCCTAAACACAGGGACACCAGAGTGATACACTTATATACACACCACACAGTCTGATCTCCTAAACACAGGGACACCAGGGTGATAATACACTTCTATACACACCACACAGTAAAATAAAATAATTTTGTTACACACCTAATCTCTAATCCTCAGCTTACATTGTAATGAGTTGACTGTGTTATATGGACACCATTTGATTTTATAATGAGACATCAGCTAATATGGTTAATTTTGTGAGATTAGTAACCACTTGTCTTCTGAGTTGGACACTTTAAACGGATAATAATACTTGTATTAAACTTGAGGTCCGAGTCTTCTTTATGTTTTTCTTTAACATATACAGCTACAGTATATTTGAATACTTACAGTTTTGTAGTTCAAGTGCTATTCAATCAGAAAGGATCCCCCTCCCTCCCCTTCTGTCCGCCTCCCATTAGATCTGGAATCTGGTCCTGGGGCCGGACGGATGCAGCGAGGGACAATCTTCAGTCAGTGAGTATAAGGAAAACTGGACCAGACTGAGAGGCAGCATGACGTAGGGAAAGGGGCAGGAGGGGGATCCTTTCTTCTCAAATTGCACTTGAACTACAATACTGTAAGTGTTAAAATATAGAGCTACTAGTTGAACAGTGTGTACACGAGCCACTGTGCCAGCCAACAACGGCCGTGGTGCAGTCATGCGCAGTAGAGACTGTCCGCGCCTCAGCTGATAACGGAGTGGGGCTAGGGTGACCACATGTCTCTGAATGCCCGGGACTGTCCCTTATTGGGGGTCTGTGTCCCGCGTCCCGGGTCACCCCCCACCGTGACAGCAAAGAGTCCCGGAACTGAGCAACACGCACCAGTCCAGCCAGTCAATTAAATGTATTTGCTATATGGTCCTCATTGGCTGGCTGAATGGAGCAAAACGCACCAGTCCAGGCAGTCAATGAAATGTATTTGCTATATGGTCCTCATTGGCTGGCTAAGCCAACCAGTGAATACCATATAACAAATACATTTCATTGGCTGGCTGGACTGGTATGTGCAAGACAGCTGGGGTGCAGCAGGTATGTTGGCGCTGCAAGTGAGACCCATGGCTGAGGCTCCTGCCGGCGCTGACCATCTTTCTGAGGCTGACACAGAGTAAAAGTCCCCACTGGGTACTCTTACTATGTCAGCCTCAGAAAGATGGTCAGCGCCTGCGGGAGCCTCAGCCATGTGACTAGGGTGACCACATGTCCCGGAATGGCAGAATGGAAATGTGGTCAACCTAATGTGGGGTTCTCCATTGTCAGCCACAGCACGGGAAGTCTGTACTGTGCATGACAGCTTCTGACAAACATACCATACATTAGCGAATTATTTTATAAGGAAGACTTGGACCTGAATTATAATTCAGGTATTACTATGCCCTTTAAGCAGAGAAGTGTTTTTAAAACAAAAAAAAAAAAAAACAATCCTGCACTACTGGACTGAAGAACTGGAGATGGGGGGGGGGTAGAAGGATTACCAACCTTTTTAAAAGACGTGAGTAGTTTAACGCTGACAAATCCCATCTTGTTCCTTCTCACGTGTTTAAGGAGAAAGGCGTCCTTTTCTAAGTTCTCATCAGAAAGGTAATACTCTATTTGTACTAGGAGTTTCTGCAGTAGATCTGGGTCAGGCGGCTTCCAATTCTGGTCAGGTTCATCTCCATCATTTTCTCCTCCGCTGGTAGCTGCTCCACTGCATAAAAGACAAAAAAGTTCATATAAAATATAAAGGCTTCCCCATTTGGGACCACAGTGTACCTGAGCGGTTTGCAGCCGCGTGGAGACCCCTGATTTCCATGGAGTCCCAGAAACATCATGGGTCCTTAAGGGAAGTTTTCCCATGACAGTCCTGGCACGTCATGGGTCCTTAAAGGGTTAAAGCAAGATCAAAGTATTTTATTTACACAGACTAATGTATAAACACTTACAACAGATGAGTGTTGGTACCGTGTTAGCCGTAGAAGTACAGGAGGCAAATATAGTTTTTGATACCTTTTATTGGCTAACTAAGCAGATTTAAATGTAAGCTTTCAAGACCTTAGGTCTCTTCCTCAGGCATGTTATACAGATAAATATGAAAACATCTCTCTTAAATACAAGTACACATCACATTGTTTAGCATGGAAATCAGATAAGAGAACTCAATCCAGATCCCGATATCTTTGATCAGTCAATGGTAAATTGCACTCTTCCTCTGAGGCTTTAGAGGTATTTACGATGCTCTTGGGTCTGTTGGAAAGGTCAATCAACTAAATTGTATTTTGACATGAATTCCTTATCCCTATTCAAACCACTACAAATTGCATTAAATTTTAACATTAATTTTACCTCCAATAACTTTCTGTCCCTCTGAGTGAGGAACAGTCCCATCAATACAGTTAACTTAATATCCTTGACACTATGCCCATTTTGGCAAAAATGTTCTCCCACTGGTGTCTCTGTCTTTTTGTTATTAACACTGGATCTGTGGGAATTAAATCTCCTATATAGTGCTTGTCCAGTTTCTCCAACATACAGAGCTGTTGGGCATTTTGGACACATGATAAGGTATATCACATTGGATGATTTACAGGTGAAGGTACCATTGATCTTATGATGTAACTGGGTGTTTGGAATTGGTATGTTGTCCGTGGTGTAAATGTGTGCACAAGTTTCACATCTCTTTTGTAGGCAGGGAGATGTGCCATTTTTTGTATTTTTATTCAGGGCACTCCTCACCATCAGTTGTTTCAAATTGGGAGGCTGTCTGAAGGAGAGTAAGGGAGGCTGTGGGAATATGTTCTTGAGTCTTTCATCCGTATGTAGTTTCTTTTGACGTTCTCTTGATATTTTGAGTAGCACTTCAACCTGGGGGTGGTAAGTGACCACCAGTGGCACCCGGTTTCCCTTATGTTGTTCTTTGTAGTGCAACAGATTTTTTCTTGGTATTTGGGTAGCCTTCTGTATCTGACTGTCAATAATAGTTGCGCTGCAACCCTGATTTATAAAGTCTCCTCTGAGTTCCTGGAGGTGCTTGTCACGGTCCGCCATGTCAGAACAGATGCGGTGGTATCTGATGGCCTGGCTGTTTATGATAGAGTTCTTTGTGTGTTTTGGGTGGAAGCTACTGTTTTTCAGGTATGTTGGTCTGTCTGTTGGTTTGCGGTATAGGGATGTGTGGATGGAGTTGTTCTGAATACTGATAGTTGTGTCAAGGAAGTTAATGTTTGTGCGTGAGTGACTGAGTGTTAGGTTGATATTGGGGTGGAATGTATTGTCATTCTCAAGGAATTTGAGAAGTTCCTCTTCAGTGGTGGTCCAGATGATAAGAATATCATCTATGTAGTGGAGAGAGACCAGGAGTTTTATCTGGCAGGTGGACAGAAAGTCCTCTTCCAATTTTGCCATAAACAGGTTGGCATATTGTGGTGCCATTCGGGTACCAATTGCAGTCCCCATTTTCTGAAGGTCCTGTCCAAACTTGAAGTAATTGTGGGTGAGAATAAACTGTATGGGTTTTGTTACCGGTTCCATGGGTGTGTTATTTTGTTCCAGATATCCCTGGCATGGAGGAGTTTCTTAGGAAATTCTACCCACATCTGCTCTTTCCCATTCTGTTCCTCCTTCCCCAGAATTTCTACAATATTTTTTCACCGCTGTTAAGCCCTGCCCCCACCACTCTCTGTTAAGCCCTGCCCCTTTTTGACACAATTCACATAACTTTTTTTTACCCCAATTCGACACCACAGGACACCCCTCCAGGGAGTCAACACTTCAAAGTTCCCAGGTATCAGCATAAGGACAATCCTGCCTCCTTTGCTAAGGTGACAGGGTTTCCCTTATACTTATTGGATGAAGATTGTCCCTCGCTGCGCACTGTCTGGTCCCACGACCGGATTCCACATCTAAGGGGAGGTGGCTTGCAGGCTGTAAAAGGGACAGGGATCCTTTACCAGTGAATTTCTATTGAACTAGAACACAGAGCGTATTAAATTAGTGCGTTACATGATCCTCTATATAGGAGGATCAATCTGAGCTACTTTATTTTCAAGACATTACTATCTTTTTAACTCTCTCACCTTGAGATCAGAATCCAAAAAACATCATTGTTCCTCTACCAAACCTGTGGCCCCCTAGCTGGTAATCTCGTTTTATTTACAGTGCAGCCCTTCTGGTTCAAATTCCGATTTAGATCTGCTTAGTTTACTGTCAAATTCTAGTGCAGGGGTAGTAATCAAGTGATAATGGCTATGTGTGTTGTGATTAAAACGGAACTACCATGTCACAAAATGTTTAGTTTAACTAAATCCTCTTCTGGTGACTAGCTGCTTAGTAGCGCTAGTCGCCAGAATTATTACCTGATTTAATAGATATATTCTTTATTCCCTAGCTGTCAGTAGCACGAAGCGCGGACATCTTGCCAGAATGACGTCCACGCGCGTTCGCTGTTAATCCCAGCCGGGTCTAGGAGGTGTTGCTAGGAGCTGGCCGGCTCCGGCTGGTACTGACAGCGCAGGCGCGCAGACGTCATTCTTGCAAGATGCCCGCGCTCTGTGCTACTGACAGCTGGGGAATAAAGCACATATCTATTAAATCAGGTAATAATTCTGGCGACTAGCACTACTAAGCCGCTAGTCGCCAGAAGGGGATTTAGTTAAGCTAAAGATTTTGTGACATGGTAGTTCAGCTTTAAGGTAAACAAGCACATAAGAAGTAAGTTTCACTGCACTGGGTGCGTTCTAATTCTAAAACAATCACTTCTGTTTATGGGTTTTATCAGTTATTAACACTTTTTCCCACCTTTATTTTGAAGATTTAAAGGGATAGTAATACATAACATGTAAAAAAATATATATATCGTAGCGTTTATTCCTCTGAGTAAAACGAGGGCACACACACTGCCGAAAGGTGTTTTAGTCAAAATGTATTACATCTCAAATTTTAATTTTGAGCTGCAGTATCACAGTGGCCTGAAATTGTACAGTGGCGCTGTTGCTGCACCATCCTATGCACGGCTCTGGTCAGTTGACCATAAATCTCTATAGGATGTTGTAGCAACAGCACCACTGTAAGTTTCCAGGACACTGAGATGCTGCACCTAAAAAAATTCAACTTTAAGCTGTAATAACTTTTGAATAAAACACATTTAAGCAGTGGCAGTTCCGTTGTTTTACTCAGGGGGATAAACACTACAATATATATTTTTTTACATATTGTGTATTACAATCCCTTTAATACTTTTGACACAAAAGAACAAAATGTAAAATATACTTATGAGGAGTACAGAATATTTTAATGGATATTAGCCCCTTTCATTTTGTGGTGACAATGTTCCTAAAATCTGCCTTTTGCCTTTATACATTCAGTTGAGATGGTCATAACAGTGCTGTATTTAAAGGGATATTATGGTCATAATTTCACAAACCCACTTATTGTAGCTAGTAAAAAACTAAACTTAACGATCCCGCTCCTATCTCTCAAACCTTTGTGGTTTGAGAGATAATCGCCGCAAAAGATTCCCCCTCCTTCCCCTTTCCCTGACGTCAGCGTCTAGCTTACAGAAGGGGAATCCAGTCCCAGGACCGTCTGAGGCCCTTCAGCAGAACCGGGATTGACATACTTAAATAAGAGTTACTTCACTTGAATGGTCTACAAAGTGTGCTTTTATGGTTTGAGAGATAATCGCCGCAAAAGATTCCCCCTCCCTCCCATTTCCCTGACATCAGCGTCTAGCTTACAGAAGGGGAATCCAGTCCCGGGACCGTCTGAGGCCCTTCAGCAGAACCGGGATTGACATACTTAAAAAGAGTTACTTCACTTGAATGGTCTACAAAGTGTGCTTTTATGGTTTGAGAGATAATCGCCGCAAAAAATTCCCCCTCCCTCCCATTTCCCTGACGTCAGCGTCTAGCTTACAGAAGGGGAATCCAGTCCCGGGACCGTCTGAGGCTCTTCAGCAAAACCGGGATTGACATACTTAAATATGAGTTACTTCACTTGAATGGTCTGCAAAGTGTGCTTTTATGGTTTGAAAGATAATCGCCGCATAAGATTCCTCCCATTTCCCTGACATCAGCGTCTAGCTTACAGAAGGGGAATCCAGTCCCGGGACCGTCTGAGGCTCTTCAGCAGAACCGGGATTGACATACTTAAATATGAGTTACTTCACTTGAATGGTCTGCAAAGTGTGCTTTTATGGTTTGAAAGATAATCGCCGCATAAGATTCCTCCCATTTCCCTGACATCAGCGTCTAGCTTACAGAAGGGGAATCCAGTCCCGGGACCGTCTGAGGCCCTTCAGCAGAACCGGGATTGACATACTTAAATAAGAGTTACTTCTCTTGAATGGTCTGCAAAGTGTGCTTGCAAATCACACAATTACACCAATAAAGGTTGCTTCAAGTGGTTTGACAGGATACATTCCTTATTTAGGCATTTGAGGACTCAAAGGAAGCTCTCTCTCTTGGTCATATATGAAAGGAGAGAGGACAGATGTCAAAACGGTCTCTGTTTGTCAACTAAACAAAAATTTCAGACAGAGGAACAAATGCTTCTGATAAACCTGTTTCTGGAGCCTTCCCCCCTCAATAATATCTCTGAGGCCACCATGAAAAGGCAAGTGGTGTGGTGAGGAAAGGTCAGTTGAGGTAACCAGTGTACACCAGTCCTAAGTGATATGAAAAATGGTATAAAAGAGCATGAGAAGAGCAGTAAAGGAGAAGAGCGTGAGGAGGGCAGAGGAGAGCAGCATGAGAGAAGTGCATCCTGGGAGGAAGGCCTGTCCTTGAGAGTCCAGATGTGAGCCCAGCAGAGCAAACCAGAAACCAAGATTAGTGCTGGAGGGTGTGACTGGAGACTGTCATCATATTAGTTACTGGTATCCAATTTAATTCCATCTTTTCCATATCTGTAATCTACAATATTGTTCAATTCTTGTATATATCATCCAAACTGTAACAGTATTTTGATTCTGTACATAATACAATCATCTTTATTATTATCCCTTATGTGTGTGTTTCTTAGTTACAACCTACCCCCAAAGGACAATTGTACCCTTGGTAAGAGGGGCTAGATAGCATTTCTTACACATTGTTATCACTTCCTAATGGGATTCATATATCACCCCCGGCACACCCTGCAGTTACTCCCTTGATCTAGAAAACTTAGTTTGAGGACCACTGATCTATAATACAGTCCCACTGAACTGGATATCAATACTGGTTCATTAAATTGACTGCTTTACACAAACCACTCTGTCAATAGAATGCCGCATGTCTGCTGGAACTCGACTGTGTCAGATACTGAAGATTATGATCATTGTGCGGATGAGTAACTAATCTGATTATCTGTTCCCTAGCAACATATTCTACCTCATCTGACATACAGATTCCACTTCCAAATTCTCCTCTCATCCAGTGAACCAAAGGCTTTTATTCACCAAACTTCCCAAACTACAGAACCGGACCAAAACCAGCAACTCGTGTATTGAGCCGTCCAAAGAAAACTAGACTTCTACGCAAACAATTTGGCTTGCTAAATAATGTAATATGGGATAAACAGCCCCTCGTAAGAAAACAGAGGTCTCCGACGCTCTGTGAAGCATGAAAGGATTAAAATGGATCTCTCACATCACATTGGTTAGAGCATTTAGTGAATAAGTTTAAAATGTTATAAATAATTTCTAAGCTGGAGCAATCTCATTGGCTAGATATCGATCTCTACCATTGAGATCACTCCAGCTTAGAGACAGAAAGCCTCCGTTATCGGAGGATGCTGGGTAGTGGGACGGGAGCAGAGGCAGAGTGGCAGGCAGGAAGTAGGATGCTGGGCACTCTTTAAACCTTAATTTTTGAGCAAATAACATTTTCTTAAAACAAATGTATAACATTTTAAACTTATTCACTAAATGCTCTAACTAATGGGCATTACTTGTTAAGATGTGGGAGATCCACTTTAAACGGGGAGTTTAACTTATGAATAAATGTCTCTTAATTCTGTGACAAGCAAGCAGGTTAAGCCCAATGTTTGAATATCTTCATCAAAGAGTCAAACATTATGTTGAACCTTTTACGGTGCTCATAAGGGGAATTTGTAGTTCTCACCTATAGTACAATGTTTTTCCCAGAATTCCTCCACTTTTCTTTTGAACATACAGCGCTAAATGAGTTGCAATGCAATGAATTGGAGACCTCTCTAGCTCTGAAGTGGTTAAAATCCCCATTATCCATGATGTGCCAGGACTTACAGTAGTTATCAGACCAAGGAGCAATTAGCACTGAACAGTAACAAAAGTCTAGAACAAAAGCGCGCTCAACCCAATTCTCAGGCCTCCAAACATAGCATGTTTTCAGCATTTCCTCAGTTAAACAAAAGTGAATGTTGTTATCTCAGGCGGATCTTTCAGAATGGCCGATCCACTGATTGATCTGCCAGCCTTCATGTGAGGAGATCCTGAAAACTCATACAGTCAGGGGGGTGGGGTGGGGTGAGGACAGGTTTGAGTGCCCCTGGTCTAGATCAGTGATTATCGGCTACAGCCCTTGGGAACTCCCCAGGTCAGATTTTAAGGATATCCTTAATTAAGAACAGGTAAAACAAAATGACTTAGACACTTATTACCGCCCTGTGATCAACCTGAGATGTCCACAAAACATGAACTGTTGGTGTATCCGTAGGGCTAACTTCTAGATTCATTGTTCTATATTATACTGAAGTTGATAAGTGTTATCAGTGCAATGGAATCCTGGATAAATATTGTCTAGATTACAGTGCAGTTAATACGTGTCCTCAATGGTTTTATCTGACAGATTCCCAAAGAACTCTGTGGAGAAACTTGAAGATAAAATCCTTGACAGAGTTATCTAATGTGATGGAATCCAGGTCTGCATCCAGCAACTACACAAGAGATCAAATTCCTGCTGATTTAAATGGGGCCTCTGTAGTATTCAAGGGATTGAAAAAAAACATTTAAATCAGTAAGAGTTTTTATCATTCCCCCTCAATGTTTGTGTCATGGCTGAAGTCAACAGCAAACTTGCCTATAATGAGGTACCTTGGTGTGGTGGCAAGCTTAGCCATGGCCATTTTATGTGACTAAATCTTCATCATTAATATAGTAGTGATATACAGCAACATGCCATAGAGTAAAGGATTAATAATGATGAAAATCTGGATGTGCATCAATACTTTGTGTATTTGCTTTTAGCTATTTTGGTCAAAATTGGTTTTACTCCAGCAATTATTCATGTGTTTTTTTTCTTGGGTGTGCATACCAAAACCTGTACTCAATATGCATGATAGACACGTTTATATATATTAATGCAGGGGATCTGTCCCCAAGCAAAATGAGCAGGCCAGAACTTGAGGATTCCAGTGCTTATACTGGAGGTGAATGAATGAGAGGATCAATCATTTTGATGATCTCACCTGAAGTCATGCAAGGAAATCCTAACGTTGTAAAATGTAAGTGGTGCTACAGCAGGCCAATGCATTGCACGCCTCCTTGGTGTTCAAAAAATTAAGAGGCTTAGTGAACTTTAAAAAGAGTTTATTATTCAGATAAAAAACATAGAACAAAATCTAGAAGGAATGAGCACAAAACAGGGACAAATCTAAAAGCAGTGTTTCATACCTCTCAAGCGTCCCTCTTTAGGAGGGACAGTCCCTCTTTTAGACCCAAATCCCCCTGTCCCTCTTTCCCACCCTGATGTCCCTCTTTTTAGGAGATCAGACTGTGTGGTGTGTGTGTATATAAGTGTATCACATTGCTCTACTGCAATAAAACTCACATTAATGTTTGTTTAAACGTCAGTATTTGTATTTATAAATTAGTCTGTGTAAATAAAATACTTTGGTCTTGTTATAGGTAATTTATTATGTTACACAAGGAGGTGTCAATAGGTCATGAAATAGCCTAAAAAGTCTCGGTAATGCCCCGCTCACCAGCCACACCCCCAGAAATACCGCCTAAAACACAAAAGTGTCCCTCTTTGGCAATTTGAAATGTTGGGAGGTATGGTGTTTATTGAGAAAAACTCTATGCGCTTACAGACTCCTGAACATCAGTCAACACATTTCCCATTGAGACTTGTTCAACCACAACGCTGTGTTACCCAGTGTCTTCACTCCCTTATCTGGGGGTGTTCCATGTGACATCCATACTGCTTTGTGTGTCGAGATGCAAACAGTCCTTAGATGGGGCGTCCAGATGCGCACAATGCTAATTCTACTCTTAGTAAACTGTGAGAAGGAACGCTTGGGATAACTTGGTTGGGACAACATCTCCAGCAAAATAGCAGAGAAAGTTTCTTTGTGTGGGCCATAGGGTAACGAACATCCATAGAACATGGGTCACGGGGTGTGTAACTGGAAATGACTTAACTCAGATGAGATTCAAGTGCTGCAATGTACCCAATGTGTATCACAGACCTTGCTGACCACTTCAATGTAGTTATAGACCCCCCCCACACACACACACACACACACATACTGACCTTTTATCACCAGGGCCTGTCAATCTTAATTAAGGCTTCAAACTTCATACTTTGAAGCTTAACACTAGTATACGTAACAAGAAGCTGTTTATCCAAAAGACATATTCAATGTCACTTTTTTTTTTACCTATGACAAAAAATATATAAAATAATGACCAATTTTAGGATAACTTAAAAACATAAATAAAACACAAAAATGCAATAACACCCCTATTGATCCAGAGAAAGGCAAAAAACAAACAAACTCTGAAGCCATTTCCAATTTAGCCCCAAATGGCTAAACAAATCCTTCCCGACTCCAAATGGCAGTCAGATATTTCCCTGGATCAACAAACTATCTGCATTGAAGCCAACTGTCATAATTCTCAATATTGTTCTGTGCTAGATAGGTATCCATTGCTTTGTTGAAATCAGCTGCAGTATTTAGAAGTACAACATCCTGAGGCAAAGAATTCTATAGTTTTAGCTTTATGATCCTTACTCTAAAAAATCCCTGCCTTTGTTTAACTTTTTCTATGTTTGTAGTTTTTCTATGTTTTACTAGCAAATGATTATGATTCGAAGTTTAGAAAGTCATCCTATACAAATTAGCAAAAATAAGAGTAACATTCTCTTTTTTTTTTTTATTTTGCACCATTCTGCATTTCTAGCACAAAGCAACAAGAAACAATTCACTTAAACCTTTGTCAAGGGGGGCATGGTTTTCCTCATACAAAGTGGATGAAGATTGTCCCTCGCTGCACTCTGTCCAGTCCCAGAACCGTATTTTACATCTGAGAGCAGGTGACTAGGGAGAGGTAGAAAGGGCAGGAGGGGGATTCTTTATAATTGAATTTCTGTTCTGTTCGACGACACGTAGAAGGTTATGGAAATACTGCGGTACATGGTCAAAAATATATGATGAGTTATCGGAGATACCTCTATATTCATCCGTTACTGTCCCTTTAAAGGGATAGTAATACTTAAAGTGTAAAAAAAATAAGTTGTAGGGTTTATTCCCCTGATTAAAACAAAAGTATTCCCACTGCTGAGAGATATTTTATTAAAGAATTATAACAGCCCAGACTTGAATTTTTTAGGTGCAATATCACAGTGGCCTGAAAATTTAGAGTGGCGCTGTTGCTGCACCATCCTATGGACTGCTCTGGTCTGTAGACCATGAATCTCCATTTTGAACACTGCGTTACTATCACTACAATAGGAAACATTGCTGCTTATGTGAGGCTTTCACACTGGCGATTTTGCCCAGCACGAACACTGCTGATTGCAGAACGTTGTAACTCAACTGCGTTCATTCACTGAGCAGAGCTGATCTGCAGAGCAGACTTTAGGTCAAAGTGCAAGTCATTCACACTGGTGATCTGCATAATGCAATGCTCATCACAGTGTCCAATGAATGGGCAAACCACGTGGGTGTCAGACAATAATATATTTGTTGATATAGCCTCCACCACACCACAAGATAGGGATGCAGGGGGGAACACTGTTGAAATGGGGGGGGCTTAAATGCAGCTCCGTACAAACTACAAGTATGAACTTAGCCTAAAAGGCAAAAATACTCTGTTGCAGTCCTACCTGATTATAAAGATATTGATGACGTTCAGCACCTCATGTTAAGACATGTATGTAAATAATGAACTCACATTTATTCCACCTCAGGGTATTACCCCCCACCCCTGAACTCAGCAGCCCATGACTTTTCAGCTGTTGTAGAAATACAGCTCCCATCATCCCTAGCAGGCCAATGGCATGTAAGAACACATTCATGTGCTCAGTCTCATTATACAGGAAGCGTGTGAGCAAAATGCATGCTTCCAACTGTTGTTGGAATACATTTACCATCATCACTAGCAGGTCAATGGCCAGCTGAGGATCATGGGAGTTGTGGCTGAGCAACAGATGTGGAGTCCTACTCTGAATCAAGCAGAATTGTATCTATTGTGTTCCAAACAAGGTCAAACCTAGCAGCAAAACAAAGTCATAATTAATGTCCATTTACCAAATATTTTGAGGATGATTGTCAAAAATAAGGTTTTCCTCAATGTGGCAACTACTGGCGTATGGAAGGTCATTAATCATTAAAAAAGAGCACTTCTAAGGGCATCCATACAAACATATGTACAGGATATATACTCTACCCTCAGGGCCGGATTTGTAATAAGGCAGAGTAGGCATCTGCCTACAGGCGCACCCTACAGAGGGGCGCCTGTCATTGGGATTGTTTTTGTTTTTTTTAATTAGCCTCTCCGTGCGTAACAATAATGCCCCCCCCCCAATTGGCGCCCGCAACAACATGGTAAGGTCTGTGCCTTCTTCAGCACAGACCTGTAGCTGCTGAGCTCCCCGGCTCTTTAGTAATACAGAGCACTGGGAGATGACATCATCTCCATGACATCATGTCCCAGCGCTCTGCATTACTGAATAGAAGACCACGTGGGAGCGCCAGCAGTTTCAAGTCTGTGCCTCTCCTGCCACGCCGCTGGACCACCAGGTAGGTAGGAAACAGACACGGGGAGATCAATGTGAGGGCAATATGGAGATGATGGGAGGCAAGTTGGAGCTGATGGGGGGCAATGTGAGGGCAATATGGAAATGATGGGGGCAATGTGGAGGCAACTTGGAGCTGATGGAGGCAAGTTGGAGCTGATGGGGCAATATGGAGCTGATAGAGGGCAATGTGAAGGCAATATAGAGATGCTGGGGGCAATGTGGACATGATGGGGGCAATGTGAGGGCAATATGGAGATGCTGGGGGCAATGTGGACATGATGGGGGCAATGTGAGGGCAATATGGAGCTGATGGGGGGCAAGTTAGAGCTGATGGGGGCAATATGGAGCTGATGGGGGGCAATGTGAGGGAAATATGGAGATGATGGGGGGCAATGTGGAGATTAGGAGCATTGTGGAGGTGTCCAGTGGAGATGGCAAATATGGGAGTGGGGGGGAGCTTCAGATCTCTATGCCTACGGACTCCTGAGATGTAAATCCAGCCCTATCTACCCTTCATAATTACCAAACAGGTATGGTACAGGTAATGGATTTACTATACCTCCAGGGTAAATTACATAGATGATGACTGACATGATATATTTCTAATCAAACCGTATAGTCAGATGGATGAAGGGAAGACAGTGGCAGACAATCCTGTTTCCCAGTCATACTGTGCCTCACTCATGTTTATAGAGAGGCTGAAATACACTACAGCAAATATTATGATGCCCCTTTTCCCCCCCTACAGTTATATACACCCTCTGTATACAGGAGACATTGGCCGTAGTCTTTCTAGGTACCTAGTTAGTAGTCAATAACTACAGTATAATGATAAATAAAAATGTTACATATGTGTTACACTTGACTTGTTTTTGAGGATTGATTTTGAGGTTTTTTTTGTATATTTTACCTGTTGGTTACGGACTATTAACGGAACGTTTTTACAGAATTATTGGTTACGCAAAAAAAGGAATTGGAATCATTCTGTAGATAATCTAGCCCAATGTCACAGGTAGCGTTCGCCCTTTCATCACTGTTACCTGTATCATGCAAACGTATTCACAATGCAGGCATTTCATGTATTCAATCAATGGCGCCCTCTGTTGTTTTGGAAAAGTAAAGCTGGTAACCTTCATTTAACCCTCTAAGTGCCACTGAAAGGGTTAAGCACTGATAATGATATACCATTACAAGTTCGGAGTGTGAGTATCCAGCATCTGTGATGACCTCTTGCTTTATTTTAGTCTGATCTGAGGGATTATTGTCAGCCTTTATCTGGTTCAGTCACTATTGGCGCGATGCCAGGGCCGGATTTGCCATTAGGCAAAGTAGGCACCTGCCTACAGGCGCACGTCACCAAGGGGCGCCTGCCATTGGGATTTTTTTCTTTTTTATATATATTCTTTTTTTTAATTTTTTTATTAAAAAAAAAAAAAAAAAAAAAAGTAACCACCTTGCTGGCGCTGCCCCCCCCCCCCCCCGTTCCCTATTTCCTACCTCCCGGCAGGACATGTCTGTGCCTCCTTGGCACAGTCCTGTAGGTGGTGAGCTCCCTCGTTGCATCTTTAGGAATGCAGAGCGCTGGGAGATGACATCATCTCCCAGCGCTCTGCATTCCTGAACAGGAGACCGCGCGGGAGCTCCATCAGCTACAGGAGATGGTGGGGGCAAGTTGGAGCCGAAGGGGGGCAATATGAGGGCAACATGAAGATGGTGGGAGCAATGTGGACCTAATGGGGGGCAGGTTGGGGCCTATGGAGGTCAATATGGAGATGGTGGGGGCAATGTGGAGCTGATGAGGGCAGGGCCGGATTTACATCTCAGGAGCCTGTAGGCACAGAAGCGCCCCCCCCCCATTTGCCAACTCCACTGGACACCTCCACAATGCTCATCAGCTCCATATTGTCCCCCATCAGCTCCAACTTGCCCCCCATCATCTCCATATTGCCCCTCACTTTGCCCCATCATCTCCATATCCCCTCAAATTGCCCCAACCCCATCAGCTCCAACTTGCCCCAACCCCATCAGCTCCATATTGACCTCTGCTCCATAAGCTCCAACTTGCCCCCCATTAGCTCCGTTTCCTACCTCCCTGGCGGCAGGACATGTCTGTGCCTCCTTGGCACAGTCCTGTAGCCGATTAAGCTCCAGCGCGGTCTCCTATTCAGGAATGCAGAGAGCTGGGAGATGATGTCATCTCCCAGTGCTCTGCTTTCCTAAAGATGCGACGAGGGAGCTGACCACCTACAGGACTGTGCCAAGGAGGCACAGACATGTCCTGCCGCCGGGGAGGTAGGAAATAGGGAGCGGGGGGCGGGCAGCGCCAGCGAGGTGGCTACTTTTTTTTTTTTTTTAAATTAAAAAAAAAAAAAGGATTTAAAAAAATCCCAATGGCAGGTGCCCCTCGGTGGCGTGCGCCTGTAGGCAGGTGCCTACTTTGCCTAATGGCAAATCCGGCCCTGGATGAGGGGCAAGTTGGAGCTGATGGGGTTGGGGGCAATGTGAGGGGATATTGAGATGATGGGGCAATGTGAGGGGCAATTTTAAGATGATGGGGCAAAGTGAGGGGCAATATGGAGATGATGGGGGCAAGTTGGAGCTGATGGGGGCAATATGGAGATGATGGGGGCAATGTGAGGGGCAATATGGAGATGATGGGGGGCAAGTTGGAGCTGATGGGGCAATATGGAGATGATGGGGGCAATGTGAGGGGCAATATGGAGATGATGGGGGGCAATATGGAGCTGATGAGCATTGTGGAGGTGTCCAGTGGAGCTGGCAAATCGGAGGGGGGGGTGCTTCACAGTTCTGTGCCTACAGGCTCCTGAGATGTAAATCCGGCCCTGCGAGATGCAAGAAACGTTCACATTGGATAAAGGCATATTTGCGCGCAGATAGATTTTGAGCATGTTCTAATCCAGGAAGCTAAATACCGAACGCTTCTTGAATTGCGCATAAAAAATTCCATTTCACGACAACACTACACAGACGAATAAATTCATTCGCAATAGCGGTTCTTGCAATAGGCGCATTCGCTATTCAACTCACACAGATTCGGTAATCTTAGCCACGCCCACAAACAAAATAAATATACGCAGTCGTTCGCTAATCTTGAATTTTCATTAGGCTGACCAGATCTCACCTTTAACCGGGGACACATAGGAAATTTTGCAGTACTTCACTGAAATCAAAGCAGTCCTGCAGTATGCTTTTTTCCTATGTGTCCCCGGTTAACCCCTTAATGACCCTTGACGGTCATATTACGTCAAGGGTCGATTTGACTTAACGACCGATGACGTACTATGACCATCATCAAGCTCCGGGCTCCCCCCACAGCTGCACGCCGTTTCGGGGAGTCCAGAACGCAACGGAGCAATAAAAAAAAATTGCTCCGTGGTCGCTCAGTCGCGTCCGGATTCCCCAGTCGTTAAGGGGTTAAAGGTGAGGTCTGGTCACCCTAATTTTCATGCGCAATTCAACAAAGTCATGTGCAAACCTATTCCCTAGTGTTTTCACACGGGAAATAGCGACTGCGCACATTTCCTGCATCGCGCCATATGTCACATGTCCTGCTATGCATTTCCTCATAAAGGCATTGCAGGCCACTTATGTCTGATGCAACAATTTGCCTGTTATTGCTGCGTGGTCTACAACAGCAAGGCTGGGCAACCTGTGGTTCTCCATCTGTTTGGACTACAGTCTCATCACCCTCAGGATGATGGGAGTTGTAGTCCAACAACAGCTGAAGAGTCACAGGTTGCTCACCTGTATTTTTCAAATAAGCATCCCACGTGTAATACAGATTACTTAACACTTTTGGTGCCAGAGGGCTGCAATGCGTTGAGCATCTGAGTGGCATTTAAAAGGTTAACCCTCTGGCACTCTAAGAATGGCTTGTGTTGTCTGTTTGCTTCTGGTTAACCCCTTAGTGACTGGAAGGGTTTCAGGACAGGCAATGTGGGGCATAACCTGCCCCTGACCTCTGAACCCTACTGCAATTAGAATGAAGTCTTAAAGGAAAATACCTGTATTTGTCACCGCGACTGTAATCATCTTCACTGCAGCTCCCTCCTTCAACTCCACCTCGGAAATCCAGGCTTTCATGGTCTCCATCGTCCTCTGCTGCTTCAATGGCCACCCTGATCTGAACTGGGGGTGCCGTGTCCCAGCCACTGCCAGCAGACTGCCCTCCTGGCACAGCTCCTGGGTCCGTGTCACCCAACTGGGTACCTGATGCCATGTCAGGGGAGACCAGCAATCCCTCTCCGGCTTCTATAGCGTCTGACATTGTGTTTCAGGTCTTGGGAAGAAGAGAGAGTGCCCAGATGCCTAGCCTGCCAAACCCTCCGGAGGTAACGGGAGCTGGCACTGCCACTCACCCAGCCTATTATATGCCCCTTCCTGCCATTGAGAACCCTGCTCTGGTCCCCACCTCTTCTTCCTTCCAGTCTGGGGATGGGACCTCCTCCCCTCCCCTTACATCCATTGCCAGCTCCCTGCACGTCTTCCTCCCAGGGACCGGCTACAGCAGCAGGAATGAAGGCGGTGCAGTGAAGCATTAACCAGCCCGGGGTCATCCCTGCGTTCCATACATTGTATAGACACTAGTGGATCTGAGCACTGGGCTATTCGCGCCACCTGCTGGTTATAGTATCACACTGCAGGTGACATATTATTACCAAAGGGTTTACAGAGGGATTACCTGCTTGTTGTCTTAACCCTTTGAGTGCCAGAGGGGGGGGGGGTACAGAACGCTAAAACAGGTTAATTGTATTAGCACTTTTAGAGTTTTTTTTTTCATTTACTGGTTGGGAAATCTAATCTCAGCAGAGCTTTGTTCTCTGATTTGGTCAGATAAAGCTGCATAATTAATAACTCACATGCCCAGAAAATCACCTGTCTCCAGGGCCGGCGCCAGCTATAGGTGAAGTAGGCGTCGGCCTAGGGAGCACATGTACTGGGGGCGCAGGCATGCAGCAGAGAAGAGCTGCGCCCAGGGCCAGTGTCGTATACCGTCGGCTTTGGTATCCAGTTGCGGTCTGCCCGCTAGGCGTGTACAGCCGCGTCATGTTCTGCCCTAGCTGCTGCACTCACTTGTAGATGTCGGCTCTTTAGTAATGCAGAGCTCGCTGGGAGTCAACATCTCCCAGCGCGCTCTGCATTACTGAAGAGAAGACCGTGCGGGAGCTCCAGCTACAGGTCTGTGATGGGGGGCAAGTTGGAGCTGGTGGGAGCAAGAAAAGGTGTGGTATAAGTAGGCGGGCTATAAAGAGGTGAGACACAAGGGGCGGCTCCAAGGGGCGGCAAAATTAAGTTCTGCCTAGGGTGTCAAAAATCTTTGCACCAGCCCTGCCTGTCTCTACCTTCTTATGCTGCTAAAACAACCAACAGTGACGGCTAAATTGATAATCATGCAAATCCTTTCAAGACAGACGCTCTCATGGAGGGAGGACTTGAAATTATAATATCCTCTTTAAAATCAAGAAAGTGGTGGCACTTCCAAAGAAAATGAAAGCAAAATAATACAGTACACCTTTAGTTTTTAATGAACAGGCAACAAGGAAGGTCTGTACAGCAGATTGTGGGGCTGCCAGTAGATATTTCACACGTGTATTGTTGAAATGTTGCAATGTTCATCGCAGCATCCAATAAATGACTAATGAAGTGGGTGCCAGACAGTCATATTGGCTGGCGCTCATATGGGTTGCTGGTCAGACATGCCACTCCTACGTCCTGATTGGCAGTAGAATGCAGAGGCATGTTACAGTTCTGTTACCTGTATGACAAAGCCCTGAGGGTTCTAACCTCCAAAAACCTAACCCAGCACACCCCTCCGGCACTCGGGTAAAGCAGATTATGACTTTATCAGTTCTTTAACCCTTAATGTATGTAAAAACAATAACATAGGATGCTACAATTAATCAGGTGCATAAGAGGTAACAAATCACACTCCAAACCACTAGGGCCTCGCAGATCCGGGGCAGCCCCCAACAGCCTCGGCCAAGGCCCCTACATAGGGAAGACAACCGGAAAGGAGCGCTCTAAGGACCCGCTAAACAATCAAGCCAGTCAACAGATGTAATAAAAGTAATCAAACTTTATTTATAGAAAAAATAAAAATATTAAAATCGGTGACAATGTAGGTGGTCAAGAAACACATACGACCCGCTTTACGTGTTTCGTGAGATGTCTCACTTAGTCATAACCCTTTAAAGTCCCATGACATGCTGGTCCTTCTACGCCATGGAATTCAGGGCTCCCCCACACGGCTACACACCCTGAATCGATTCCTGTAAAATAAATAAATAATGACCTTTGGTCCTTAACTGCCAGCCGCGCCACCAGTCCTTAACCCCTTAACGTCCACGGTCCTGGGAAGTAACCTTCCCTTAAGGACCACTTTGACGTTTACAGTGCTTCAGTACAAGTGACCTGTGACGTGTCCCGACACGGCACGCTGGGGACTGAGAGAGACTGCTCCAGTCTTGGAGGGGTCAATTTCACTCCCCGTTTTTACTCACATCGCTCCCGCAGGAGGGCTGCTATAACGATCACCGGTCCTTAATGCAAAAACCACGTGACGCCCATAGAACGGCACGTGGTTGTTAAAGGGTTAACAAATGTAGCCAAACAATAGCCTCCTCCTTGCCCACATTCATTTATGTCACATATTAGACCTCCGTAGCATTCAAGGGGTTAAACACCTCATTATAATCACTGTACATTTTATTTCTACCTCCCTGATTTGCCCTAAAATTGCACCTCTTTTCTTCTGAAAATTAGGCCCCCAAGGGCTTTAACCCTTTGAGTGTCAGAGGGGTATCCAACGCATTGCGATACCCCACTGACACTCAAAGGTTTAAGCATAAAAGCAAAGAGAGAAGCTTTCAACTGGGCTTTTTAACCCCGTGATTGCAAACATTCCGTTTACATCAACCTGAATGCCTCCATATGGTAAAGCTGGTTTGCCCAGGAATGGCAATATTTTTATATATATATATATATATATATATATATATATATATATATATATATATATATAAGGCCCTAAGAGTGTGTGTGTGTGTGTGTGTGTAGGTGTGTGTGTATGGGTGTATGGGTGTGTGTGTGGGGGTGGGGGGGGTGGCGGGGTTAACCCTTTGAGTGCTAATGGGGTAGGCAACGCATTGCTTTGCAATGCATTGCGTACCCCTCTGGCACTCAAAGGGTTAATAGGAAGTGCCAGTTCTCCGTTAATGTGTATTTTGTCCATGTATTTGTAGTATACACAGGATTAGTCATCCCTTCTGAACCAACAGGCCATGTTAGTGGCTGAAGCATCTGTTTAATTTAATTCCTTACAAACAAAATCACCGAGGTCTGGGCAGACTTCCATCAATGAGTAAGACGTTCTCTTAGGAAGCAGACTGCACAAGAAGTAGATCCGCCGCTGATTTCCATCTCGTGTGTGTGTGTGAATGTGAATCCCCTGAATCAAAACACATTGTCCATTTGCAGCATATGAGCCATTGGTTGGAGTTCTTGGCGCAGACAAACAGATACACCCACATTAGTATTCCTCATGCCTTTATCATGTACTGTTTACTATAGAGCCGACTGGTAAGTGATGTCAGACTGTGCGTGATTTCACCTGTTGTACATCTCACATTGAAATAATATTCCCTTAGTCTTGTGATTTGCACTCCTCAAAGGGCAATTATCATGTTGCCTTTGGGGAGAGACAGGAAGTACAGCAACAGTGGCACCCAATTTGTTTTGTGGGTGTTTGGCTTTACCATGCTTCACGTCTAAGGGGTGATATGATTACCATCTACAAATACATTCATGGTCAATACAAAGAACTAGCCAATGAATTATTTACACAAAGAGCTGAGCTAAGGACTAGAGGTCATCCATTAAGACTAGAGGAAAGGCGATTTTGACTAAAACAAAGGCAGGGATTCTTTACAGTAGGGGAGGTAAATCTATGGAATTCTTTGCCTCGGGATGTTGTAATTGCAGATAATGCAACTGCTTTCAAAAAAGCAATGGATGCCTATCTAGCACAGAACAATATTAAGAATTATGACAGGTGGCTCAATGCAGGTAGGATGTTGATCCAGGGAAATATCTGACTGCTATTTGGAGTCATGAAGGAATTTTTTTCCCACTTGGGGCTAAATTGGAAATGGCTTCAGAGGGCTTTTTTTTGCCTTCCTCTGGATCAACAGGGATGTTGTTGGCATGTGCTGGACTTGTTGGATGCATGTCTTTTTTCAGTCTCATCAACAATGTTACTATGTTACATAAATGTCATGATGTCTGTATTTCATATGTGTTCCCTCCTTTCCTCTTTTCACTGACCTGTCAAAACATGCACAGTGCCGTCACTGATTACAGCACTGTGCCTGCCCCAAGGAAAAAAATAGTCCTACACCAAGGACCTTGTGGACGGGAGGAGAAACGTGGAGAAGAATGTCCTCTTTCTTCTCCTTCTCCACAATCTCCTTCAATGACTGAGGCAGAGGATGATGTTGCTGCTGATATTGCTGCTGCCTCAGAATCAGAACGACAGCTAGGACCAGGAGGAGTATGGCTGCTGGTAAGTGGAACCTGTCCTAGTCCCACATCACTACTGCTGGACCCCATTCCCACTGTGCCCATGGAGGTCTGTGGCATTAGCCTGCTCATCATCATCCTGCTACCCTTGCAACTCAGCAGAAGCAGGAATTACAGCGGCAGAAAACGCCCCAATGTCACTACCTCTAGTGGAGGTGGTGATGGTGATGCCCATCCCCATCTGTATCTCGGTCTCCCATTCCTTGTTGCTTTGAGCTAAAAAGTCCAATATGTCTCTTCCACCCCAGCTGCTCCACCATCACCCTCATCACCTATACCACCAGTCTCTCCTTACTGCTGCTGCTCTATGAGAGTAAGAGGTAAAGACAAATGTGACAGAGGGTCCCCTACTGTTGAAAATGTACTGGAAAACTGTGTTCTAGATTTATAAAACCAGACATTTTAAACTCTTAATTAAGGATGGGTGAAAATTGTATTTTTGTTTAGCTCATTGCATTGAAATCAAGGGGTAGGCTGAATTTTTCCCCACAACATGGCAATTTTCTCTACCTTTCCTGCCGGCATATAAAAGAGTGTCAGACTCTCACAGTAGCCATTCCGTGTTTGTGAGAGGAGAGAGCATCACGCTACTGAGCTAGAGAAGATAGAGGGATAAAGGGGAACTGAAACTTAATGTCCTTTTAAACAGGACATTTGTTCTCTCTGGTGCACTCTGGGAGGAAGGAGGTTCACCCCAAGTTTCAGTGTGACTGACTGGCAAGACACAGGCAATGGGGGTCCACAGACAATGGGGGTCCACTTTCCTTTCTGATCTTGCTGTTATTATTATCTCTGTGTTGGAGTGTCTGGGGGTGTGAGAGCAAAAGAGGTTGGTTTCAAATACCTCAACATTCTATCTGACTAATATTATTTGTATAACATAGGCAGCTGTGGTCCAATCAATTTCCTTGCTGATCTTGCTGTTATTATCTCTGTGCTGGGGGAAGTCTGGTGAAGGAAGTTGTTGATTTTGATTTTTAGTTATACATTTTTTTTTTAGTAACATAGTAATTTAGGTTGAAAAAAGACTTGCGTCCATCTAGTTCAACCCTTTTCCTATTCCTGTTTACCATCATTGATCCAAAAGAAGGAAAAAAAAAAAAACAACCCAAAAAACCCCTCAATACAGCAATTTCAAATTCTGCCTTGAATGGGGGGGAAATTCCTTCTTGATTCCAAATAGCAATCAGATTTCTCCTTGGATCAACAAGCACTAACTAAATATTAATCCCAATACTAATGTACATAACCCTCTATGTTACGCTCTTTTAAATAAGTATCCAGGCCCTTTTTAAAGGCATCTAATGTATTTGATAGCACCACCTCCCCAGGCAGTGATTTCCATACCTTTACTGTCCTTACCATAAAGAAACCCTTCCGCTGTTGTAGATGAAATCTCCTTTCCTCAAGTCTAAGCAGGTGGTCCCTTGTCCTTTGTACTGTTCTGATAATGAACAGGTCTTTGGAGAGCCCTTTGTATGGGCCCTGAACATAGTTATATAGTGTTCTCATATCCACTCTATGATGCCATTTTTCTAGTGTGTACAAGTTTAACTTTTCTAGCCTTTCTTCATAACTAAAACTTTCCATTCCCCTTACTAGTTTTGTAGCCCTCCTCTGCACTCTCTCGTGTTCAATAATGTCCTTTTTCAGTACAGTGATAAGATAGGGTGGACAGTAATAAATAACTAAAAAATAAATGCATAAATAATATAAATATATTAGGTGACAAACAGCTGACTGGGACCCTGACATGAGCTGTGTGAATGAGGCAGACTTAGTAACATAATAAAATAATAGCATAGTAAATTAGGTTGAAAAAAGACACAATTTCAACCTTTGTCTCATAACCCAGAGACATGAGGATTCTATAGCTTTCCTGCTGCCAAATAAGTTAGTCTTTATCCACAGTCTATACACAGTCTAACCCTGTATGTTCACTTTTGAATGAAATGTATCTAATCTTCTCTTAATTGTATCCATTGTATCTGTCCTAACCACATCCTTGGACAAGGAATTCTAAAATTTAACGGACCTTACTGTAAAAAACCCTTTCCTCTGCTGAAGGTGAAACTTCCTTTCCTCTAATCTCAAAGAGTGTCCCTTGGTTATTTGATCAGGCCTTGGAATGAATAGCTCACCAGAGAGGTTCACTTTTGAAATGTCGCAGACCGCATTGTGCGTCTTAAAATGTTGTATTTCTTTGGTTGCCTGCTTGCGAATGACGCATTCACAATGTCTCATGTCAAACATTCGTACATTAAATATGTCACCTTGCACAACATGTTGTGGTTGTGTGTCTAGTCGTGGGACAATGTTTTTGTATTTCCTGTTTTGTATTCAATAGTGATGCACTTCCTGATTCGAGTGTGAGGGATGAAATGACGCGGTTTTGATGCAGTGCATCATAACTGAGCCCTCTATGTGTCATTACTGTGCCCTCCTTTTGTAATATGTGTAAATGTCACATTTGCACTGTTAATGCGCCTTTATTGCGCCCTTAATGCCATTACACATTTATTGCATTCTTCTTGTGCACTTATTGAAAGATGTGATGTTTAAGTGCGTCCTTATGGTGCCCTTTTTGTACCCTTAATGCGTCCTTAAATGTGATAGAAAATGACGCAGAGTTGACGCAATGCATTATTACTGCACAGTATTATGTGTAAATGTCAAATTTGGCCCCTTAATGCTTTCTTATTGCACCCTTAATGCCTCTGAGGGCTTATTGCACTATTATTCTGCACTTAAAGGAGCAGTAAACTTTTTTTTATGAAAAAATATATATTGTAGGGATTTTCCTATTGAGTAAAATAAGGGTACTCCCACTGCCAAGATATTTATATTTCCAGAGTTATTACAGTTTAAACCCATGTTTTTTTACATTAGCAGTGCCCTCTAGTGGTCAAATTCTAATTAGATTTCCTGTTAGATTCTAATGGAGAGGAAAGTCAGAAAAGTCAGAGACATACAGTTCTCCATAGAATGTGATAGAAACTGCCTGTCACTTGCTGTCAGTTAGAAATATCAGGAAGTAAACACAGTAAATTCACTTCCTGTCAGTTAGAACTATCAGGAAGTAAATACAGTAAATTCACTTCCTGTCAGTTAGAACTATCAGGAAGTAAACACACAGTAAATTAACTTCCTGATTATTTAAACTGCTATAGATTTTGAATAAAACATCTGACAGCGATGGGAGTGACTTTGTTTTATTCAGCAGGAAAAGCTCTATAAAATATGTGTTTTTATAAAAAAAGTTTACTGCTCTAAGATGTGAAGTTTAAATGTATCCTTATTGCGCCCTTATTGCGCTCTTACTGCGCCCTTATTGCATCCTTATTGTGTCCCTTATTGCATCCTTAATACGTCCTTAAGTGCGACTTAGTGAAGATGTGATTTGATATTTTGACGCTGCCGACATATAGAAGGCAACATGTTGTGCAAGGCGACATATTGAATGTGTGAATGTTTGACATGAGACATTGTGAATGCTTCATTTGCAAGCAGGCGACCAAAGAAATGCAACATTTTAAGACAAGCGATGCGGTGTGCGACATTTCAAAAGGATACCGCCAGAGAGATTGTATTGACCTCTCATATACTTGTATAGTGTGATAACATCTCCTCTGAGTCGCCTTTTGTCTAGCGTAAATAAACCAAGTTTGTATACATTCCTCATAGGTCAAGTCCTCCATTCCCTTAAGTAATTTTGTTGCTCTTCCCTGTACTCTCTCAAGATCTACAATATCCATTTTTAGAACTGGTGCCCAAAACTGCACTGCATATTCGAGGTGAGGTCTTATCAACGATTTGTACAATGGTAAATTGATGTTATCCACTCTTGCTTCAATACCCCTTTTTATGCAAGGCAGCACTTTGTTTGCTTTTGCTACTGCTGTTTGACACTGGTCACTGCTTCCAATTTTGTGATTTACAAAGATTCCCAGGTCTTTCTCTAGCATCAACTTCCCTAAAATAATTCCATTAAGTTCATAGGTAGCATTGGGATTTTTTTCTTCCAAAATGCATGACATGGAGTAATGATACACAGGGCTTAACATGTGAAGTCCTTTGCTACTAGCCAGACCTGAAAAGTTACTCGCCCAAGCCATAACATACCCACCAGGGCTGAATTTCTACTCGCCAGGGCTAAATTTTCACTCGCCATTGGCTAGTGGCGAGTGGAAATTTTGAGCCCTGGATACAGTATACGGAACACTTTGATGTAGCCAATAAATGAAATATACTTTTTTCAATTATGCATTTATTTTGCAATCACTCACATCAACGACACATTTTCCACAAATATTGTATTATTCCAATATCATTATCTGTTACCATCTCTCTACTAAAGTTACAGATTATGTCAGAGGGAGTAGGCAACCTAAAATCTTCTGCCTGTTGTAGACTACGACTTTTGGATTGTAATTCTGAAGAGGAATGAGTGAATTGTTCTTTAAATTCAGTATTCACAAAATTCCAATTGATTACATGATGCCCCCCCATAAAAGAAGGGTATCTCAGCATTAGTAGCAGAGCATGTTTGTTGGGTTACTAGACAGAAGGACTGTTGAATGTCTCCCTTCTCTTTACTCCCTCTCTGTCTCGCTTTGTCTCTCCACTTCTTCCTCTTTCCATCATTTCCTTCTTCTCTGCTCTCTCCACCGTTTGTCCACCTTTGTGGTTCCTCCCCCTCGCTTCCACATTCCTTCACTCACTGTCCCACCCTTTTCCTCTCCCCATCTCACTTTCAAATCAAATTGGACAAATCCATACATTTCTCCAAATAAATCAGAAATAGATTGCAGATATTTCTCTCATCTCTAGTCCTCAACAACTAGAAACTCACAGATTGCCTACTCCTGGATTATATGGGTGGAAGATTCACACGTTTACTACCAAACATTTATGTAGAATAGTGTAATAAACTTCATGATGAACAACTGATTTAAAGGGATAGTAATATTTAATTATTACTAATCCTTATATTAAAGTCATATTAAAAATAAATGCATTGCCCCCAGTGTCATCTTTCAAACCTTTATGGTTTGAGAGATAATCTCTCCTAAAGTTGCCCTCCCCATTCCCTGTAGTCAGCGTTCTAGCTGACTGCAGGGAAGCTGTCGTACGACTTTCAGGCGGCTCTGCAGCAGAGCCGCGATTGTGTTAATAAAAAAGAAATCTTTCACTGAAATGGTCTTCTACGTGTGCTTGGTTTGCAGTGTGCTTGGTTTGCAAGCACACGTAGAAGACTGTTTTAGTGAAATATTTTTTTTTTATTAACGAGATTGCGGCTCCGCTGCAGAGCTGCCTGATGATTGTAAGACGGTATTTCCCTTCAGTCAACTACAACGTTGACTTTGGGGTAGGGGGAGGGAGGGGGCAACTTTAGGAGTGATGATCTCTCAAACCATAAAGGTTTGAGAGATGACACCGGGGGCAATATATTTATTTTTAATATGACTTTAATATAGAGATTAGTAATAATTAAGTATTACTATCCCTTTAATCAGTTACAGGGTGGATACAACACAAGAACTTAACATCATTGAGGGCTGTGTTATCCCCCTTTGGTTTTTTTCCCTCTACCTTGGTGACAATACCACAGATCCCATCTGTACAAGACTTGCTCCAGTTTCCATACTCCCCCCTTGAAAGGCCAGCTCCCTCTAGCACTCTATTGTCTGTGCACTTGAACTTGATGTTGTTGGCGGCTGTGTTATCTCCAGGCTTTTTTGGTGGTTCAACATTTAAGGAGAAGGAGGTCAGTTGGCCAGTTAGACACCAAAATGTGGAAGACCAATTACCAAACCTATACAGAGGAAAATAACATGGTCAGTAGTAGAGAGACACATCTCTATTGTAGAGATTACTTTTATATTACAATAGCAACAGATTCACAATGATTTGCATTAACAGTAATGAAATGAACTTCTCTGACAGCAGCTCCCATGTCTGTTATAATAAAGACATGTTTAGGGAAAGCTTCTTCTGGAACTCAAATCCTGTCCACCACCAGGCACACCTCCATTCATCACACACACACACCTTCAATTTCCTCCTTCCCCCACAAAAGATGCACCTCAACCCCCCACACACACCTCCGTACACATACATTCCTCTTTACTCTTACACACATACACATATTGACAAACATCTACTTACCCACATTCATATGTATAGGTACTTGTTCCCACACACATACCTTCTTGCTTTCATGCACATATACACAACTCCCAACTCCCACACACATACATACATTATTACATGCATCCTTAGTCCCACACACATGCCTTTCCATATTCACACTCATATATAATTATATCCACACAAGCAAACATACCTACTTTCTCTCACACATATATACCTACCGTCCTGCTCCCACACTCATACAAACCTCCATAATCCCACACACATACCTCCATAATCCCAAGCATACGTAACTCTTTACCCAACTAACACACACACACGCACACACAAACACACATACCTCCTCAATCACGCACACACACACAGATTTCCCAAATCACACAAACACACATACTTCCTCATTCACACACACACAGATATTTCACAAATCATACACACAAACACCCCTCATTGCTCACACACACAAATATACTTCATTATTCCCCACCCCCCCCACACGAACACACACATTTCATAGTATATTATATATTTCCTTAACAAAGCATAAGCATTTTTAACAAAGCACATAGAAGGCATTTTGATTTGAACAGATTTGACTCACTCTCCCTCTGAAGATGTCACTGTGTGTTCATTCACTGTATCTCCATCAGGCAGGCAGTGCAAACAGATTCCGTTTAAGGCGGTATCATCTCCTCTTCCTTGTTTTTCTTGCACCTGAATCAATTAAATGGTTTAGTAGTGAGGTAATCCAATTTCCATAACGCTTCGTTCAAGATAAAGCTGCCTAATTAATTACTTACATCTTGAAAATCACCTCTCTCCACCATCAGTTTCTGCCAAGGGTTGGCAGAATAGGGTTGGAGGAATAATCATATAAATCATTTCATGACTGAAGTTCCCACTGAGGGGAGGTGATAGGTCCTCTTTAAATATATGATTGTCTTTAGATCATATCGATCCTACCTGAGACTGAAACTTTACCTCATTAAAAATATCAGTATCGTTAATAGGGATGGGTGAAATGTTTCACCACAAAAGGGAAAAATGTGAAACACTCCGCTTGAATTCCCAAGAAAAGTGCAGTTTTTTACTATGACCCTCTGCACTGGCAGCCATAAAACCACACATACTGACCCCAATCCTTGTCCTGTGGTAGCCATAGAACACATAGAGGCCCTCAGCATTGTCCCATTGCCCTGGTATCCATAGATCCACACATACCGACCAACAACAATGCCCCACTGCACAGGTATCACTACAACCATGATTACTGATCCCAGGCCTTGCCCGACTGACTGGTAGCCATAGAACTACACATACTGACTGACCCCCAGCCTTATATGTTGTTAGTCAAATATCCACACATACTGTTACCCAGCCTTGTCCCACTGCCCTCGTAGCCATAGAACCACATATACTGACCATCAGCCTTGTCTCACTGACTGATAGCTATAGAACTACACACTGATGCCCATCCGTGTCCCACAGCAGTCAGAGAACCACGCATATTGGCCTCCAGTGTTGTCCTGCTGTACTGGAAACCATAGAGTCACACATACTGACCCCAGCCTTGTCCCACAGTAGTCACTGAAACACACATACTGACCCCCACCCATCCTTTTCTCACTGCGCTGAGTGCCAGAGAACCATGTATCCTAATGGCCAGCCTTGTCCCATAGAGTTCATAGAACCACACATACTGACCACAAGCCTTGTCCCACTGACTGGTAGCCATAGAACAACACATACTGATCCTCCAGTCTTTTCTCACTGCAATGGTTTCTCTTGATCCACACATACTGAGCCCCCTGGCCTTGTTCTACTGCACTGGTAACCATAAAACCACACATACTGACCCCCAATTGTTGTCTCAATTCATTGGTGGCCATAGAGCCAGACATACTGACCCCCAAGCTTATCAACTGTCATAGATCCACATATTCTGTTCCCCAGCCTTGGCCCACTGCTCTTGTATCCATAGAACCACATATATTGACCCCACCCATCCTTTTCCTATGGCACTGGTAGCCATAAAAACACATATACTGATGGGCAGCCTTGTCCACAGAGGTCATAGATCCACACATACTGACCCCAGCCCTTGTCCCACTGCACTGTCATCCCTAGAAGCAATGCCCTCTGGCACTCGAAGGCAAGTCGTATCTAGTATGTGTGCCATTGCTATATCTTACCAAAGTTCTTTATATTAAAAGCAAAATCTATCCAATGCCCTCATGACTGAACTTACCTGCTTTCAAACAGGGATTTCTTACAGTGAGTGGGTGGAGACGTCAACAATTATAACAGTTCCACTGGTCCGTATATATATATATATATATATATATAAATATATATATATATATATATATATATATATATATACAGGCCCGGATTTGCCAATAGGCAGACAAGGCACTTGCCTAGGGCGCCCAGTTTTCAGGGGCGCCTGGCAATGCCATTGTCACGCCCACAATTCCGGGTGCATAATGCTGTGCCACTTAAATTTACTTAATTCAGAATGTAGTCATGATCCTGAGGTTTTATCTGCATTGACATCAACATCATGGTTGTATAGATCAGGTACTGGGGAGTGTGATATCTCTTAGTGACGTAGAAGTAACATTGTTTGAACTGCATGATTTACTGTAAAGATGTATTCTTTTAATGGATCAGTTCATTCAACGACTAACGTGTAATAAAGTCACCAGAACAATTCACCCTTTGATTACTAGATGAATAATGTACCATTGGTATTCAAAAGGTTAGAGAGTCAGTTGCTTCCTGTAAGCAACTAACTCATTGCAGTGGATATGCTTAAAGTGGAAGTCACACCTTGTAACAAAAGTTGTTAGTTTGGAAAGGGCTTTCAGATCACATATAGATTATGAGTTTTATCTTGGTTTAATTTTACGTTTTATGCAAATTAACTAGTACTGGCAGGTGAGATTGGCAGTAGTGTGGAATGTTCTATCTTTCTGGCATACTTGATTCTACTGTAAGCTAAATATCCCATAGCCTACAACAATGGCTAAAGTAACATAAATGTGATAAAGCCCTTTCAAAATAACCGTTATGTGTTCCACATAAAATGGTCTGACCCACCTAGAAGCAAAGTGTACTTATGACAGATATACAGTATATGCAAAATGTCAGCACTTATGACCAACGTGTGCTTATTGACAGTAACATGTTTAAAACTGTATGTGCTGTTTTTCTTTTCTCCTGGAGAAACCTTAGAGGAAGACCTAGATGCTGTATGAAGTAGTTGACTTATGCAGGAAGCTAGGGAGATACAATTCTGGAGTAGGTGTGGACATTATTTCTTCCCATGGTGCAGATGGGTGTGGTTAATGGAGGGATGTAGCTAAGCGAGAGGCATAATTATGGGTGGAGCAACGGCGGGGCTAGGGGTGCCAGAGGTGGTTTTGCCTAGGGGCACCTGAGATGTAAATCCGGCCCTGTATATATATATATATATTTATCTGTCCCACCCACTACTACAAACTGCATGGAGCATATTTAATCATACCTGGAACTCTCTCTGGATCTGCCCCAGAGACTTCAGTTTTCAGACTGAATTACTGAGTCTCTGAAGGACAGAGGCTGATTCTCCAACAGGGGTGAGTTTCCTTTCCTTTCCACCCTGTTCTTCCCACTTCCTGCCCACTTCTCTTCCTTCCCACCCTGTTCCTTCCACTTCTCCTCCTTCCCACCCTGTTCCTCCCACTTCTACTCCTTCCCACCCTGTTCCTCCCACTTCTCCTCCTTCCCACCCTGTTCTTCCCACTTCCTGCCCACTTCTCTTCCTTCCCACCCTGTTCCTTCCACTTCTCCTCCTTCCCACCCTGTTCCTCCCACTTCTCCTCCTTCCCACCCTGTTCTTCCCACTTCCTGCCCACTTCTCTTCCTTTCCACCCTGTTCCTTCCACTTCTCCTCCTTCCCACCCTGTTCCTCCCACTTCTCCTCCTTCCCACCCTGTTCTTCCCACTTCCTGCCCACTTCTCTTCCTTTCCACCCTGTTCCTTCCACTTCTCCTCCTTCCCACCCTGTTCCTCCCACTTCTACTCCTTCCCACCCTGTTCTTCCCACTTCCTGCCCACTTCTCCTCCTTCCCATCATGTACCTCTCACTTCCCACCCACTTCTTCTCCATCCCTTCCTGTTGCTCCCACTTCTCTCCCAGTTCTCCTCCTTCTCATCCTGTCCCTTCCGCATCCCACCAAATTCTCCTCCTTCCCAGCTTGTTCTTCCCACTGACTTCTCATTTTTCCTTCCCACCCTGTTCTGCCCACCTCACACTCACTTATCCTCATTCCCACCCTTTTCCTCCCTCTTCCCTCCTATTTCTTCTCGTTCCCACCCTGTTCCTCCCACTTTCTACATTTATATATATATGTAAAAATATAGACAATGTTACTTCACATCCTGTGCATTTGCAGAAAATCTATAGTTGAAATAAAAGCTTCCTTCCTCCCTTAACCCCTTTGAGTGCCAGAGGTACTTAAAGGACCGGTAGTAGAAACATGGTGAGAAGGAGAAGAAGTGGGCAGGAAATGGGTAGAACAGGGTGGGTAGGAGGAAAAGTGGGCGGGAAGTGGGTAGAACAGGGTGGGAGGAGGAAAAGTGGGCAGGAAGTGGGTAGAACAGGGTGGGTAGGAGGAAAAGTGGGCGGGAAGTGGGTAGAACAGGGTGGGGAGGAGGAAAAGTGGGCAGGAAGTGGGTAGAACAGGGTGGGGAGGAGGAAAAGTGGGCAGGAAGTGGGTAGAACAGGGTGGGGAGGAGGAAAAGTGGGTGGGAAGTGGGTAGAACAGGTTGGGGAGGAGGAAAAGTGGGTGGGAAGCGGGTAGAACAGGGTGGGAGGGAAGAAAAGTGGGCGGGAAGTGGGTAAAACAGGGTGGGAGGGAGAAAAAGTGGACGGGAAGTGGGTAGAACATAGTATTTGGGCTATGGAGGGTGTTATTTTCAGGGCTCAAAATTTCCACTAGCCACTAGCCAATGGCGAGTAGAAATTCAGCCCTGGTGGGTATGTTATGGCTTGCAGTGGAGAGTAACTTTTCAGGTCTGGCTAGTAGCAAAGGACTTCAAATTTTAAGCCCTGGTTATTTTAATACTGTCAGAGTTGTACTATAAGAGTAATTGAATGATAAAGTATCCCCCTCCCGCCCCTTTTACCTAGTGTAAGCCATCTCTTCTCAGATGTGGAATCTGGTCTCTTGACCGGACAGATCACAGCAAGGGACAATCTTCTTACTGTGATCATAAGGAAAACCCTGCCCCCCTGACAGGTTTATCAGGACTTCCCTTATGCTCACTGACGATTGTCCCTCTCTGTGATCCATCCAGACAGTCTTGCTTCTCTGAGGTGAGCAGTGTTACATCAGTAAAAGGGACAGGAGAGGGATATTTTAACATTCAATTACTCTTGTACTACAAGTATTGAAATAACACTCTCCATGGCCCAGATACTATGAAGATTAACTAGAGATGATTTTATTGTGAAACATTACTATCCTTTTAATGATCCTACCTTAACAGAGAATCCTCTGGCTCGACTTCCATTTGGACACTGTTCCACTGGACCCCAGTTACCTTGTGGGCCTCCATTTGTGACAGTGATAACGTGGGGATTTGTCTCTTTCTGACCTAATGAGAGAAGAGATAGAAGGAAGGATTGTGAGAATATATGGAAGGTTCAGTTGTTGGGTTCCAGACCAAGCCTGGGTTACAATAGATCTGAATCAGGCTACTGATTACTGCTATTTTCATTAAAGGCATAGTAATACTTAAAATGTAAAAAAAAATATGTTGTAGAGTTTATCGCCCTGAGTAAAACAAGAGTACTCCCACTGCTGAAAGGTGTTTCATTCAAAAGTTATTAATTTTCAAATTTGATTTTTTTAGGTGCAATATCACAGTGGCCTGAAATTGTGTAGTGGCGCTGTTGCTACACCATCCTGTGGAGATTTATGGTCAACTGACCAAAGCTGTCCATAGGATCGTGTAGCAACAGCGCCACTGTACAATTTCAGGCCACTGTGATATTGCACCTAAAAAAATCAACTTTGAAAATTAATAACTTTTGAATGAAACACCTTTCAGCAGTGGGAGTACCCTTGTTTTACTCAGGGCGATAAACTCTACAACATATTTTTTTTTACATTTTAAGTATTACTATGCCTTTAAGGAGATTTTCCCAGATTGTTACGAACAAGCCATCATTAACTGCTTGAGGACCACAAGGTTGTGCAACACATTGCCCTCAAGGAGTTAATTGCCGTCATTAGGATACCTGGGTAATCATACCGGATTGGCCTGAACCTGCAAATATGGCATTTGTTATGGATACGTCTACACAACCAATGTGAATCAGTCATGTGATATGTACCGTAACGCCTTGCATGGGGTGAGAGATATAGGGATTCAACGTTCCCCCCTCCCTCCCCTGACAGCAGGAGATACCGGTCCAGCAACCAGCAGGAGGCTCTGCAGCAGAGCCGAAATCGTGTTACTTAAAAATAATTCATTCATTGGAAATGTCTAGAAAGTGTGCTTGCAAACCAGGCCCACTTTTCAGACCTTTCCAATGAATGAATTATTTTTAAGTAACGCTACTCCGGCTCTGCTGAAGAGCCTCCTCGAGTTGTACGGCTTGAATCTCCTGCTGTCAGCTTTACAGCGGACATCAGGAGAAGGGGAGGGGGGGGACTTTGAATCCCTATATCTCTCACACCATAGCGGTTTGAGAGATAGGGTTTGTTGCAATTAGTTTCTTTTTTTAATCACTACCTAACTCTAAATATTTTTATGGGACATTACTGTCCCTTTAAAGGGATAGTAATGTTTCATAATAAAAGCAGCTCCAATTAATCTTCATAGTATCTGGGCCATGGAGAGTGTTATTTCAATACTGTCAGAGCTGTAGTACAAGAGTAATTGAATGATAAATTATCCCCCTCCCGCCCCTTTTACTGATGTAACACTGCTCACCTCAGAGCAGCAAGACTGTCTGGATGGATCACAGAGAGGGACAATCTTCAGTGATCATAAGGAAAAACCTGATAAACCTGTCAAGGAGGGCAGGGTTTTCCTTATGATCACAGTAAGAAGATTGTCCCTTGCTGTGATCTGTCCGGTCAAGAGACCAGATTCCACATCTGAGGTGAGTAGTGTTACATCAGTAAAAGGGATGGGAGGGGGATACTTTATCATTCAATTACTCTTGTACTACAGCTCTGACAGTACTGTAATAACACTTTCCATGGCCCAAATACTATGAAGATTAATTGGAGCTGCTTTTATTGTGAAACATTACTATCCCTTAAGATGATGGCTGGAATTGAAAAAAAAATATCCCAAGAAGCCTTGGTGAGGAATCTATCTCCTGTTGAGCCATTCAGTTGCAATTTAATCTAGGCCGAAATTCTTATAATTTTAATAGGTAAAAACCCTATAGCTTTGGCCATACATTGTCCACAATGTTCAGGAATAATAATTTCATGAGCCTAAACTTTACAACTACTAGCCTACTACTGGGGTGATTCAGAATGGTCCCTCCATAAAGGATCTTGTGCTTCTATCTGCTGCTGGAATTCCCAGATAAATCTATATTCCCTCAGCTAGACACTTCTTCAATAAGAGACTTCCTGGGTACTACCCATAAACCCAAGAGAAAGTAAAGGTAGGCCAACTCTGCCTGCCCCAGGTAGTGCCCTGTTATGTATCATAGTACTGCAGAGCTTACAATCTATTACACACGTGAAACTGCTGAACCTGCAATATGTGACCCATACGGCACCACAGAGCCAACAGTCTAAAAGGAGTGACCCACTGTGCTTTGTATGTTCTGCGGTGCCATGCGTGTCACTGACTATAGATCGTAAGTTCCATGGTATCATGTGGGTAACCTGCAGGGCAACATATAGCTTGTTCTTCACATTAAGTGGATGACTTTTAGATTGTAATCTCTGTGGTGCCGTGATGATCACCCACATGATGCCAAAGAACTTACAATCTACAATAAGAGACAGTATGACACCACCAAGAAACTAAACTGCGTTTGAAAAAACTTACTTTAAATGAAAACCTATGTGTGATAAGACTTTCTCTTCTGAGGACGATCATACTGCTGACATTGATTAATTCAGAAGATAAAACCATTCAGACTGTCAGGAAGTGAGAAAAATGTTACTATCACATTCTATGAAGAACTGCAGTCAGTGACTCATCTCTCCCACATAATGCTACAGGATAATTGCCTGAACAACAGGTTAACTATAGGTTAACTTGCTGGCCACTAGAGGGCACAGATAATGTGAAACAACTGTTTAAGCAGTGGAAGTACCTTTGTTTTTTTCAGGAGTTAAACCTCTACAATATATGGCTTTTCATTAAAAAAAAAGCTTACTGTGTATTTGTGTATGTCTTATTGTGAATGTGTGTGTGTCTGTACATGTGTATGTAGATGTGTGTGTTATATACATACATGTGTATGTGTCTACACATATTTATGTGTATCAAAGTTTGTAGGTATTATGTATAAGTGGGTGTATATGTGTTTATATGTGGGTCTCTATGTATATGTGTGTGAATGTGTGCACGTGTATGTAGTTGCATACAAGTGTGTGAACCTGTGTATCTATGTATGCAGATATATATTATGTATATATATGTGTGTGTGTGTGTGTATGTGTATATCTCTCTGTGTGTGTAAATGTGAGCATGTGTATTATGTGTGTCTGTGAGTCTGTGGGTGCGTATGTGTGTGTGTCATTGTGAATGTGTGTGTTTGGATTTGTATTATGTGTAAATCTGAGTGTGTGTGTGTGTGTGTGTGTGTGTGTGTGTGTGTGTGTGTATGTATGTAGATGTGTATTATATACAGCACTGTGCAAAATTTTTAGGCAGGTGTGAAAAATTGCTGTAAAGTAAAAATGCTTTCAAATATCGACATGTTGAAGGCAAAGGGTAGTCACACTAAATATTGATTTGATTTAGATTCTTACTTTACATCATTTTTTCACACCTGCCTAAAACTTTTGCACAGTACTATATATAAGTATGTATGTGTATGTTAGTTTGTGTGTATCTGTATATGTGTGTAAATGTGCATATGTGTACTATGTGGAACTGTATGTCTGTGTATGTGTACGTGTGTGTACTTGTGAATGTGTGAAGCTGTGTGTGTAGATTTGTATTATGTGTAAATCTGAGAGTGTGTGTGCGTGTACGTGTGTGTGTGTGAGTTTACAAATTAGCCATTGTCACACTGAATCACAATAATGCAAAAGGAAATCGTCTCATACCTGCAGATCCTTTTGAGGAAAGTACTCGGCGCGGAGGCCGATACGGTACACCAAGAGGGGAGTCTGGAAAGAAAGGGAGGTCAGACTTCTTAATGGGCTGATAAAAATTCCCATTGACTAAAAGGATACTTTTAACCTCTTGCTTCACAGTGCGTTAGAAAAATCTATAGCACTGAAGGGGTTAACAGCCCCATTTAGATTAATGGGGGAAATTATATTTGTAATTATATTTGTGTCTTATAATGTGATTGGTTTTCCATCTTTATCTTCCTGAGTACAGCCCATATCCACAGAAAGACACCAATAAATCATTCAGAGATGAACCCCTGGCACAGTGTATGGACTACAGAACAAAATGACTTTAGGGCCTTAACCTTTTGACCCTATGGGTGTCAGTGGGGTTATCTAACCATAAAGTGTTAATGAAGAAAACCTTGGAGGACAGATGAGAGAGGGTTCATATTATTGAAATCAATTATATTAATGGAACAGTAAACTTTTTTAATGAAAAAACATATATTGCATACCTCCCAACATTTCAAATTGCCAAAGAGGGACACTTGTGTTTTAGGGGATATTGCTGGGAGCGTGGCTGGTGGGTGGGGCATTACCGAGAATTTTTAGGCTTTTTCATGACCTATTGAGACTTTCTTGTGTAACCTAATTATTGACTTATAATAAGACCAAATATTTTTTTACACAGACTTATTTATACTGATGTTTAAACAAACATTAATGTGAGTTTTATTGCTGTAGAGCAGTATGATACACTTATATACACACCACACAGTCTGATCTCCTAAAAAAGAGGGACATCAGGGTGGGAAAGAGGGACAGAGGGATTTGAGTCTAAAAGAGGGACTGTCCCTCCTAAAGAGGGACACTTGGGAGGTATGATATTGTAGGACATTTCCTTTTGAGTAACATAAGGGTGCTCCCCCTGCTGACAGATGCATATTTCCAGAGCTATTGCAGTTTAAACCCGTTTTTATTTACATTAGCAGTGCTCTCTAGTGGTCAAATTAGTTCTCCTGGTACATTCTAATGGAGGTGAAAGTCAGTGACAAACAGTTCCCCATAGAATGTGATAGAAACTGCTGAGTCACTTCCTGTCAGTTAGAACTATCAGGAAGTAAACACAAAGTAAATTCACTTCCTGATTATATATGTAATCGAAGCAAGAAGGGACCGCGTCGCCTTCCTCTGTCGTTCCCGGGTCTCTCCGTCTCAACGCCGGACTGGCGTCGTCGGATGCACCGTTCGAGCAGATAGACAGTCTGCTTGTCGACTCGAAGAGGCGTCGAACCCCGGTGTAGTCGACTCTGTGTCGAAGGATGCAGGTTGAGGAGGAGTCAACAGTAGGGTGACCACGTGTCCCGGAACGTCCGGGACTGTCCCTTAATTGGGTTCTATGTCCCGCGTCCCGGATCATCCCCCACCAGGACAATAAAGAGTCCCGAAATGAAGGTAGCCGCCCGCCCGCATCATCACGCGCCCCTGCGGGCCGTGATGACATACATACAGAGAGGAGGAAGAGGGCAGAGGCACCGGAAGAGAAGCGCTTGCTGCTGGACTCTGGCAGCAAGCGCTTCTCTTCCGGTGCCTCTGCCCTCTTCCTCTTCTCTGTGTGTATGTCATCACGGCCCGCAGGGGTGCGTGATGATGCGGGCGGGTAGGAGGGAACTCAGTGCCAGCCAGCCTCAGGGGACCGGATGCCACTCAAATTTAGGGTGACCACATGTCCCGGAATAGCAGAACGGAAATGTGGTCACCCTAGTCAACAGGGCTCCCGAGCAGTCGAGTGTCTCATGCTGGACTCAGGGCAGTCGAGAGTGAGGCCTTGACTCCCTGTCGAACGGCGAACAGGGAAAATGTTGCAGGAACCAGGCAGCTGTGGTCGAGAAGATTCGAGAACACTGTAAGCTCGAATCGGATGATCTCAGGAACTCGAAGATGGGGAAGACAGAGTCCACATCGCCGCCTGACAGCATACGAAGTCCGGTCGCAGGAAGCTGGCAGCAAGCGGTCGGCGATACAGGATACTCAATTCAGATGGGCGTCAGAGTGGCCACTTTATACCATAGAACATAAGACACCAGTACTCTGTTGTTCACTCAGAAGACTAACTCTTTATTGGGACAAAACCACATATATTTATACTCAAACCTTACATTGAAATATATGGGCCAACCAGCTACAATACGGACATAATTCAATCACAACATGTAAGACAAAGGACCAGCAGCAGATGGTCTAGCAAATACAATGACTCAGACATGATTACATTTCAAACACAAAAGGGTTGCTGAACTCAGACAATGGACACAAAGACTTGAGGGGCTTGAATGAATTAACACACCACAGGGGGTCTCAGTAAACTTCACAATATACTGGCTGGAGTGGCTACAATACACATTGGAAGTAACTTTAGCTAAACTCAAATAATTAACCCTTCCTGGGAAGCAAGCCAGCAGTCCATGGTTGTCAGTCTCTTTGGGCCCAGAAATGTCCACAGTCTCTGGGGGTTCTTGGGATACCAGTTCCAGACCCAGACAAGGGCTCCAGTAACGGACTATGCGCCGTTACAATATGGACTTTTGTAACTTCTGAATAAAACAACTGACATCAGTGGGAATTACCTTGTTTTACTCAGAAAAAGCTCTATAATATATTCATTTTCATAAAAAAAAGTTTACTATTTCTTTAAGATGTTTTGTAGGAGAATTATACCCTAAGATTAAAGTGTTAGTAATGTCTAAAAAAAACTTTTTTGCATTTAGAAGAGCTTAAAAAGCTGATCTAAATGCAAAAAAACGTATCTCTCAAACCGCTATGGTATAAGAGATACTGGCGTTTAAAGTTTGCTGTTTCCTACTGACAGCTGTAAAGCTGTCAGCAGGAGATTTGTGTCGGTCGACACGGAGGCGCTTGAGAAGAGCCGCGATCTCCTTACTTACAAGGAATCCCTTCATTGGAATGGTCTAAAACGTGTGCTTGAACACCAGATACACGTTTTAGACCATTCCAATGAAGGGATTCCGTGTAAGTAACAAGGTCGTGGCACTTCTCAAGCGCCTCCGTGTCGACCGACACAAATCTCCTGCTGACAGCTTTACAGCTGTCAGTAGGAGAGATCAAACTTTAAACGCCCGTATCTCTTAAACCATAGCGGTTTGAGAGATACGTTTTTTTGCATTTAGATCAGCTTTTTAAGCTCTTCTAAATGCAAAAAAGTTTTTTTTAGACATTACTAACACTTTAAATTGAGATCATATTGGGGCATATACATCAACACGTCCACTAATTCACAAATAATTTACCAATGCAATTGCGACTGATCTGCACCTTGTTAGTGAATGTAATAGTGACAGAAATGCAAAATTAGAGAATTATGAGATTGTACTCAAAAGTGAACCTGCAGAAAATGCAAGCATGACCCTTAGTGATGTGTATCAAAACTAGCCCGAGAAATGGACAAAACAGAGAAAAAGGATTTAGTACCATATCCAGGAACCCTCTCTATCTGCCCTGGAGACAACGGTTTATAACATCATTATCAGGACTCCTGTTCATTACATCATTATCAGAACTCCAGTTTATGACATCATTATCAGGACTCCGGTTCATGACTTCATTATCAGAACTCCAGTTTATGACATCATTATCAGGACTCCGGTTCATGACTTCATTATCAGAACTCCAGTTTATGACATTATTATCAGGACTCCGGTTCATGACTTCATTATCAGAACTCCAGTTTATGACATCATTATCAGGACTCCGGTTCATGACTTCATTATCAGGACTGAGGGTGATTCTACTGGTTAGTGCAAACCATGGTAATCCTGCCCACCCCTTGCCACTTTCCAGCCTGTTCCACTCACTCCCTGCCCTCTTCCACCTATTTTGGGGGTAAGCACCACCTTCCCTCTTCCCAGTCCTGTTTAACACTTTAACCATTTAAGGCTGCTCAGCTGGCAATTAAGGACCATTGGGCATTTTTTTTAAACTCTTGTATTCAGGGCTCCCCAAACAGAGTGCAGCCACGTGGGGAGGCCTTGAATTCCATGACATACATAACCTTCATGGGTCCTTAACTCAAGTTTTCTCATGACGTTTATGTACAGCTTGGTTCCTTAAGGGGTTAAACCTATTAAGACCCACCCACGTTGTGACATCCCCCACCCCCAGTCGTACCAACATTTCAAATGCCCAAAGAGGGACACTTTTGTGTTAAGTGGTGCTGATGGTGGTGTGGCTGCTGGGTGGGGCATTACCAAGAATGTGTAGGTTATTACATGTCCTGCTGGCACCTCTTTGTGTAACTGAATAAATGATGTAGTGCAAGATCAAAGTATTTTATTTACACAGACTAATTTATAAACACATATACTGATGTGACGTTTGCACAAACATTAATGTGAGTTTTATTGCTGTGGATCAATGTGATACACTTATATACACACCACACAGTCTGATCTCCTAAACACAGGGACACCATGGTGATACACTTCTATACACACCACACAGTCTGATCTCCTACACACAGGGACACCAGGGTGATACACTTCTATACACACCACACAGTCTGATCTCCTAAACACAGGGACACCATGGTGATACACTTCTATACACACCACACAGTCTGATCTCCTACACACAGGGACACCAGGGTGATACACTTATATACACACCACACAGTCTGATCTCCTAAACACAGGGACACCAGGGTGATACACTTATATACACACACCATGCAGTCTGATCTCCTAAACACAGGGACACCAGGGTGATACACTTATATACACACCACACAGTCTGATCTCCTAAATACAGGGACACCAGGGTGATACACTTATATACACACCACACAGACTGATCTCCTAAACACAGGGACACCAGGGTGATACACTTATATGCACACCACACAGTCTGATCTCCTAAATACAGGAACACCAGGGTGATACACTTATATACACACCACACAGACTGATCTCCTAAACACAGGGACACCAGGGTGATACCCTTATATACACACCACACAGTCTGATATCCTAAACACAGTGACACCAGGGTGATACACTTATATGCACACCACACAGTCTGATCTCCTAAACACAGGGACACCAGGGTGATACACTTCTATACACACCACACAGTGTGATCTCCTAAACACAGGGACACCAGGGAGATACACTTTATACACATCACACAGTCTGATCTCCTAAACACAGGGACACCAGGGTGATACACTTCTATACACACCACACACTCTGATCTCCTAAACACAGGGACACCAGGGTGATACACTTATATACACACCACACAGTCTGATCTCCTAAACACAGGGACACCAGGGTGATACACTTATATACACACCACACAGTATGATCTCCTACACACATGGACACCAGGGTGATACACTTCTATACATACCACACAGTCTGATTTCCTAAACACAGAGACTCCAGTGTGGGAAGGAGGGACAGAGGGATTTAGGTCTCAAAGAGGAACTGTCTCTCCTAAAGAGGGATACTTTGGAGGTATGGACCCCTAATATCTCCTAAAGAGGGACACTTGGGAGGTATGGATCCCTAATATCTCCTAAAGAGGGACATTTGGGAGATATGTGCCCCTAATATCTCCTAAAGAGGAACACTTGGGAGGTTCAGACCCCTAATATCTCCTAAAGAGGGACACTTGGGAGGTATGGATCCCTAATATCTCCTAAAGAGGGACACTTGGGAGGTAAGGACCTCTAATATCACCTAAAGAGGGACATTTGGGAGGTACGGACCCCTAATATCTCCTAAAGAGGGACACTTGGGAAGTATAGACCCCTAATATCTCCTAAAGAGGGAGACTTGGGAAGTATAGACCCCTAATATCTCCTAAAGAGGGACACATAGGAAGTATAAACCCCTAATAGCTCCTAAAAAGGCACACCTCAGGAGTATGGGCCCCTAATAGCTCCTAAAAAGGGACACTTTGGGGGTATGGACCCTTAATAATTCTCCTAAACAGGGACACTTGGGAGATATGCTGTTAGAAGCAGCTGGTAAGTTTGGTGCTTAAAAATTTAAAGACGGTTGATGCTGTGTTATTCACAGTAACCTACTGAAAGGTGACTTTTTTCAATATCTGTTGAAACTGCAATGCAATTCTAAATATTTGTGTATGTCTTATTGTGAATGTGTGTGTCTGTATATGTGTATGTAGATGTGTGTGTTATATGCATATGTGTGTATGTGTGTATATATTTATGTGTATCAATGTTTGTAGGTATTATGTATAAGTGGGTGTATATGTGTTTATATGTTGGTCTCTGTGTATATGTGCAAGTGTGCACGTGTATGTAGTTGCATACAAGTGTGTGTGTGTGACTCTGTGTATCTATGTATGTAGATATGTAGTATGTATATATATATGTGTGTGTGTATATCTCTCTATGTGTGTAAATGTGTGCATGTGTATTATGTGTGTCTGTGTGTGCGTATGTGTGTGTGTGTGTGTGTGTGTGTGTGTGTGTGTGTCATTGTGAATGTGTGTGTGTGTTTGGATTGGTATTATGTGTAAATCTGAGTGAGTGTGTGTGTGTGTGTGTAGATGTGTATTATATACAGCATTGTGCAAAAGTTTTAGGCAGGTGTGAAAAATTGCTGTAAAGTAAAAATGCTTTCAAATATCAACATGTTGAAGGCAAAGGGTAGTCACACTAAATATTGATTTGATTTAGATTCTTACTTTACATCATTTTTCACACCTGCCTAAAACTTTTGCACAGTACTATATGTAAGTATGTATGTGTATGCTAGTTTGTGTGTATCTGTATATGTGTGTAGATGTGCATATGTGTACTATGTGGAAGTGTGTGTGTCTGTGTATACGTATGTGTGTGTACTTGTAAATGTGTGTAGCTGTGTGTGTGTATAGATTTGTATTATGTGAAAATTTGAGTGTGTGTGCGTGTACGTGTGTGTGTGTGAGTTTACAAATTAGAAACTACACTCGTGGATGTTTAGTATCATGTGACTTTTTGATAGACGAGCTCGGGGAATAGAGCTGGGGTAATAATATCTCCGTCATTTATGATCACCAATAGATGGTCAATGTTTATTATTTTCTTGATACCTCATCTTAACAGATGCCTATATTTCGACAGACGCACTGTTGAGATTTTTCTTACATGACTATATGTGCGTCGTTTATTAACAATAACACGGTGAGGTTCTGTGTATATTAATTAATACGGAGTAAAAAGATCTTCCAGAGCATTCTCCTATGAGGTCGTCTTTTGATCTTACCCTGTTATGAAATGCGCGTACATGTTGTGAGAAAACTGTAAGACTGCGTTTGTTGAACGAATAAGTATGCATGTATTCGGATGGTATATTGTGCTGTATTAGTATGGCGATTAAATAACTGTAAAGTTGGGTTTTCTTGTGACATTTATTGGGAGTATCCGACGTAACTAGTGAAGTTGATACTTGTAAATATTTGAATTTAGATTTATAATACGTTTGCGCATGCGTAGTGAGACGTTACAGGGTTCGAGATCTGATTGGGAATTTAGTATCATGTGACTTTTTGATAGACGAGCTCAGGGAATAGAGCTGGGGTAATAATATCTCCGTTATTTATGATCACCAATAGATGGTCAATGTTTATTATTTTTTTGATACCTCATCTTAATAGATGCCTATATCTCGACAGACGCACTGTTGAGATATAGTGTTATGTGATGTTAATTTTACGCCCATTTTGGGCATGAATATTCACTGACTTTAGAAATAGGCTTACTGTGAATGCAGCGTTATGAGACCAATATATACATATATTTTTTGTTAGGTAATGGTCTCTTCTATACAGATGGACTGTCTCTGGTTTGTTTACATGTCCGTTTCGCGTGGTGTGTATCACGTGATCGGAACATGGAGATGGATCATATGATGTCCTTACCCTGTGTGATTGGCTCTTGGAACATTTAAATTATACATCATTTTTCTTGACTACTATCCCCTGATGAAGCCGTTGGGCGACACGCGTTGGGATAGCTAGTTATTCCAGATGAGGGTTCCTGTGCTTTTGTTCTTATGATCCAGTCAGGGATACTGAGCGATAAGTATTCATATTGTATTCTTTGGTGTTTTTTTTCACACACTACATTTGTTTGTTATTGGTATATGGGTATACACTGTGTATTTGAAGTCAAGGAAGTTACACCTTGATATTGATATATATTGCACTTTATGAAAAGAGTATATACATAGATTGATGTATCCCTTTTGATCTGTTGATCTATCCTATAGGATTATTATATGAGCTTTAGCATTTTTGAGTACTTATTGTTATTGTACTGAGGAACTCTATCTGGTTTATTATATGTTTTAAATGTTTTTAATTGTACTTTGTGTATTTCTGTGTGTCCAATAAACATTTATATTTTTTGATATATTGTTTGGTCACTTGTTTGTGAGTGCCTCTTTACTAGAATTGCTGTTGGTGGTTGCTTGGGGAAGGAGGGCATTTCTTTTGTGGTCTCCTTTCCCTCTCTTCCACGAGTATAGTTTCTGATATTGTTTAACTCTTGAGTGCACCTGATCACTATGGTATATATATAATTACAGGTGACCCTATATGTCCCAGTGCCTATCCATTTCAAGGGTATTGAGTTTACAAATTAGCCATTGTCACACTGAATCACAATAATGCAAAAGGAAATCGTCTCATACCTGCAGATCCTTTTGAGGAAAGTACACGGTGCGGAGGCCGATGCGGTACACGGAGAGGGGAGTCTGGAAAGAAAGGGAGGTCAGACTTCTTAATGGGCAGATAAAAATTCCCATTGACTAAATGGATACTTTTAACCCCTTGTGTCACAGTGTGTTAGACAGATCTATATCACTGAAGGGGTTAACTGCCCCATTTAGATTAAATTAGGGAAATTATATTTGTGTCTTATAATGTGATTGGTTTTGCATCTTTATCTTCCTGAGTACAGCCCATATCCACAGAAAGACACCAATAAATCATTCAGAGATGAACCCCTGGCACAGTGTATGGACTACAAAACAAAATGACTCTAGGGCCTTAACCTTATTGATCCTGATAGCAAAACATGGGTGTCAGAGGGTTATCTAATGCATGCAATGCCTTGGAGACCCCTCTGGTCCATAAAGGGTTAATGAATGAGATGAGAGAGGGTTCATATTATTGAAATCAATTATATTAACAGAGCAGTAAACTTTTTTAATGAAAAAACATATATTGTAGGGCATTTCCTTTTGAGTAACATAAGGGTGCTCCCCCTGCTGACAGATGCATATTTCCAGAGTTATTGAAGTTTAAACCCGTGTTTATTTACATTAGCAGTGCACTCTAGTGGTCAAATTCCAGTTAGTTCTCCTGGTACATTCTAATGGAGATGAAAGTCAGTGACAAACATTTCCCCATAGAATGTAATAGAAACTGCTGAGTCACTTCCTGTCAGAAATATCAGGAAGTAAACACACAGTAAATTCACTTCCTGATTATATGAACTTTTGTAACTTCTAAATAAAACAGCTGACATCAGTGGGAATTACCTTGTTTTACTCAGCAGGAAAAGCTCTATAATATATATAGTTTGATAAAAACAGTTTACTGTTTCTTTAAGACATTTATAGGAGAATTATACCCAAAGATAAAATTGAGATCATATTGGGGCATATACATCAACACAGGACTCCGGTTCATGACACCATTATCAGAACTCCAGTTCATGACATCATTATCAGAACTCCAGTTTATGACATCATTATCAGGACTCTAGTGACTGAGGGTGATTCTACTGGTTAGTACAAACCGTGGTAATCCTGCCCACCCCTTGCCACTTTCCAGCCTATTCCACTCACTCCCTGCCCTCTTCCACCTATTTTGGGGGTAAGCACCACCGTCCCTCTTCCCAATCCTGTTTAACCCTTTAAGGCTGCTCAGCTGGCAATTAAGGACCATTGGGTATTTTTTTTTTTAAACTTTTGTATTCAGGGCTCCCCAAACAGAGTGCAGCCACGTGGGGGGGCCTTGAATTCCATGACATACATAATCGTCATGGGTCCTTAACTGAAGTTTTCTCATGACGTTTATATACATCTTGGTTCCTTAAGGGGTTAAACCTATTAAGACCCATCCACATTGTGACATCCCCCACCCCCAGTCGTACCAACATTTCAAATGCCCAAAGAGTGACACTTTTGTGTTAAGTGGTGCTGATGGTGGTGTGGCTGCTGGGTGGGGCATTACCAAGAATGTGTAGGTTATTACATGTCCTGCTGGCACCTCTTTGTGTAACTGAATAAATGATGTAGTGCAAGATCAAAGTATTTTATTTACACAGACTAATTTATAAACACATATACTGATGTGACGTTTGCACAAACATTAATGTGAGTTTTATTGCTGTGGATCAATGTGATACACTTATATACACACCACACAGTCTGATCTCCTAAACACAGGGACACCAGGGTGATACACCTGTATACACACACCACACAGTATGATCTCATAAACACTGGGACACCAGTGTGGGAAAGAGGGACAGAGGGATTTGGGTCTCAAAGAGGAACTGTCCCTCCTAAAGAGGGGTACTTGGGAGGTATAGATCCCTAATATCTCCTAAAGAGGGACACTTGGGAGGTATGGATCCCTAATATCTCCTAAAGAGGGACACTTGGGAGGTAAGGACCTCTAATATCTCCTAAAAAGGAACACTGGGGAGGTATGTAACCTTAATATCGCCTAAAGAGGAATACTTGGGAAGTATAGACCCCTAATATCTCCTAAAGAGGGACACATAGGAAGTATAGAGCCCTAATATAGTAACATAGTAACATAGTAAAGTAGGTTGAAAAAAGTCCATCAAGTTCAACCTTCGCCTCATACCTCAGTAACTGAGAATTTTATAGCTTTCCTGCTACCAATTAAATTAGTCTTTATCAGACCTTCCTGATCAGCCTACTGATAAACAGTATAACTCTGTATGTTCCCTTTTGAAAGAAATATCTCCTAAAAGGGGACACCTGGGGAGTATGGGCCCCTAATACCTCCTAAAAAGGGACACTTGCGGGGTATGGACCCATAATCTATATATATAAAAGAAGACTTTGTGCCTGCCAAAACACACCCAGGGGTGGTATTAAGGAGGAGTTACTGTTCCCATTGGGTGATTCAATCATGCAGGGAGTTGGCCCGCCCCCACTATGCAGCCCACCCACCACTATCAAAGTCAGAAAAAAACAATATGGCCGCCACTTGCTCCTACACCACAGACAAACACACATGCCCCACTCACACAGCACCACACACACACACATGCCCCACTCACACACATGCCCCACTCACACACACATGTCCCACTCACACACACAGCACCACATACACACACAAAGCCAGAAATACATATGGCTGACACACACACACAGTCACTCACCCTGACTCCCAGAGGCCTCAGCAGGACCTGTACTGCAGCACCAGAGGAACAAAATTGCACTCAAAGGGTTAAGGTAGGTCCTCATTGCTCAATTATTTCTTCACTGTCATCATTTGCCATGCAAGACACAGGACAGACAGCCATCAGATTCACACTTAACCCACTGACTGCCACAGGGTTGTGTATCAAGTTTTACCCCTCAGGGAGTGTGTTCAAACCCCTCACACTGTAAACTTGCATTTCCCTCCCACTTCTCCTCCTTCCCCAGCCTATTACTAACACTTTTCCATATTTATGTTAAGCCCCGCCCCCACTCGCGATTAAGCCCCGCCCCCTTTTAACCCAGATTGCCCCATTGCTCTCTCCACATCAGCACCACATGAGGGACTCCACAAGTAAAAATTCCCAGGTATAACACATACATGCCTCACTCACACAGCACCAAACACCCATACACACACAAAGCCAGAAAGAAAGATGGCTGACACACAGTCACTCACCTTGACTCCCAGTGGCCTCAGCAGGACCTGTAGTAAAGCCACTGAATGGTGCTGCATCAGCAGGGGAACAAAATGGGACTCAAAGGGTTAAGGTAGGCCCTCATTGCTGAATTACTTCTTCACTGTCACCATTTGCCATGCAAGACACAGGACAGACAGCCATCAGATTCACACTTAACCCACTGACTGCCACAGGGTTCTGTATCAAGTTTTACCCCTCATGGAGTGTGTTCAAACCCCTCACACTGTAAACTTGCATTTCCCTCCCACTTCTCCTCCTTCCCCAGCCTATTACTAACACTTTTTCACATTTATGTTAAGCCCCGCCCCTACTCGCGATTAAGCCCCACCCACTTTTAACCCAGCTTGCCCCATTTGTCTCTCCACATCAGTCCCCTCTAGGGACTCCACAAGTCAGTGTTCCCAGGTATGAACACACTTCCCACTGCTATTTAACTCTGACATGCCTCTCTATACCTTAACCCTTTGAGTGCCAGAGGGGTACACAACTCATGAGCACATGTGTTTCTGCTCATATATGTTGCGTGTCTGTGTGTGTACATCTCTGTTACATATGTGTGTCCATATGTGCATCTCCAGTGTGTCTGTGTGTACATGTCTTTTGCATGTTTCTGCCGCTCACTGTGTGTATGTGCATACCTCCCAACATTTCACAGGGCCAAAGAGGGACACGTTAGTTTTAGGTAATATTATTGGGGGTGTGGCTGGTGGGCGGGGCATTAGTAAGAATTTTTAGGTTATTTCATGACCTATTACTGGCTATTTATGTAACTGAATAAATGATTTAGTTCAAGACCAAAGTATTTTATTTGCACTGACTAATGTATAAACACATATACTGAAGTTTATTGCTTTATTGCTGTAGAGCAAAGTAATACACACCACACAGTCAGGGCTGGTGCAAGGATTTTTGCCACCCTAGGCAAAACCTAATTTTGCCGCCCATTTCGCTCCGCCCTTGTGTCCCACCCCTTTATACCCTGCCTACTTATACCCAACCTCTTTTCATGATTGTCCTCTCTCTGCCCCCTGAGCCACTCTGCCCCTGTTCTGGAGATGCCTGTAAGAGATGCCCCCCACCAGCTCCAACTTGCCCCTTATCAGCTTCACTTTGGCCCACCAGCTCCACTTTGCCCCTATCAACTCCAACTTGCCCCCATCAGCTCCAACGTGCCCCCACCAGCTCCATTTTGCCCCCTCAGCTTCACTTTACCCCCTCAGCTCCAACTTACCCCCATCAGCTCCACTTTGCCCCCCATCCGCTCCAACTTGCCCCCATCCGCTCCAACTTGCCCCCACCAGCTCCACTATGCCCTCTCAGCTCCAACTTTCCACTATCAGCTCCACTATGCCCCCAGCAGCTCCAACTTGCCCCCATCCGCTCCAACTTGCCCCCCCATCCGCTCCAACTTGCCCCACCAGCTCCACTTTGCCCCCCCTCAGCTCCACTTGCCCCCCCTCAGCTCCACTTTGACCCTCATCAGCTCCACTTTGACCCTCATCAGCTCCAACTTGCCCCCACCAGCTCCACTATGCCCCCTCAGCTCCAGCTTTCCCCTAACAGCTCCAACTTGCCCCCATCATCTCCACTTTGCCCCACATCTGCTCCAACTTGCCCCCTCAGCTCCACTATGCCCCCTCAGCTCCAACTTGCCCCCCATCACATATCTGTATCTCCCGCGCAGTCTTCTCTTCAGTAATGCAGAGCGCGGCTGGAGATCATGACTCCCAGCGCGCTCTGCATTACTAAAGATCCGACCAGATGAGGGAGCGCTGTAGCAACACAGGCCTGACTGTGTTGTGGTTCCTGGCGTGGTGTGTGGGCGCAGCTCTTCTCCGCTGCATGCCCGCGCCCCCAGTACGTGTGCGCCCTAGGCCGGCGCCTACCTCGCCTATAGGTGGAGCCGGCCCTGCACACAGTCTGACCTCCTAAAAAGAGGGACAACAGGGTGGGAAAGAGGGACAGAGGGATTTGGCCCTCAAAGAGGGACTGTCCCTCCTAAAGAGGGACACTTGGGATGTATGGTATGTGTCTGCCTGTATGCTGCATATGTCTGTGTTTATCAGTGTGTCTGCATTTCAAACACGTGCGCCCAATGGTCATAACATGACGGGCAACGCCGTCCCATGTTGCTAGTATCTCCTAAAGAGGGACACTTGGGAGGTATGCTGTTAGAAAGAGCTGGTAAGTTTGGTGCCTAAACCAGTTAGAGGGATAGTAATACTTAATAATTACTAATCCCTATATTAAAGTCATAGTAAAAATAAATATATTGCCCCCAGTGTCATCTCTCAAACCTTTATGGTTTGAGAGATAATCGTTCCTAAAGTTGCCCTCTCTCTCCCCCTTCCCCGAAGTCAGCGTTGTAGCTGGCTGAAGAGAAATCCAGTCTTATGATCATCAGGCGGCTCTGCAGCAGAGCCGAGATTGCGTTAATAAAAAAAATCTTTCACTAAAACGGTCTTCTATGTGTGCTTGCAAACCAAGCACAAACCAAGCACACATAGAAGACCAATTCAGTGAAAGATTTCTTTTATATTAACATGATCTTGGCTGTGCTGCAGAGCCGCCTGATGGTAGCATTTGTCCTTTAATTTTCTAGACTTCTTCTTTTCTGAAAAGTTTCTATAAACTTATGACCAAGTAACTGGTGTCCCTAGATAATATCATGGTACCGTGTTAGCCATAGAAAAAACTGGTAAAGTAATAATGATACTTTTATCGGCTGAGTGGCTCTTCTTGTCTCTTCTTCAAGCATAATGAAAAGTAATGTTGAATACACAATACATGACAGGTTAAACACTGATGCAAATTATTTTAACATTTAAAGTCCACTGGCAGGGAATAGTCTTATCAGTATTCTCTATAATTAATTCTGTAGGCTCCGGTACAGTCTCTTTTAGTGGACTGAAAAATACAAACAATATTTATTACCTTCTTGATGCTCCAGTGAATTTTAATCTTTAGCCATTGATGTCTAAGTCTATAGAATATTTGGGTTTGCATAGACCATTGCAAATTGCCTTGAAAGCTTCCATGCTATTGCCACTCATTTGGCCATTAAAGGTATCATTTTTATTCTACCAGTCTCCTAGATAATAGTCTTAACCCCTTAAGGACCATTGCCGTGCCAGGACCGTCACGGCGGTCTGGCACTTAAGGACTAATGACGGTCCTGGCACGGCATGGAGTTCAGGGCTCCCGGCGTGGCTGCCCACTGCTCCGGAAGCCATAATAAAAAAATAAAAAAATGCCCCATGGTCCGCAAGTGCTGGCCGCACGGGATTGCGCTGGTCCTTAAGGGGTTGATGGATCACTCTTTGAGTAAAATTTCCCAGAAAGTTGTTTGCATGGAATTTGAAAAAAACAAAAAGGATTTATATGTAGGTAGAATTATATTCCCGTTCTGTCCATCTGTACCGTGGTTGACACCTCATCCTTTTAAACCTTTGCAATGCATTCCGTACCTCTCTGGCACTCAAAGGGTTAAAGATGAACACATGAGAAAAAAATTGTCTCTGCAGAGCTTACGACAAACTTGTAATGGTCTCCATGCAGCCCTGCAGAGTGTATTCTTCATATGCGCTCAGTGTTAAAGGGATGAAGGGGTCACTTTAATCTAAACACCTTTTCATACAAGATAGTAACCTACTGGCTTATGCGGCAACTGAATGACACTGACACAGTCTGTGTAGTAAAATAATAGTTACCTTCACATGCGCAACAGATAATCCCCATTAGAAGCAGGAGTCCTCTGAACATCATCATGATTATTCCTAATTTCTCTTTCATTAAACCTACTTGCTGATTTTATACTGCAACAAATATCCTGAATGTCAGTGGGATCAGGGAGCGGAGTGACCTGCAGGGAACTGGGACGGTTGGTCACTTCTCAACAATAGTGTAATGCACTCAAGGAAACACCTTGTACAAGTCTTATTTTATTAAAGAAGCAGTAAACTATTTTAATATAAAATATGTATGTTCCGGGGCTTTTCCCCACTGAGATAGCAAGGGTACTTCCACAGCTGGGAGAATTTTCATTTGAAAGTTATTAAAGCTCAAAATCATTAATATTGTTAACCGTCTGTGTGCCAAAGAGGTATCCAAGGCATAGTGTAACACTCAAAGGGTTAATAGTAGCAGTAGTAGAAGTGATTATCATTATTAGTTTATTGATGTTCTTTTTGTAATCAGACAATGCCAGTCCATGTCCAAAAAGCAATTGTTGTTTTATAATTCACTCTATGGGGGAGACTAAAAACAAATGGGATACAAAACTAGAACAGACCATTTCACTCAAAGGATCAAATACAATCCTATATAATAGTTCGCTAATGTATGTTTGTCAGAAGCCGTCATGCTCAATACAGCTGGCTGCACACGCTGCAGTCATGAACAGTACAGACTGCCCGTCCCGCAGCTGATAACGGAGCTGGGCGCTCCGAATTCAGACCTTCGGTGAGCGCAGAGGACTATGATCTGAATTTGGAGTACCCCTCTCTGGTATCACCCGCGCGCAGGCAGTCTCTACTGTGCATGACTATACCACGGCCATTGCTGCCTGGGACTGTAGCCCGTGTACATGGGCTGTTCAACTAGTGTTCGATAATTTAAAAGGTGATGGTAATCTCCTGAATACTTGAGATCAAGGCTTGAGGGTTATGCACTAACGTGTGATAAAGAGAAGATAAAGAGGAGATGACTTCCCCAGTTATATCGCTATGTTATTCTATAGAGCCTATGCACTAAGATCTCCAAAGTTCTAGAAATCTTACTGCATAGTCTCCATAAAATAACATAGGAATTGGAGAAGTGAAATCACTGAATAAGTTACCTTCCCTTTATCACCTCTTTATCTCTCCTTAATGAATCTCGGCCCCCATGTTTGGCAGGACAAATACCATCTGGCACTTAGTCTTCCTCTCTCAGAAGTCAAATGGGAAACAGCAACCACAGATGCTAGTGGTACATGCTGGTGTGCATCCCTAGATCAAGTTACTCAGGGACAGTGGCCAAGGAACTGACCGGATTATCCATGCAGTGTCTTAGAGCTATAAGCAGCCTATCAAGGTTTACTGCATCTGGAAGGTGACCTGGTAGACGATCCTATCAAAATAAGAGGTGGCAGAAGTCTCTCCTATCATCGCATGTACCACGGATTACCATTCAGACATCATGGTAGTTTACATCCGAAGGCCAAGTATCCTCAGGCACTTTCTGAACCATGGAGCTTTGTCTTTTCATTACTCAGTGTTCCTCAGTGTGCGCAACATTATGGGCTCATCCAGTGGCAGCTTGATGGATTTACCATCCAACACACGATCTACCAGATTTTTATTCAAGGACTCTATACCCTCAGACTCTGGTTGGTGATGCTCTGGCACAGTGCTGGACAGAGCACCTGACTTATGTGTTTCCTCTGTTTTCCATGATCTACAGGGTCTTGAGGAAGTTCAGGTTGGATAAAGCAGAGGTGATTGTTATTACCCCATTTTAACTCAAGAAGTCATGGTTCCCCTTGATTCTATGGGCCTCAGTAGCTGAAATGTGGAGACTCTCTCTCTCTCTCATGTATAATATCCTCAGATCCCTCACCCCTTCTCATTGTCTTTGAGACTGAGAGGGAGATACTCCTTGGACTTCTATAGTCTTAAAGGTTTGTGGATATTATCCTTGAATTCTGGAAGCCTTACACTTCAGCAGCATACTAGAGAAATTTGGCCGTCTTCTGTGACTGCATGGCACTAAAGAACTTTCATCCAGGTGATCCTTTCCTGCCTTAGATATTGGAGTGTATGGCAGACAACCACGAGAAAGTCCTCATTCCAGGACATTGAAAGTTCAGCTCTCTGCTAGTTTTACCCTCACAGGGATGCGGTGGTCCTCTTATGGGTTGATATCCCACTTTATCAAAGCTATTACCTTAATCTAGCCTCTTGTTTGAAGTTTGATTTCATCGTAGATCTTTTGCTACTGGATTAATTGACCTCTCCTCTGTTTGAACACCTGTCTCATTGGGCATGCTCTCTATGAAAGCGACTTTTCTTTTGGTGGTCATCTTTGCTTGAAGAGTCTTTGAGTTAGAAGCTCTGTCAGCAGACCAGCCTTACACCTAATTCTTCTAATCAGGTGGTGCACTGCTTAGACCAGTCACCTTAAATAGGAAATTGTTTTGCCTGACTATCATATCAGGACAGTTCCTCCCAGTTTGGATATGGTGTGATGACTATGACTCTCTCTGGAGTCAACAGGATCTATGAGGAAATCATTCAGACTTTTCATTATTTTATCTGGTATTGCAAAGACTTTGTTCAGTCAAGTCTCCATCCGTTGTTTTTTTTTTTCTTACTGTTGATTAGTAATGGAGAAAATGATTTCATACTTACCATAATTTTCTTTCCTGATCATAGTCCATGGCAGAACTCCCCAAGTTATCCATCCTCCTCTGTATACAGCAAAGTTAGAAACTTAGATGAAGGTCATTTTTGGAACGCTTTCTGTTCTAGTTTGGGGATTACCTTGCATTTCTCGATATTTTATCATTCTCTGTGAAATGGACAGTCAGAATGTACCAAACAGACCTTGGAAAGTTTCATGGTTCATTTCATTTCGAAGATCAGATAAATCAGCCATCATCTTCTGTGGAATGGGGTAAAAACCAGTAACTGAAGCCTATGATTCTCCACAGTATTCCATATGGGTAGGGTGACCAGACCTCACCTTTAACCAGGGACATATATAAACAATGCATACTTCGTGGCTGCTTTGATTTCATTGCATTCCTGAAATATGCCTATTTCCTATGTGTCCCCGGTTAAGGTCTGGTCACCGTACATATGGTAGGAATTATGGGTTATATCTTAGACTCCCTGAAGTAAGAAACATAGAAACATAGACTTTGAAGGCAGATAAGAACCATTCGGCCCATCTAATCTGCCCATTTTCCTACTGTAAAAACCTCAAACCTTTTTTGGTCCTTGGTCTTTTCTTACGTTAAGGACACTCCTATGCCTATCCCATGCATGCTTACATCCCCTCACTGTATTAACCTCTAACACTACTGCTGGTAGGCTGTTCCACTTATCTACTACCCTCTCAGTGAAGTAAAACTTTCTTACATTACATCTAAACCTGTGTCCCTCTAGTTTTAGACTATGGCCTCTTGTCCTAATATTTTTACTCCTTTGAAATACACTTCCATCCTGCACTTTGTTGAATCCCTTCATGTATTTGAATGTTTCTATCATATCCCCTCTCTCTTTTATTTTAATTGCTTATCACTACTGTTTGGAGAATTATATGCAGTTGAGACAATAACAACCAGGAAGCAACTCAATGTGAGTACACTTCCATTGCCACACAAATGTGCAATTTATCAATAACATATTGGTTTGATTTGTATATATTTGAAGGTGCCCCAGTTGTTTCCTCTTCTTTCTTGTTAATTGTGGATTATGTTCCCCTCATACTTCTTTCCTTTTGCTGAAAAAAGTATTCACAAATCCGAGACCCTGATATTCATATGGGTACTGCAAAAAATGACCTTTTATCTATATGGTCAACATTTCACTCATTATGGATCACAAGCCTTGTTACCTATCTTACACCAAGCAAAAGGAATTTCCATGACTATGGCAGCCTACTTGAAGCACTATGCACTCTATCTAGGAGAATTTGGATACAATATTAGGCCCATGCTAAACAAATTAGTGCAAATTATTTCTTCCGCTTGTCCCCTGGAGCTGTGAAGGAATCTGTGACCACACAAGGGCCAATCAAAACTGAGAGCCTTGTAACAGCCCAGCACGGCATCTGTTTCACTAAATTGCATGATCCTGACCATATTGCCAAGTAGATGGCCCAAGATGCCATATTGTCGCAAGTTTACTCCTACATTAAGGAGGGATGGCTCTCGACTGTGAAACCTTTCTCCTGTGCCTCATATTCCAGATAGGAAACTACACAGACAGAGGGTGCCCACTAGTGCCTGTTAACCTGGTAAATGAATATTCAAATATGGTAAAATATACTCACAAAAAGGATGGTTGGCAGACAGCATATACCATCAACCAACAACAAAGGCCCGCAGAGAGAATTAGCCTGTCTCTGCTCAGGTATCCCAGTCAAACTGAGGAATGGATGAGTTCTGCTCCAAATCTGGTATTAAAAATGTATTGTTCAATATCACATTGATGTACCAAAAATTGTTAAAAACAATAAGAAGAGGCCAATCAAACAGCAATAACTTTGTCTTTTAGTGGTGTAGCCAACGGACTTGAAAAAGTAGTCCAAGCACTGAGAAACATTATTGCTGTTTGATTGGCCTCTTCTTATTGTTTTTAACAATGTGATATTGAACAATACATTTCTAGTACCAGATTTGGAGCAGCATTCGTCCATTCCTCAATTTGACTGGGACACCTGATCAGAGACAGGCTAATTCTCTCTGCGAGCCTTTGTTGTTGGTTCATGGTATATGCTGTCTGCCAACCATTCTGTTTGTGAGTATATTTTACCATATTTGAATACTTATTTATCAGTATCACAGTATCCCTAGGCAGCCTAGAGCTCCTGTGCTTCCTACTTCTGTATGGCCGCCGGCCAGGATGGCCTCCGGCCACTTCCTCATTGCTGACATCAGATAACAGGCACTATCACGGACACCTGTTTATGGGCCTATTCCGAGTGGTCTAATTGGGTTCAGTCTCCTTCTGCTCCTTTATAATCCTCCTTGGGGCTAGGAGTCTTTGCCGTTACATGGTGTTCCTGATAGTATCTACTTCTCTGTTGTGATCCGTGCCTGTCTGAGTATTAGCTCCATGTATGACCCTGGCTTGTCTGACTACCAGCACTAGTGCTGACCGCAGTTCTGTCTGAGGATTCGCTCCATGTATGACCCCGGATTGTCTGACTACCAGCACCAGTGCTGACACCGGTTCTGCCTGAGGATTCGCTCCGTGTATGACCCCAGCTTGTATGACCCCTGGACCTGTCTGTGGTTTTGCTCTGTGTAGTCCCCAGTGTGCCTACCTTGGGCACCGGCCTCTGACTCACTATGTGTAGTCTCCGTGTACTTACCTATTGGCTCCGGCCTCTGTCTCACTCCGTGTAGTCTCCGCTTGTCAGGTCGTTGGCCCTGGCCATGATCTGTGCCTGTTTTGTCCCAGTGTGTCTGGCCTGTGACTGTGACTGCATACTCGCTCCCCGCTGCCTCGATCTTGAGACCTAGAGTAGCCCTATGCTCCACTGTTACTCTGGTGTTCTCCTCTAGCCTTTGTCTGAAGTCCCTCTGCAGTGCACAGCACAGTGTGCAGCTTCCGGTGGAGCCTGGGGCCTAGTCCTTCGAGGTCTGGGATTGTGTGGGCTATTATCTATATTGCTGCATTATCAATAAAGGTGGTTAAATTTTATACTGTGTCTGTCCTTATTTGCCTGGTTACCGTGACAATCAGTTTATCAGGCACTATTTAGTGCCCTCTGTCTCTGTTCTGTTTTATGTTACATAGTTCTTGATGGATGTCTAGAGATGCAGCCTTCTTCCTTCACTCATCACTGACAATTAAGAGACCATCTAAATTGTGGTTGGGACAGTATCAAATCCCTCCTGCCCATCTTTCAGTATACACGTGCGTGTTTTACTGAATAAGATCGTAGTGAGTGTATTTCTTACGGTGAAGGGTTGTGGTGCCATTGATTCTTCTGACGATAATATACTAGGTGTGCCTCCTTCTTTTGCTGTCATATGTCAGATGCAACCAGAGCTAATCACACGTGTAGGGTGCATATTGCGGTGCACCATACTGGTGATTATGCCAACATGACAATGCTTCAGATCCTGCATGAAGGCCACCAAGGCCTGAAACATAGAACTCTGGCCGCTATCTGCTGGCTATTCATGGATCAAGATATCATGACATTGAGGAATACCTGCTTGGCTATACTCAAACTTGATGGCTGTTGCCTCCTGTGCAGGTACAATTTTTGGAATGGCCTTCTGCATCATGACATTAATTCCACTTGGATTTTGCAGGACTAGTGCAGAGTCACATGCTTTTGTCCATATTGATGAACACGCGATGTGGTTGGATGTTTGGCCTATGTATTCCACCATGATGGAGGAGACTAGTCAGGCTCTGGACAAAATGTCTGCGTTATCAAAACATATAGACACTGACAATGGTCCCCAATTCACTGCACAGCTTATCAACTTATGCATCTCCTTATCACTCAGCTTCCAAAAGCCAAACAAAGCATTTTGTGTAGGCACTCAAAGGTGCAACTACAATTGATGCATATGGCGCAGTTGTTCTATGGCCCAGCTTCCAAGGAGGTGCGAATTTTCCCTAGGGTCCAAAAGTGAGAATACTTTTGTACTGGGGGCCTTCCAATGACTAGTTAAGCCACTGGCCCTCACAGCTTTGATTCCCTGGCTGCTTATCACACCACAGCCCACTGCACAACTGGTGTGTCTCATGTACGCCAGACCACTCCACTACATACTGGATGCTCTTCCCCCAAATGTGATCCTGATGGTGTTCAAGCACCTGTCTCACATTAGGAGAGGGGAGAGATCATAGTCCTCAGAGAACAGGGTGTAGGCCTGCTGTTACCATGTATCTCAGAGACTGACTGAGAGTCAGGTCATGGAAGCAACTGGGTCACATTCATATGGACTGGAGGAAACTGGCCTGACTTGGCAAAGGCATGTTGACCCATTATGTTCAGTTTCAGGTAGTGGAAACCTGTAAGTGGTGCTTCAACTCTCCAGGGAAGATGATGAGACAAACACCATACCAAAAATCACTGGCCCCTGATACTGGCAGGGATACAGTGGATTCACACCTCTTTGAACAGACAGGACCAAGTGAAAATAGTTAAGCAGTTCCACCATCTCCAAGTCCCAACATTGACAGGTGATCTCCCGAGCAGTGGGAATATACAGAGCCACTCAGAAGTATGAGGAGGATCTGATATCCAGATGATTGTTTCCTGTCATATCTGCCAACTTGTATCATCAGTTCCTGTTGAACTGCATGCAGGATCTGCATGAAAGTGTCTCTGGACCATGACAGACAGAGTGTCTTACTAAAAGAGGGGCTAGCAAGCCACCAACTAGACCACATAGCACTACCTCACAACCAATCTGTTTAGCCTAATAAATGGAGTGACCTTGTGTCCCTCCTAAGAGTGGTATCATCTCTATAGTCATGTGTTAAAGGCACAGTACACCATAACTGCAACTTAAGATACATCACTGGACAGCCTGTGTTAAAGGGGCAGTGAACACAGCACATGCACTGACACAGACCCAAGGTGCAATTCCCCACTGGAGGATCTCAGAAGGTCTTCACATGAAGAGGAAAGACAGAGAAGAAAAAAAAGCAAATTGTTTTCAGCAGAAGGGAGCTGCCACATGATTCATGACCCACATGCTGACAGTTAGACCTTTTTAGTGCCAGAATGGTGTCCAGCTCTTTTGCTGGAGATCTCTTTGATGCTGAAAGTGTTAATGAAGAAAAGGGAAGGGTCACACTGACAATATTCTTATCACATTGGCCGGCAGCAGCCACTGGCAAAAATAAGTAACTGGTCTGATTGTCAGGGGTCACAGGATAGTGTAGATCTGATGGGTAGGGTTGCCACCTTTTTTTAAAAAAAAAATACCGGCCATGGCATTCTCTCCATAGGCTTAACATTGGACAGAAACCAATTTTTTACCGGCCTGCCGGTAAAATACCGGCTGGGTGGCAAACCTACTGATGGGTCCTCTTAGATACTAGGGCCCTGTCACAACTGCACCCTCTGTAGTTACACCCATACGCACAGATACACACACGCACATGCACAGTATTCATACACACATGTCGTACATAGCACACATACACCATATACATCGTACCATACACAACGTACACACACACATACACACATCATAAGCAGCACACACACATATACAAACACACATACGAACAAATATACACACACACACACATACGAACACATACACAGATACGTGCACATACACATACACTCTCACACAAATATACACACACACATACACCCACTCACATATACAAAAACACACAAATATAGGCACACACAGAAGCATACACTCAAGCACACACACACACACACACAAAAACACATTCACACACTCACACATACACACACAGAAACCCAAACACACACATACACAGAGAAACACATGCACACACACAAAAACACACGCAAATATACACACAGAAACACATGCACATGCATGCACACACACAGACATTCCGAAACACAAACACATAAACCTACACCCCCACCCACACATATCATAATTAGCAGATACACACACAGACCTACTGGTACACATGTATACATATGTATGAAAGACATTAAAAGGATAGTAATACTTCGTTTTATCTTTATTTTATTTTGTAGGCATTAAAAAAACATGAAGAGCGATATGTCTTATCTCTCAAACCTTTATGGTTTGAGAGATATTCACAAGCAAAGTTTCCCCTCCGGCCCCTTTGACCTAGTGTAAGCCATCTCTTCTCAGATGTGGAATCTAGTTGTAAGACCAGACAGATAACAGAAGGGACAATCTTCTTCCTATGAGAACAATGAAAGCCCTGCACCCCTTGACAGGTTTTTCAGGTTTTTCCCTTATCTTAATTGAAGATTGTCAATCTTTGCAGTCTACCTGGACACCTACCTTCTGATCTGGCTTAACAGTGTTACATCAGTAAAAGGGACAGGAGGGGGATACTTTGTCATTGAATTACTCTTGAACTGCAACTCTGACAGAATTGAAATAACACTCTCCAAGGTCCAAATACTATGATGACTAATTAGAGCTGCTTTTATTATGAAACATTACTATCCCTTTAACATACTTACACAGTCATTTAATGAATTCTCAAAACACTGGGGACCTTTATGGAACTGGTAAATAGTTAACAACTTAAGGACCAAGGGATGAAAAAGCTTGAAAATGTTGCCATGTCCAAAGGCCTGAAGTGTCAGTCTGACCTAGTAGTGATATCGGATAATGATGTTTATCTGGTTGGATTCTGAATACTATCCACGATTTGAGCTAATAATTACCCTTGTCTGGAACTGAATAGATAAAGCTCCTTTTCATATTAGGAAAAGAACAAGTCCATGGGATTACGAGAACATTGATGCCTATCAATACAGCTTGCTGGTGGGTACCACAAAATCAGGTTCCTCAGGCTGTTCCCCTGTGGGAATTGATCATTCATGAGAAGTGATGTTGGCCTTGGTGCTTTCTTTAGTCCTTCTTCTAAAGCCCAGCGAGATGAATGAAATAACAGTTAGCGTTTCTAACGGAGGACAGTGGGGAACTTGGGGTGTCATGGAGAAATGTCCTCCTGGGACCACAGCCAAAGGCTTCAGTCTGAAGGTGAGTTCTGTGGGGCAATTACAGAGGAAGTAACAACTCCTATGAATAACAACAATTAGATAGGCAAAAGTACTATGTTTGTTCCACAGGGATTTTCACAGAAAAAAAACACAATGTACTGTTTATTCCTGTGTAAATTCCCATGTATAGAAAACACAGAAAATATCTTTTTGCTACTGCCAGTCCATTTCTCTTGAGAACTTTGCCATTTTTCATGTATGATTTCTATGATGATTCTTTCTCCAATACTATAAATACCCTGAATTTCCAGTAGTGCTTTGAGTTTTAGTAGGGTGAGAGAGAGAGAGAGAGAGAGGGGAATAGAGAGTAGAGAGACTAGATGGCAGAGACTGATCTATTCTTTGCAAAAGTATTTACAGTCTCTGTTGCTGCAGTGTCCTACCAGGTGAGGGCTGGCAACTGGTGGCCTGGAGGACAACTACAATCAAGTGGCCCGATTCTACTTGTTCCAGCCCACCCACTTTTGTTAATTTTATAATTGCCATTAACCCTTTGAGTGCCAGAGGGGTATGCCACACATTGCAAAGCAATGTGTAGAGTACCCCTCTGGCACTCAAAGGGTTAGTGCTGTGAAGTAAGGCAAGTAATGCCACAAAGCTTGCAAATGAAATGGGGTTACACTGGTGCAACTACAGAGCTTATGATTTAAGTAGAGCTGCACTAGTGATACCACCTAATAGAATGTGCTACTACTGTAGATCTACTTAGATTGTAGCTCCCTGTCAGTTGGAGGATCTGTGGTATCACTACTGTAGCTACATTTGCACCAACAAGCGGGAGTGGCCCACCAGCCCAGACATATGACTTGGCCAGCCCTCCCCTGTGTCCTACTACACTATGCACTCAGTGTATACTCAGACACTGTCAAAATAAGGAGTAGGAGGAGTTTCAGGACTTACTGCTGCTGATTTGGAAGAAGGGTATCCTATTGAAATATCGCCCTCAATTTGGCACCCATCATAAGGGTGTGATCAAAATGTCGCATTCCACCTGCCCCCCCTGGCACAATTTGGACATGATTTGCAGCACCTTCTGGGTCAAGCTGATGGATCAGGTAGGGTGACCACACATCCTGGAATGCCCAGGACTGTCCCTTATTGGGGGTCTGTGTCCCGCGTCCTGGGTCACCCCCCATCAGGACAACAAAGAGTCCCGGAATGGAGCAACACGCACCAGTCCAGCCAGCCAATGAAATGTATTTGTCTGAGCCAGCCAGTGAGGACCATATAGCAAATACATTTCATTGGCTGGCTGGACTGGGCGTGCGAGACAGCTGAGATGGAGCAGGTATGCTGGAGCTGCAAGTGAGCCTGCGGCTGAGGCTCCCGCCGGTGCTGACCTTCTTTCTGAGGCTGTTCCCACTGGGAACTCTTACTCTGTCAGCCTCAGAAAGATGGTCAGCGCCGGCGGGAGCCTCAGCCACAGGACTAGGGTGACCACATGTCCCGGAATGGCAAAATGGAAATGTGGTCACCCTAGGATCAGGGCGCACTGACCGCAGTGACAGTACAAAGCGCACAGAGGTGCTCCTCCAGCAACAGCGCAACAGCTGTCACTCATCAGGGCTTCAGTACAAGCGGAGAAGACACACAAGGCAGAGAGGTGTAGAGGTAGGTTGCTCTCTATTAGGCGACACTTAAGCTTGCAACATCAGAATGTCGCCCTTTAGATTCAGGCGACATTCTGATCACACCCTTATGACGGTTGCCAAATTGAGGGCAACATTTTAATAGTGAATCTGGAAGAGGAATCCCTAGTATATTGGCTCTCAATATTTTTTTTTTTTTTTTTGTCGAGGCCCCCTAACATGCAGTCTGTATAAGGACATCCATAATAATTTAAAGTTTAGTTGTAAAGATGACTAGTAAAAAAACATAAATAAATCAACATTCATGTTTTTGTTAAAACAAACATAAAACAATAGTGGCAGCCAAGTTTTTTCCAAAGGAACCAGGGTGCCACAAACGCCTGGTTAAAAAACAGTGTTCTAGAATAGGGGTGACTAAGATCGATCCTCAAAGGCCACCAACATTCCAGGATGTAAAGATTTCCCTAAATAAGCACAGGTGAGTTAGTCAGTGGCTCATTCATTTTGATTGGTCCACCTGTGCTCAGAGAGTGAGATCCTTGCATCCTGGAATGGTGGTAGCTCTTGAAGAACAAACATGGGCACTCCTATGCAAGTACAAGCAGCCTTCTGATTCCCTCAGAGTCCAGCAGCACCACACTTTGCTTTGCAATTAATTGTGCACCCTTCTGATCCTTAAAGGGATAGTAATACTTCGTTTTATTTTGTAGGCATTAAAAAAACATGAAGAACGATATGTCTTATCTTTCAAACCTTTATGGTTTGAGAGATATTCACAAGCAAAGTTTCCCCTCACTGACCAAAACGGTCAAGTCTGCCATCTAGCTGTCAGATTTGGAATCCGGTCCGCAGATCAACTGGTGGCTCTTCAGCAGAGCCGAGACCGCAAAATATATAAATAACTATTTCATTGGAAGAGTCTAAAAAGTGTGCTTGCAAACCAGGAACACAATGTAGACTATTCAAATGAAGTAGTTCTTCTTATATCTCACAATCTCGGCTCTGCTGCAGAGCCACGGCTGGTCCACGGACCGGATTCCAAATCTAACAGCTAGATGGCACACTTGACCGTTTTGGTCAGTGAGGGAAACTTTGCTTGTGAATATCTCTCAAACCATAAAGGTTTGAGAGATAAGACTTATATCGTTCTTCATGTTTTTTTAATGCCTACAAAATAAAATAAAGATAAAACGAAGTATTAGTATCCCTTTAAAGAGTTAAATAGGATCATCATTTTACCTGCATCAGTCTGAATAAACTGCTTGCAACTGTAATGTCCGACTCCATGGACATGACATGCAGGACTGTTTTGAGATGTTGTCTATTGATCATAGGCACAGAGGCAAAATTCATAGGTTGTTCATAGTTTGAAATATATTAATACATTACTAATTAAAGGCCTTAGTCTAAGAGTGATTAGCCTTTAGGGTGACACATTTTGAGAGGGTTCATCATTCAAAGTGAGCCATTATAGGTGAAGGAGGACTTAAATGGATAGTAATATTTAAAATGTAAAAATATATATTGTAGGGGTTTATCCTCCTGAGTAAAACAGTGGTATCCTCACTGCTGAAAGGTGTTTTATTCAAAAGTTATTACAGTTCAAACTTGAATTTTTTAGGTGCAGTATCTCAGTGGCCTGAAATTGTACGGTGGCGCTGTTGCTACACCATCCCATGGACAGCACTGGTCAGTTGACCATTAATCTCCATCTGACGGTGAAGCAGCAGCGCCACTGCACCATTTCAGGCCATTGAGATACTGCACCTAAAAAATTCAAGTTTGAGTTGTAATAACTTTTAAATAAAATACTTCACTAGTGGGAATACCCTTGTCTTACTCAGGGAGATAAACCCCCTTGAGCAGGAGTTGGAAAGAAGAGAAAAAGCAAGATCCACAGGAGAAACAGCACTCAAAGAGGTGAGCTAAGAACGAGAGGTCATCCATTAAGACTAGAAGAAAGGTGCTTTCAACTAAAACAAAGGCAGGGATTTTTTTACAGTAAGGGTGGTAACACTGTGGAATTCTTTGCCTCAGGATGTTGTGCTGGTAGATACTATAACTGCTTTAAAAAAAGTAATGGATACCTTTGTAGAACAGAACAATATTGAAAATTATGACAGTTGGATTCAATGCAGATAGGATGTTGACCCAGAGAAATATCTGACTGCCATTTTGAGTCAGGAAGGAATATTTTTACCCACTTGGGGCTAAATTGGAAATGACTTCAGTGGGTTTTTGTTGCCTTCCTCTGGATCAAAAGGGGATGTTTTGATATGTGCTGGACTTGATGGATGCATGTCTTTTTCAGCCTTGTCAACTGTTACTTTATTACTATGTAACACCTTACAAAGCAATTCTGCATGGAAGGACTTGATGCAAAGACTTGAAACGGAACACTGCAATCCTCTTAAAGTTCAAGCTTCACAATTTAACACCATTTTCTGGACAGTGACCAAAACTCGTGTGACTACAAAACAAAAATTACAATCACAAGAAGGAGCTTATAGCCCATTCTGATTTTTGTTTTAACTACTCACACTATACTAGCACGCTTTAAGGAGCAGTAAACTTTTTTTATGAAAAATATATATTGTAGGGATTTTCCTGTTAAGTAAAATAAGGGTACTCCCACTGCCGAGAGATTTATATTTCCAGAGTTATTACAGTTTAAACCCATGTTTTCTTACATTAGCAATGCCCTCTAGTGGTCAAATTCTACTTAGATTTTCTGTTAGACTCTAATGGAGAGGAAAGTCAGAAAAGTCGGAGACATACAGTTCTCCATAGAATGTGATAGAAACTGCTGAGTCACTTCCTGTCAGTTAGAACTATCAGGAAGTAAACACAGTAAATTCACTTCCTGTCAGTTAGAACTATCAGGAAGTAAACACAGTAAATTCACTTCCTGATTATTTGAACTGCTATAATTTTTGAACAAAACATCTGTCAGCGATGGAAGTGACCTTGTTTTATTCAGCAAGAAATGCTGTGTAAAATATGTGTTTTCATATAAAAAATTTGCTGCTCCTTTAAATACCTCCTAGTCTTTATTTCTATATCTGCATTCCTCACTAAAGTGTCTGGCTCTTTCTGCCCTCCACCCTCTCCTCCCTTCTCTGTTCACATGTTTCCTTTTCTACTTTCATCCACGCTCACCTCCTCACTTTCTCTGTTCATGTACTCATACACAATCCTACACAAATAGGAAACCAAATGCACACACAACATTGTCTCATCTCCTGCCTCTCTCTCTTCTTCTGTTACTGGCAGCTGGAGATGTCTCTCCAAACCCTGGCCCCCTCTCCTTTCACAAACCCTCTACCTCAAGTCAATATAGGAACAATACAAACCCCTTCATCAGCCGCAATTTCTTACCTTTCCCTGTGCTCTCTGGAATGACTGCTCCCTTATTAACAACTATAACACTGTGTATGATCTTTTTTCACTCACTCCCTAAACTTACTTGCTTTAACTGAAAACTGGCTCTCTCAATCTGACTCCGCTTTAGAGGCAGGTGTCTCCTAAGGTGGTCTCTTCTTCTTCTCTCACACTTCAAGCCCAATTAGATATGGGGGTGGCACGGGACTGTTACTCTCTAAACACTGCCCTTACATACCACTTTCTCCCCCCACCTTACTCTGCTTTTCCTCTTGTGAACTGCATACTGTCCATATTTTCGCTCCTCTCTACAGGTTGATGTCATCTTTTGCCCACTTACCTTCACATATATACCTTCAAACTTCCTTTTTGACTTTGAGTCATGGTCTTCATTTTTCCTGTCATCATCCACACCTTCCCTTCTTCTGGGGGATTTCAACTGTCATGTGGATGATCCCTCTGTCTCCTGGGCATCCCGCTTTCTTTCTCTAACATCTGATTTTGGACTACACAGGTGGACAGCTGCTAGTATTCCCAATGACGGTCATTTCCCAGACCTCGTGTTCACTAGAGCCTGTGCACTTTCTGATTTTAATATCTCTCGTCTTCCACTGTCTTCCACTATCAGACCACCATCTTCTAACGTTCAGCACTGCTTAAACATCTTCCGAAATCCTGGCTTCCTCTCCCTGCTTCACGTGTAACCTCAAATCACTTAATCTCATTGCTCTCCAGTCCTCCCTGACTGCTGGACTTTCATCCATTCAAACTAATCCTGACATTAACAGCCTTGTCAAAACCTACAACTCTGTCCTGTCTTCTTCTTTGAGCCTGCGTGCTCTTCTCTTTCTCCGACGCACCTGTATAACTAAACCACGGCTGTGGCTTAATAAGGACACCAGCTTCCTCTGCTCCTGTTCCCATTTAGCTGAACAACTCTGACGAAAGTGAAGCTCACTGGCAGACTTTCTCCACTGCAGATTACTCCTTTCTTGTTTTAACTCTGCTCTGTCCCTGGCTAAAAAAACAATACTTACTAATTAACACTCATAAATCCAACCCCCTCCGCTTTTTCTCTACCTTAGACTCCCTTTTCCTACCTCCATCTGCCTCCCTTTCAAACTCAATACAGCCACAAGACTTTGCCCACTTCTTCAAAGCCAAGGTGGACTCCATTCGGGAAAATATTCTCCCTTGTAAATACATTCCTGTCAGTGGCGTAACTATAGGGGTCGCAGGGGTCGCACCTGCGACTGGGCCCGTGCACTCCAGGGGCCCGGCCTCCCCCTACGACCCCTCTGCCTGGCGCCCGCAATCTCCCGCTGGCGCTCTAGTAATGCAGAGCGCTGGGAGATTACATCATCTCCCAGCTCTAGTAATGCAGGCGCTGGGGGATGACATCATCTCCCAGTCCTTTGCATTACTAAGAGGGCCGCGCGGGAGCTCCAGGTAGTAGATGGGGCCTTTGTGGAGGGGGTCAATGTGGTAAGGGGAGCCAATGTGGTGGGGGGGCCCGTGGCACTTCTTGTACCAGGGCCCGGAGCCTTCTAGTTACGCCTCTGAGTCCTATCCTCCCAGGTTCCCCTCTGCCATTCTGGACTCTTCTTCACTAGTCACGGAGGAGGAATTTGACAAACTTGTTATACTCCCCTCCCTCCACTACATGCAAATTCTATCTACTCCCCTCTGACCCCATCCAGTCCCTCTCCACCACACTAATCCCTGTACTATTAGAGATTTTTAACTCCTCCATTGCCACTACTATTTTTCTTGACAACTTCAAACATGCCATAGTAACACCCATCCTCAAGAACAATTCATCTGGCAGCTCCACGCTCTCTAGTTATTTACCAGTTTCTCTCCTGCCTTTTGCCTCTAAGCTCTCGGAAAGCCCAGCCTGCTCCTGCCTGCTTGACTTTCTTAATGTGTACAACCTGCTCAACCCATTACAGTCTGGCTTTTGCACCTCACTGAACCTTCTCTCACAAGAGTGGTCAATATTGCCAGATCACAAGGTCACTATTCAATACCTATCCTGCTTGATCTCTCAGCTGCTTTTGACACCGTGGATCATGCACTACTCTTACACATTTTTCACCCCTTATAAATCCACTAGTGTAAAAGCTCGTGTACACGGACCAAGGTGTGTGAGATGTTAACCCTCTGACACTCAAAGGGTTAAAATGCCGGTCCTGCTGTGTGTCTGCCGTCATTCACTCGATGCGCTGTAGAGACTGCCTGAATGCACAGAATGCTTCCAGCACAGAACTCCCAGCATTCGTACACCTCCCAGCACAGAACTCCCAGCATTCTGCACAGAATGCTCCCAGCACAGAACTCCCAGCATTCCACACAGAATGCTCCCAGCTTGGAACTCCCAGCATTCCGCACAGAATGCCCCCAGCACAGAACTCCCAGCATTCCACACAGAATGCTCCCAGCATGGAACTCCCAGCATTCCGCACAGAATGCTCCCAGCACGGAACTCCCAGCATTCCGCACAGAATGCTCCCAGCACAGAGCTCCCAGCATTCCGCACAGAATGCTCCCAGCACAGAACTCCCAGCATTCCACCAAGAATGCTCCCAGCACAGAACTCCCAGCATTCTAAGCATTTGAGCAGTCTCTACTGCACATGATGGCTTCTGACAAACATCCTAGCGAATTATTATATATGATAACTTAAAGGGATAGCAATTTCTGTTTAAAGTACTTTCACTGACTCTTCTGTATATTAATAGTAACAAATTGTGCCATGTCTCAGATGTTACTGTTGTGTAGTTCAAAAGTTAATAAATGCTAAAGATCCCCCACCCAACCCTTCTTGACATGTCACTGCTGCAGCTCTGTCTGGTCAGGATGGCTGCAGTTAGGGACAAACTTCAGTAAGCAAAGGGAAATCCTGCCCTCCTTCATCAAGGGGGGCTGGGTATTCCTTATACTTACTGACTGAAGTGTTCCCCTCACTGCAGTCACCGAGTCGCGTGTCCAGATTTGAGATTCAGAGGGAGGCGGCCAGAAAGAGGCAGGCGGGAGATCTGTAGCACTGAATATTAAACTACACAACAGTAAGATCTGAGACATAGGGCAGTCTGGATTGGCTGTCATCTCATCTAACTGACCGATACTTCGGTGTCTCCACTGCCATCTCTTCATTCTCTGTAGTCCACTTTGCTCTCTGTTGTGTTTCTGAAGGTTCTCTTCAAGGTTCCTCAAGGTTCTCTTCTAGGATTGTTGTGTTTCTCAAGGTTCTCTTCAAGGTTCCTCAAGGTTCTCTTCTAGCATAAGATCACCAAGTGTTATTGTGTAAAGATAGAACATCTTTACACAATAACACTTGGTGATCTTATTAAAACATTCAGACTCAAATATCCCCTCCATGCAGATGACACCCAGCTTTAATTATGTGCACATAGACTGACTTCTGATAATCAATCTAAAGTCACAGATTGCCTATCTATTACTGTCAGACCCCCATACAGCACACCACTACACGTGATCAGTCATGTGTGCTGGGGTGCTGAACTTCCCTGTCTGGTCCTTAAAGGGAAACTAACCCCAGGACCACTGGTCCTTAAAGAGTTAAGCAGGTTCATGCTCTTTGAAAAAAAAAAACCAAACAGCTAGCAACTATCATGTTTGCCTCCGTGGACTGATTTAAGATATTATTTCTTGGAGAAAGGCACAGGGGCTAAATACATGGAGGCACTCGAATTTTCTGGTCATATTATGATAAGGTAGAAAATATTATTAATATGTTACTTCTACTTTACACTTCCACGGCTGAGAGAAAGCAATTTATGGACAAAAAAAAATTGTGTGATAGTTGTTATTAAGTTCAATCCCTTGTTGGAAGCCATTTCCAATTATGCCCCAAGGGCTCAAAAATAATTCCTGCCTAACTCCACAAAAAGCAATGGGGAATCTCCCTCGATCAACATGATTTCTGCATTGTAATCAGTCGTCACAATTTTCTATTCGGTACTGTGTTCTTCTAGGTGGAACCAAGACAGGGGTTTGGAGATGACACGTCTCTGAATGGAATCCGTCTGCACTGCGTGAGATGTGAGTTCCCACACAACGAGACGATGATATCCTCTGAGTCTGCCCAGTGAGTCTCAATCTATCCACCCATTTGGCAATTGTACTTTCTATCAACATACCTGGGAACTCTCCGGATCTGAGACTTCGGTTTTCAGACTGAATTACTGGGGCTTCTGGGACAGAGGCTGTTTCTTTAGCAGTGGGGAGTTTCTTCTCCTTCTCACCCTGTACTTCCCACTTATCCTCCTTCCCACCCTGTTCCTCCCACTTATCCTCCTGCCCACCCTGTTCTTCCCACTTATCCTCCTTCCCACCCTGTTCCTCCCACTTATCCTCCTGCCCACCTTGTTCCTCCCACTTATCCCCCTTCCCATCTTGTTTCTCCTACTTATCATCCTTCCCACCCTGTTCCTCCAACTTATCCTCCTTCCCACCCTGTTCCTCCAACTTATCCTCCTGCCCGCCCTGTTCCTCCCGCTTATCCTCCCTCCCACCCTGTTCCTCCAACTTATCCTCCTTCCCACCCTGTTCCTCTAACTTATCCTCCAGCCCGCCCTGTTCCTCCCACTTATCCTCCCTCCCACCCTGTTCCTCCAACTTATCCTCCTGCCCGCCCTGTTCCTCCCACTTATCCTCCTGCCCACCCTGTTCTTCCCACTTATCCTTCTTCCCACCCTGTTCCATCCACTTCCCACCTACTTTATGACACAAACATGTTTAAAGAGATAGTAATTGGTAGGTATTAACGTAAGATCAATTCTTCTACGTACATTCGTATAACGATGTGTACCTTTGTAACCGTCCGTAAGGTTGCCGTTTTCATTTTATTCTATATTAAAGTGTTCCCCTCCCCTTTTCCATATGCCACGATGCATCCCCTAAGAGCAGCAAGCTGGCTGGATGGATCACGACGATGGATAGTCTTCTGACAGCATAAGGAAAAACCTGCTCTTCTTCATCAAGGGCAACATGGTTTTCCTTATGTTGATAGAAGATTGTCCTGCAGTGTGATCTGTCTGGTCTGCTGACTGGATTCCACATCTGAGGGGATGATTTGTGATGTATGGAAAAGGGGAGGGGGGGACACTTTAATATAAAATAAAAAGAAAACAGCGATGTTATGGACTGTTACAAAGGTAAACATCATTATAAAAAAGTATGTAGAAGAATCGATCTTACATTAATACCTAACAATTACTATCCCTTTAAGCCCTGGCCACATTATTATGTCCCACCCTCTGACCGAATCATTAACTTCCTCTTGTCAGCAGCATATGAGCCCTCTCTGGAGGCGCAAAATGAGCAAGTTCCCAGGTATGTCTATCTAGTGCTAATATAGAGAGATAGTTGGGCTTCCTGTGGCTCCTCTAGACTATTGGTAGGCAATTCTTGGTCCTCTCTGTGTTGATTGGTTGGGGATTAAGGAGTTGTAATTTCCAACTGCGGTAGAGCCAAAGTTTTCCATTCTCTGATCTAGGACTTCCATTATGTGTCCTGTTTCCAAATCAGTAACAGGGTACCCTAGTTTAGGGTTTGCAATCTGACAGGTCCTGCTGACTGCCAAAATAGTCTTTAGGAGGGGTCCCTGCAAGATATACAAATGATGACATGTTTTTCTGGGAAGCTGGCAGGTACCTAGTACTGATTATTAACTGTTGAGTCTCAGTCTATCCACCCATTTGGCAATTTTACTATCTATCATCATACGTGGGAAATCTCCGGATCTGCCCCAGAGACTCCGGTTTTCAGACGGAATTACCGGGGCTCCTGCGACAGAGGCTGATTCTCCTGTGGTGGTGAGTTTCTTCTCCTTTCCACCCTGTTCCTCCCACTTCCCACCACTTTATGACACAAACTAATTTAAGCCCAACAAATATGATTAAGCCCCACCCCTTTATGACCCTAATCACGTCATTGACTGTCTCTTGTCGGCAACACATGAGACCTTTCAGGGGGCTAAAGGTGACTATTGGTAGGGAATCCTTGGTACTCTCTCTGTTGGCTGGTTGAGGTTTACAGGAGTTGTACTTTCCAACAGCTGCAGAGGGAAAGTTTGACTTTCTCTGATTTAGGACTTCCATGATGTGTCCTGTTCCCAAATCAGTAACAGAACTGGGGCAATTCTGGAACAAACAGACTGCACTAGAGGGGACACTTTTCAAATTCCTCCAATTCCTTTTCATTAAAGTGGGGACTTTAAAATCCTTAAATGAAGAGAGTACTCCATTGTGTTGGGAGACATCTCTAGCATTCCCAGGCTAAAAGCTCAATTAAACCAATACTAATTTTGAGAATTGTATTTGTCCCCTGTGTTGCAGTTTGTTTCCTTAACCATGGTCCTTAGTGTCAACTACATGGTCACATCCTCAGACAGACACAGTAAACCAGCAACGATCAACCACAGGACTCCCTGGCTATTGCTGGACTTAAGCTCTCATCTTTCTGAGATAAAGGGAGCTGTATTCCAACAACAGATGGAAAGGTGCTCACCTTCTCAGTACAGAAGAAGTGTGTAAACTGTGGGGTAGATTCCAGAGTTTGTTTAGGGATGGGGTAGCCTCCCGGGTCTTCAAGAGCTATCAACAGTTCATGTTTTCACGATAACCCTGAATGAGCACAGGTAGAGCAATTAAAGTGATTGTGCCACAAACTGGTCCATCTCTCTTCATTCAGGACCATCTTGAAAACATGTATTTTTGTAGCTCTTGAGGACCAGGGTTGGCTACCCCTGAAATAGGAGTTTGGAATCTGATAGATCCCGAAGACTGCCAAAATATACAAATGATGACATGTTTTTTCTGGGAAGCTGGCAGGTATCTAGTACTGATTGTTAACTCTTTAGGAGATACAGCAGGAAATATTTACTCTCATCTCTTCTACTGTGTGTGTGTGTGTGTGTGTGTATTAATGCATGTGTATGGTACCTGTATATATACTGTGTGTGAGGCTGGTATACAAGGGAAAAGTGGTTCAATTCTGGAGCAAACCAAATTGAATGATGTGACAACATAAATATTCCCATTTAATTTAAAAAGTGACTTTTAAAGCCTTCAGTATCAGAGAGGCCTTTAACACATTAGTGCAGTTGGTTTTCCACAGAATTTCTCATCTTTTTTTTATTACACAGGACTCTGTATTTTCTACATGTATATGATGTACGTATGATGAGCAAGGATGAAAATCTTTGAGGTCTTGGTTCAAAAATAAGTTGTCTTGGAAGAGGGGAAATATATATCCTATAGGCCCAAAGGTTTCTTTCAAATACATGAAAGGATTCAACAAAGTGCAGGAGGGAAGTACATTTCAAAGGAGTAAAAGGACAAGAGGCCATAGTCTAAAACTAGAGGGTCACAGGTTTAGATGTAATGTAAGAAAGTTTTACTTCACTGAGAAGGTAGTAGATAAGTGGAACAGCCTACCAGCAGAAGTGGTAGAGGTTAATACAGTGACAAAATTTAAGCATGCATGGGATAGGCATAAGACTGTCCAGGGTAATCCAGAAGTGGACCCCTTGCTCTCAGTGCCTAGGGAATCCAGTTGCACCCTCCTGATGAGGCCCAACTAGGCCAAAACGTGCGGCGGGGGTTAGCTGGTGTTCCCGTGCAGAGGGGACTTGTCCGTCATTTTGGAACTGGACCGCCCTTTTGGGCAGGATTAGTCTAATATGTACGTGGTAATTTCTCCTCTGTAATGACACTAGAGAGCTAAAACATGATGCTTCTGGGCAGTGACTAGCCGTAAAACAGGCCATTGTGATGTTGTTAGTTCCCAGAAGCCTCTCACATTTTGAATGCTTATTTTGAATACTCCTAGGGTATTTCCCTATGAGTGAAGAGTAATCCAGACGTGGACCCCTTGCTCTCAGTGCCTAGGGAATCCAGCTGCACCATCCTGACAAGACCCAACTAGGGCGAAACATATGTCGGGGGTTAGCTGGTGTTCCCGTGCAGAGTGGACTTGACCGTCATTTTGGAACTGAACCACCCTTTTGGGCGGGATTAGTATAATATATATGTGGAAATTTATCCTCTGTAATGGCACTAGAGAGCTAAAATGTGATGCTTTTGGGTGGTGACTAGCTGTAGAACAGGCCAGTGTGCTGTTGTTCATTCCCAGAAGCCTCTCTCATTCTGTATGCTTAACATAAGACAAGACCAAGGACCAAAAAAGGTTAGAGGTTTTTACAGCAGCAAAATGGGCAGATTAGATGGGCCGTCAGGTTCTATGTTTCTACGTTTAAGTATCCTCTGTATTTTCCTCTGGCACTAATAATGCAGATGTCAGCCGTCTGGTGATAAAATTGTTACCAGCAGAAGTGGTAGAGGTTAATACAGTGAAGGAATGTAATCACACATGGAATAGGCATAAGGCTGACAAAACCAAGTACCAAATAAGGTTTGAGGATTTTATAGTAGGAGAATGGGCCGAATGTTTCTTACATGCCGTCAAAGTCTATGTTTCTATGTAACATTATGAGCCATACGTTCAAAAGTAATGTGGAGTAATTCCGGAGCGAGCCAACTGCAATACAGGGGAGAACTAAACATTTCCCATTAACTGAAATGTGTTTTGAACACCTTGAATGCTTGAGAGGTCTCCAATGTATTGCTTTATAGTGTGTTGTAGACCTTTCTAGCATTTAAGGGGTTACAATTCCAATTTAAAGCAATGTTAGTTTTTGAATTTTTCTTTTTTTTTTCCCTTTGGTGTAATTGGTTTGCTCCAGAATTCCTTCACTTTTTCTTTTGAATGTGCTGCCTATAGATTTAATCTCCATCTAAAAATTATGAGAATCTGTAAAGAAACAAAGATATCAGGTGGACAACTGGGCAGATCTCAAGATAACATTTTTTATTACTAGACTTGAGAAATTCCATCAGTAAGTATTAAAGGGATAGTAATACTTCGTTTTAACTTTATTTTATTTTGTAGGCATTAAAAAAACATGAAGAACGATATAAGTCTTATCTCTCAGACCTTTATGGTTTGAGAGATATTCATAAGCAAAGTTTCCCCTCCCTCCCCTTTTACCTAGTGTAAGCCATCTCTTCTAAGATGTGGAATGCAGTCCATAGACTGGACAGATAACAGCAGGGGACAATCTTCTTCCTATGAGAACAATGAAAGCCCTGCCCCCCTTGACAAGTTTTTCAGGTTTTTCCCTTATCTTAGTTGAAGATTGTCCCTCTCTGCAGTCTACCTGGGCACCTCCCTTCTGATCTGGCTGAGCAGTGTTACATCAGTAAAAGGGGCGGGAGGGGGATACTTTATCATTTAATTACTCTTGAACTATAACTCTGACAGTAGTGAAATAACACTCTCCAAAGTCCAAATACTATGATGATTACTTAGCGCTGCTTTTATTATGAAACATTACTATTCCTTTAGTAAGGCCTAATAAGGCTTTACATATCCCCCAAGTCCATAATATGTACAATGCTTTGCTTATTGCTTTGAGTAATATTTCAGTTTCGATTTACTATCACCCGGTTCTCCTTCACACATCCGATCCTGGAGTTCCACGGCTCAGATTACCTTCTGTGATGTGCTCACCTGAACGCACACTTATCCCTCTTTTGCAAGCACCTCCTATATGTTGCATAGGGTTTCCCAGTTCCCTTTGGATTCTCTTACTACCTGTAGCTGGCTTCTGTACTTTGTTCCTCTATCTTGCTTTGTTGCTAGCTTCAGTACTAGGGTGACCACATGTCCTTGATTGCCCTGGACAGTCCTGGATTTTATGTGTGTGTCCCATGTCCCAGACAGCCATCTTCTGGGATAATGCAGAGTCCCGGAATGAAGACTCCAGAGCAAAGAGGAGAACTGCCTATTGCCTACTGTAACAGGAAGTGATGCCTCTGCTGGGCTACAACAAAATGGTTTCCAGAAAGATCTCAAAACACTAGAGAGATAACTGAGCCTTGATCCAGGCATCAATCGGCAGCTGCAGTGTTTTGTTTTGTTTTTTAAATGTGATGTTAGTTTAAGGCTTTGGGCTTGATGTATATTTTCTTGTAGCCAACCACAGGCATGACTTTCTGACATAGCAATTAATGGGCAGTTCTCCCTCTAGTGGTTAGAACTCTGCGGTGCGCTCTTCTCTTTGCAGTGTCCCTTAATGGAAGAATTGAAATGTGGTCACCCTATTCAGTACGCATTCAAGACAGCATGTCTGTTTCAGTCTGGAGTAGTGGCCTTCCAGTTATCTGTCTCCATTCCTAGATCTCCAGTGGAGGCCTTCAGATTCGGTATCTGCAGCTCGCCCACCCAGTTTTCTGCATTCTTCTTCTTGTTTCTGTCTGTTGGAATGGAGCTATAATCCATTCTCTTAGAGGTCCACTGTGGCATTTTGCCAGCTATCCTCCGTGTTCGTGTCCTGGTTTGTTCATGACTATGCTCTCTGGTGACTGGATCCTATTGTCCTACTTGCAGTAGTCTGCCTATGTCTGTAGGACCTCAAGGTACCAATCCCTCATAGACCGTATCTGCTTCTGTTCACTGCCAACCCAGCTAGAGGAGGTTGTCACTGTGATGCTGCTGGCTCAACTGGTAGTACCATAATGCTAGCAGCACAATACTCTTGTTCCTGCTTCAGCAATTAGCATCAGTGGGTACTGCAACAACTGAGAAATCAGCAAATTGTTCTTTCATGTTCTGTACAAAGGGTCCTTCTGTCAGTCAACATGTTTGCCTGGCCTGATACATACAGATAAAGGAATAGTAATGTTTCAAAATAAAAGCAGTGTTATTTCAGTACTGTCAGAGTTGTAGTACAAGAGTAATAGAATGATAAAGTACCCCCGCCCCTTTTACCTAGTGTAAGCCGCCTCCCACTGGAATCTGGTCTCTTGACCGGACAGGTCGCAATGAGGGACAATCTTCTTACCGTGAGAAAATTGTAAACCCTGCCCCACTTGACAGGGTTTTCAGGTTTTTATCCTTATGCTCACTGAAGATTGTCCCTCTCTGCAATCCATCTGGACAGTCTTGCTGCTCTGAGGTGAGCAGTGTTACATCAGTATAAGGAGCAGGAGGGGGATACTTTATCATTCAATTACTCTTGTACTATAACTCTGACAGTAATGAAATAACATTCTCCATGGCCCAAATACTATGAAGATTTATTGGAGCTGCTTTTATTATGAAACATTACTATCATTTTAAAGCAAGAGCCATGAGGGTGAACCCTTGCCGAAATGGTCAAAGTAGAATATTTTAATTTCTTTGTATTAAACTATTACTTTTAATATACTGTACTATATTAGTGCACTCTCCTCTAGATTTTCCTTTGTGCACACTTGCCTTAAACCACCAGGATCCACACTGGTTATGAAAGGGTAGAAGCTGCCAGACTCACTCTTCACAATATTCTTAATCTAATCTCAATCTTCTTTAAGGGGATAGAAAACACCTTTTTTACCAGTTTTATCTTTTTTTTTCAGTAATATTCATTTTAAAATGACCTATGGACATTTTAATGCACTTGAAGTTGCACGTACCTAAATGTGACATAATTTTAATGAGAATATTATCATTATCTGTCTTGAGTGAGTGAGTATATTTATTTCTGTGTACAGCAATAGATATTGTTGGGACGACAATCCATCCATTTTGTGATGATAGATCGGAAGACAGATGTTATTTTTGACTAACTGCAGTACCTACTGCTCAAGAGGACTTCATTTTCTTCTTAGATAGATAGATATGAGATAGATAGATATGATAGATAGATAGATAGATAGATAGATAGATAGATAGATAGATAGATAGATATGAGATAGACAGATAGATATCAGAAAGATAGATTTGATATAGATAGATAGATAGATAGATAGATAGATAGATATCAGATAGATAGATAGATAGATAGATAGATAGATAGATAGATATGAGATAGACAGATAGATATCAGAAAGATAGATTTGATATAGATTGATAGATAGATAGATAGATAGACAGATAGATAGATAGATATGAGCTAGATAGATATGAGACAGACAGACAGGCATGATGACAGACAGACAGACAGACTGACAGCTAGATAGATATTAGAATGATAGATGGATAGATAGGTTGATAGATAGATAGATAGATAGATAGATAGATAGATATTAGAAAAAAAATAGATAGCTAGATAGATAGATAGAAAGATATGAGATAGAAATACAGGTAAATAGATATGTAGATAGATAGATAGATAGATAGATAGATAGAGATATTGCTTGTTGACCAACGAAAATATGTAATATTTAGCTGCTGTGTTCCACCGGTTTGTTCAATACTTTAATAACTGTTAATTCATAGTAAGGGTTTTCTTCTCCTATAAATATACTTACAATGTCCTTGTCCACAGATGGGGAGAGTGGGGTCCCACTGAGTGGTGTCCCTATGGATTCCTCAGCACATTCTGTTTGCGAGTGGAAGAATATCAGGAACGTTACGATGAAACATCTGCCAACAACATCAAGTTTAAATGTTCTGACAGCAAAACCCTGGAGGGCAAAGGCCTGATGTGGGGATCGTATGGAGCCTGGAGCGAGTCCTGCAGATACGGGATTTGTGGGATTAGGACAAGGGTGGAGCCGACTCAGGGAAAAGGAGATGACACGGCTCTTAATGATGTCCAGTTTGTCTGCTGTGATGGTCAAAGTCCTAATCAAGTCTGTTCATAGGGGCAGAGACAACTGGAGCAAACCAGCTTCACCAAGGGGAGGGATAAATATTTCCTAAATCTCCATTGGTTTTAAAGGGGCTTATAACTCCTAGAATGCCAGAGATCTGTCTAGCATTCAGGGAGTTAAAAGTCCAACTTAAATCAAAAGGAATTTAGATTTTTGCCCTGTGATGCAGCTGGTTTGCCTGAAAATTCCTTCATTTCCCAATAGTACATTAGACTGAAATTATTCAGCATCTGTATGAACTAGAGAGGAATCTGTTGATTAAAAACAAATCTAAGAAAAGACACAATTGTGTTTTACTCCATATAATAAAATGCTTATTTCCACCCTACGACTCCTCCAACTGTGCCATATAACTCCTCCCTATAACTCCACCTATTGCTCCATATAACTCCTCCATATCACTTCTCCTATTGATCCATATAACTCCTCCCTATAACTCCTCCTATTGCTCCATATAACTCCTCCCTAAAACTCCTCCTATTGTTCCATATAACTCCTCCCTATAACTCCTCCTATTGCTCCATATAACTCCTCCCTATAACTCCTCCTATTGCTCCATATAACTCCTCCCTATAACTCCTCCTATTGTTCCATATAACTCCGCCCTATAACTCCTCCAACTGTGCCATATAACTCCTCCCTATAACTCCTCCTATTGTTCCATATAACTTCTCCCTATAACTCCTCCTATTGTTCCATATAACTCCTCCCTATAACTCCTCCTATTGCTCCATATAACTCCTCCCTATAACTCCTCCTATTGCTCCATATAACTCCTCCCTATAACTCCTCCTATTGTTCCATATAACTTCTCCCTATAACTCCTCCTATTGTTCCATATAACTCCTCCCTATAACTCCTCCTATTGCTCCATATAACTCCTCCCTATAACTCCTCCTATTGCTCCATATAACTCCTCCCTATAACTCCTCCTATTGTTCCATATAACTCCTCCCTATAACTCCTCCTATTGTACCATATAACTCCTCCCTATAATGCCTCCTATTGGTCCATATAACTCCTACCTATAACTCCTCCTATTGCTCCATATAACTCCTCCCTATAACTCCTCCTATTGTTCCATATAACTCCTCCCTATAACTCCTCCTATTGTACCATATAACTCCTCCCTATAATGCCTCCTATTGCTCCATATAACTCCTACCTATAACTCCTCCTATTGCTCCATATAACTCCTCCCTATAACTCCTCCTATTGCTCCATATAACTCCTCCCTATAACTCCTCCTATTGTTCCATATAACTCCTCCCTGTAACTCCTCCTATTGTTCAATATAACTCCTCCTATTGCTCCATATAACTCCTCCCTATAACGCCTCCTATTGTTCCATATAACTCCTCCCTATAACTCCTCCTATTGTTCCATATAACTCCTCCTACTGTTCCATATAACTCCTCCCTATAACGCCTCTTATTGTTCTATATAACTCCTCCCTATAACTCCTCCTATTGTTCCATATAACTCCTCCTATTGTTCCATATAATTCCTCCCTATAACTACTCCTATTGCTCCATATAACTCCTCCCTATAACTCCTCTATTGTTCCATATAACTCCTCCCTATAACTCCTCCTATTGTTCCATATAACTCCTCCCTATAACTCCTCTATTGTTCCATATAACTCCTCCCTATAACTCCTCCTATTGTTCCATATAACTCCTCCCTATAACTCCTCTATTGTTCCATATAACACTTCCCTATAACTCCTCCTATTGTTCCATATAACTCCTCCCTATAAATCCTCCTATTGTTCTATATAACCCCTCCCTATAACTCCTCCTACTGCTCTATAAAACTCCTCCTATTGTTCCATATTGCTCCACCCTATAAATCCTGCTATTTTTCCATATAACTCCCTATAACTCCTCCTATTGTTCTATATAACTCCTCCTATTGTTCTATATAAGGCCTCACTATAACTCCTCCTATTGCTCCATATAACTCATATTGTTTCATATTACTCCTCCTATAACTTCTGCTATTTTTCTATATAACTCCTCCCTATAACTCTTCTTATTGTTCCATATAACTCCTCCCTATAACTCCTCCTATTGTTCTATATAACTGCTACCTATAACTCCTCTTATTGCTCCATATAACTCCTCCCTATATCTCCTCCTATTGTTCCATATAACTCCTCCCTATAACTCCTCCTATTGTTCTATATAACTGCTACCTATAACTCCTCTTATTGTTCCATATAACTCCTCCCTATATCTCCTCCTATTGTTCCATATAACTCCTCCCTATAACTCCTCATATTGTTCCATATAACTCCTCCCTATAACTCCTCCTATTGTTCTATATAACTGCTACCTATAACTCCTCTTATTGTTCTAGATAATGCCTCCCTATAACTCCTCCTATTGCCCCATGTATCTCCTCCCTATAACTCCTCCTATTGTTCCATATAATTCAGCCCTATACTTCCTCCTATTACTCCAATTAACTCCTCCCTATAACTCCTCCTACTGCTCCATATAACTCCTCCTATTATTCCATATAACTCCTCCTATTGTTCCATATAACTCCTCCTATTGCTCCATATAACTCCTCCTATTATTCCATATAACTCCTCCTATGGCTCTATATAACTCCTCTCTATATCTCATCCTATTGCTCCATATATATCTCCTCCCTATAACTCCTCCTATTGTTCCATATATCTCTTCCCTATAACTCCTCCTATTGCTCCATATAACTCCTCCCTATAACTCCTCCTATTGTTCCATATAACTCCTCCCTATAACTCCTCCTATTGTTCCATATATCTCTTCCCTATAACTCCTCCTATTACTCCATATAACCTCTCCCTATAATTCCTCCAGATAATTCCTCCTTCCACCCCTGTCCCAAATACTGTGAGGGCTTTCAGAATGGGACTGGCTGGTTACTGCTGTCAGTGGATTTTCAATAATCTACTGGTCAGATTTCAGTTAGTTTTTGTGCTGCATTCTATGGGAGAGGTGAGTCACTGTCAAAGTCAGTTAGAACTTTCAGGAAGTAATCACTCTGTCACTCACTTCCTATCAGTTCAAACTGTTATAACTTTTGTATAAAACAACAGACATCGGTGGGGGTGTACTTGTTTCAGTTGTCAGGAAAAGCTATATAACACATAGGTTTTCATAAAGAAAAGATTTACTGATCCTTTAACCTCTTGAAACGCCCACATAAATCAAGGGTGATTTTGTTTTATGGATCAGTTGACTATCCTGTGTATTGTTCCACATTCCTCTCTGTATATTATTCTAGGGGTTAAAGCCTCATATGAAAGTCTCATGCTTCAGGACTACAGAAGGATGGGTGGAGCCCTATAGCAGGAGAAGGACATGTGGGTGTCCAGCTGTTGCTAGACTACAACTCCCATCATGCCCAGCTGACAAAAGTTCCCCAAGTTTGTGTTTCTATGAATCGACATGTGTGGTGTTATATGTTGTGTAGATAGTTGGCTGATAACGGGACCCTTTACAAAAAAAACGAAAGAAATTTCTGGGCTCATCAATTGCCCTACAAGAAACGGGGAATTCTCACTGATGTAACATTTTCAAACAAGTAAATATAAGTTATATGTACTCAGAACATAACATATTGTGGGCAGATAATTATCACACATTTATGACAGCAGGAAAATACCTGATTACTTGTTGATTACTTTGTATTCCATTGCAGGTGACAATCTTATGACCAATCTCTTTCTAAATTACTTTTTTAGACTTTAGTAACGGCAGCTGTTATAGTCTGGGGTAAAATCCACCTCCCTGTATGAAGTGAGGCCACATTAGATTAGGAATTAGGAGGAACTGAAAGTGGAAGATAATGAGAAAGAGACTGAGAGAGAGATAATAAAATAAAGTTCTTTGTGTGTTTGTTGGAGTATAGAATGGGTGCTGGTGCAGTTGCTAATGCTACAATCCAACAGCAGCAGCAGCAGTTGTGGGGAAGCACACCCAGTGGTGTCCGTAGACATTTTTCCGGGGGGGGGGGCAAAGCCATAATATGACCCCCAGACCAGCCCATCTAGCCCATTTATTTATATGGAGGACGCCAGTGGTGTCCGTAGACATTTTTCCAGGGGGGGGGCAAAGCCATAATATGACCCCCAGGCCAGACCATCTAGCTCCTTTATTTATATGGAGGAGGGTAATTGTAGGGGGGGGGCAAGTGCCCCCCTTGCCTCCCCCTCCGGACGCCCATGGAGGACGCCCATGAGCACACCTAGTCCAACAGCCGAAGACAGCTCCACTGCTCCAGCTCCACAGTTTCTCCAGGGATCTGGGGAAATACTTAAAGAAGGGGCATACTGTATAAGGTGGTTTTGTGAGCGGTGGCAGCAGGACCATGCAGCTGCCTGTTGTTCCTGTGACAGCTGTAAAGACAAATGTGACAGGAGAGGCCCCTGTGTCAAATTTGTCACCAACTGCAGAGGAGCAAGAGGCTGGAGATGGTGATGGTGACTCATAGGGTGGTGAAGCTAGTGGTGTAAAAGATACCATGAAAGCCTCCTTTGCTAAAAGCAATGAAGAATGGGAATGAGAGAAGCAGCTGAGAATGGACATCAACACCACCAGTGATATTAAAGGAGCAGTAAACTTTTTTTATGAAAACACATATTTTACAGAGCATTTCCTGCTGAATAAAACAATGTCACTCCCATCGCTGTCAGATGTTTTATTCAAAATTTATATCCGTTCAAATAACCAGGAAGTGAATTTACTGCGTTTACTTCCTGATAGTTCTAACTGACAGGAAGTGAATTTACTGTGTTTACTTCCTGATAGTTCTAACTGACAGGAAGTGAATTTACTGTGTTTACTTCCTGATAGTTCTAACTGACAGGAAGTGACTCAGCAGTTTCTGTCACATTCTATGGAGAACTGTAAGTCTCTGACTTTTCTGACTTTCCTCTCCATTAGAATCTAACAGGAAATCTAATAAGAATTTGACCACTACAAGGCACTGCTAATGTAAAAAACCATGGGTTTAAACTGTAATAAGTCTCTGGGCAGTGGGAGTACCCCTATTTTACTCATTAGGTAAATCCCTACAATATACATTTTTTCATAAAAAGTTTACTGCTCCTTTAAGGATTTTGTACTTCCTGCTGCTGATTCATCTGACCAGTCACAGCTGGTGTTAATATGCACATTAGTAGTAGTGATATAGTTCCAGTTTGTTCCACTTCCTATTCCTCCTCCTCCTAGTACTTGTGCTGCTGCTATGACAGCAGCAGCACCACCATCAACACTAGCCATTGCAGGTACATCTGGTGAAGAAGGAGAATTAGATTGTAAGCTCCTTGGGGCAGTGTCCCTTTCCCAGTGTATGTTTCCCTTGCTGCACTTTCCCCCACAAATAATGCAATGATGGCACTTTGGCTACAAGCTCTGCTCTTAACCCAGTTCTATATTTTTGTATTGTACTATTTTTACTTCCGTTAAGCGCTGCGTACATGTATGGCATTATAGAAATAAAGATACATACATACATACAAGGAGAACATCATTGTCCACCTCCCCCCACCTTAAGGTCATGGGTGTGGGATTATTTTTCACTTGGGGAAGGCATCTTGTAGTTGTGTAGAGGGCAAAAGAGGGGGTCACACCTCGGCACATCTACCCTACTTAAGCACATGAAATATAATCACCCTGACATGTATGGTAATCACACAAACCATACACAAAGAAAACAAAATCAAATGTTGCTGTCCCTGTGTCCCTTTTTCATTCCCAACACTGAAAAGGACATGGATGAAAATCCCAAATAAAAGTGGGAGAGGTAAGTGAAACCCCCCCCAACCACCCTGGAATCTTGAAAACATAGATGATATCACCTGTGTCTTTGTTGTCTGAGTGCCTTTGTCCTTTGCCCAAAACACTAACTTCCTGCTTAACCCTTTGAGTGCCAGAGCGATACATAATGCATTGCTTTGGCACTCAAAGGGTTAAGTAACATTGGCAAAACCATCCTGGAAAAATAACTTTGGTTTGGGATATTCCAGCAGGGTGCAACACATGACGTCAGTTCTTTAAAGCCTCTGTTTTCAACAAAAGAAAAGGGCAGCATGTCAACCGCCAACATTCTGGTAAGTTTACTATTCCATAGGCAAACTTCTGCATTATTTTTGTGAAGGTTTTGACTTCTTTCTAAGAACTTAGTATGTGTGGGATGGCAGTTCATAGTAGAACTTTGTAAATGTATTCCTTAATTACATGATTTGTGGAGGTGGCGGGGGTGATGGCGGTATGTGTAAGCACTGAAAAACAAACTCAGAGTCATACTCCTCTGGTTTGCAAGTACACTTTGTAGATGTTCCTGTGAAGTATGTCTGTCGATCTCGGCTCTGCTGAAGAGCCTCCGACGGTCCCGGGACCGGATTCCCCGCTGTCAGCTAGACGCTGACGTCAGGGAAAGGGGAAGGAGGGGAGAACTTTTGCTGCGATTATCTCTCAGACCATAAAGGTTTGAGAGATAGGACTTGGGTCATTTAGTTTAGTTTTTTAATGGCTTCAAGATGCAGTTTTATAAAAATATCACAATACTATCCCTTTAAGCGTTAGCCTGCTTAGCTTTTGGATCCTGAGTAAAGTATCTCAATACTGTAGACTTCATAGACTATGGGCTTCCTTAGAGGCTGCTGTTGCTACTGCTACTACTACTACTGGGGCTAGATGTTGCTGAAATTTTACACTGCTGGGTGTCACAAATGCTGCACTTCCAAGAGCAGCAGAAGCACTCATCAAAGCTAAGGCTGTAGATGCTGATAACCTGTGTTATTGCTGGTTACTCTGCACTATTAGTGTGTATGTGGCTGAGTGGGACTTGGAAGCAGTGATAATGATGATGATGATGATGACTGACAGGATGATTGTGTATTTTTTGGTATATTTGCTTGCCCAGGGTCAGACCTTCCAATTGTTTTCTCAAATACTTCATATACAGACACAGTGATTATTAATTATTAATCTTTATTTATATAGCGCCAACAAATTCTGCAGAGCTTTACAGTAGGGAATAGACATACGGAGGTATTAATTAGTACAATCAAATGTGGAGAACAGAAGGATCAGAGGACCCTGCTCGTGAGAGCTTACAGTCTAGAGGAAGGTAGGTATGACACAGGAGGAGTAAGTGCTATTGGGTGTAATTGCCTCCTGCCACATGAACTTCTGGTCAGTGGGTGGGAGAGAGAAGTACTAGTGAGTGCAGTGGTCCAGGCAAGGGGTGGTTCTTGGTGATAATAATTTTGGAGGTAGTTGATAGGCTTCCCTGAAGAGGTTGGTTTTCGGGGAGCGTCTGAAGATCTGAAGGCTGGGGGAGAGTCTGATGGGACGGAGGAGGGAATTCCAGAGCTGAGGTGCAGCACGGGTGAAGTCCTGTAGGTGGGAGTGGGAGGATGTTATAAGAGCTGTGGAGAGGAGAAGGTCGTGTGCGGAGCGAAGATAGCGGGCGGGAGTATATTTGGAGATGAGAGATGAAATGTAGTGTGGTGCGGTGTTAGTGAGGGCTCTATAAGTAAGCACCAGAATTTTTAATTTAATTCTGTATGCTAATGGGAGCCAATGTAGGGATTGACAGAGGGGTTTGGTGTTAGAGAAGCGATGAGTGAGGTAGATTAGTCTTGCAGCAGAGTTCATTATGGACTGTAGCGGGGTTAGTCAGGTGAGAGGAAGGCCAATTAGTAATGAGTTACAGTAGTCAAGACGGGACATGATGAGTGTTTGGATTAGAGTTTTAATAGTGTTTTGGGTGAGAAAGGGTCGGATCCTAGAGATGCTGCGGAGGTGGAGGTGGCATGAGTTGGAGATTGAGTGGATATGAGGAATGAAGGATAGGACAGAGTCAAATGTGACCCCCAGACAGCGAGCTGTAGGGGTCGGTGTGATGGTAGTGTTGTTGATGGTGAGGGTAATATCTGGGGTAAGGCTGCTTGTGGTGGGAGGGAAAATGATTAGTTCGATTTTGCCAAGGTTTGAGTTGACGGGAGGACATCCAGGATCATTTTCAGTGGTAGGAGATTGAACCTTTGCCTTTCAGCTAACTTTTTGGCCATGTCATAATCTCTCTCACTGTCAACTTCATCTGTATCTGAAGACGAGGAGGATACTGGAGGGATCTATTCTATATCCGCATCATCATCATCAGTAACTAGGTCATCGTCAGCATTGTTTGCTACTTTTTTCCCTCTACCTTTATATTCCTCTAGGCTTTTAGTGGTCTCAAGCAATATCTTTTTACTTTTCCACTTTGAGGGATTTTCACGAAGTTTACTACTACTTTCAGGACAGGTGTTTCTGTGCTTGTTTGTCTTACTGTCAGATACAGAAGTTAGTTGAGCTGCTACACCTTCTTGCACTATGTCATCAACACTGGAATGTGATTTGTTGTCATCTTCAGCGCCTTTAGGTGGTTTATTAATAATAATGTTGCGACAGAAGAATAAAATAGTACTAAATTAGTGTGGGTTCTTCCTCTTGTCCCAGAGAAAGTTATGAGATATAATTATTCCCTATCCTAAATATGGGTGCGTAATATCTCAAAGTTATTCCTGTAGACTGGCCTTATACAAGTAATATAAGGACAATAAAAAGGATTACAGAGTCTATAAATATATCATGCAAATGTTTATTGGCTAGCTAAAAGATACCAAGCAAATAAGAAAGCACGATAAAAACAAGTTACATTACATTACAAAATCCAACTAGCTGAGTGTGAGATAATAATAAAATATTGCTTACCATAATAGAAAAGTCACATACCAGCCAGTTTTGGTCAATGAGAGTGTCAGGTGACCTGATCTGTCCGCCACTGACTTATAGGGGTCCTGTCAATATATACCTTTTCTCTTAGCATGAGCCAAGGAGGCGAGGAACATGCATTTGGCTCGTGCACGGAAAGACCAGATTTGGGGATGGATATAGCAGTTGGCTATTGGGCTTGTTGCTAGGGTCTTAGGTAGAAGCAGTCAACAATATACTTCTGCTTTCTAGACTCCCAGGGGTAAAAGGGACAACTGTCTAACCGTCTACTTCCTTTTTCTAGGAGCTATATGAGATGTGTGGCAATTATCAGTTAGGGCAGACGGTTATGTGACAATAAGTCTGTTCGGATAAAGTAAGAATATGTTCTAGCATTCTCTGCCATGGCTAGAAGAATAAAAGTATATAGTAACCCTTTGTGTGCCATGTAAGAATAGCTATATGCAGAATACAATAGGGTTATGGATAGAAAGTATATAAATCATATAAAAGTTATAGGGGGACTTATTCCCCTACAACAATGGTGCCGGTGGTGGTGGAACTTTTGATGGGCCTTTGACAAACTAAATCTTCCTTGGGAGGAGAGGGATCACCATAATTTATCTGCAAACGCTGCAGCAACCATGGCTGCAGTCAGCTTTTGGACGAGCACTTTACTCGCACATCCCTTCACTGCTCCTAATCCTTTCACCCTCCTCCTACCCCTTGTGTTTTTGATGGAATCTCAACTACTGTGTGTGTGTGATTTTACTGTAGAGTACACAAGAGAACTGGTTGCATTTGATGTCTTGTCTTGGATCTCTATAAAATACTCTATCACGTCTAGTATCAGTCTGCCTCAGTCATAGTTCGCATCAGGTTACCTGTTACTGTCTGAATTTATTTATTCTAATTAACCGTCCCCTCTATCCCTATCACTGTCAACAAAAAACACACTTAAAAAACACAATCCGTGTTCAACTGCTTGTTCCCCAGACTCCCCTAGGACAGAGATAACAGCCAGATCATGGTTGTCTATGTCTTCCTAGTCATTCACACATTGGAGTAATTCTTCTTTGCTCACTTCTCACACCCCTATACTCCCATAGTAAAGAGATAACAGCCAGATCCGGAAGGAATTTGGATCACAGCTGCCTGTGTTTACTTGGTCACACAAAATTGTGCTCCCTTCTCATACTCCAGACTTCCCTAGGGCAGAAGCTTGGATCATCTCTGCCTATGTATTCCCATTAAGTCGCACAGAATTGTGGGGAATTTGGGATCATTTGCCTTTTCTCCCTTCTCACACCCCCGGACTCCCCTGACACAGAGGTAACAGCCAGATGAAAAAGGGACTTGGATCACAGCTGCCTGTGTCTACTCGGTCACACAAAATAAAGGGGTAAACTGCCTTCGCTCCCTTCTCACCCCATCAGATTCCCATAGGATAAAAATAACAACCAGATCAGGAAGAAACTTGGAACATGGCTGCCTATGTCTGACTTTTGGGCTTTGGCCAACCTCCTTTCTCCTTCCCTCTCCCTTAGAGTCATCAAGACTCCCCTAATAGATAGAACACATTTCCTGCCTGCAAGACTCCCTAAACTAAACTTCAACTTCCCTTTATTAGCTTGCCTTCTCTAGCTTATAAATTGGCTGCTTTCTCTTCCTCTACCAAACAAAGAATGAGAACCCAGGGCTGGATTTATCATAAGGCAGAGTAGGTATCTGCCTACAGGCACACCCCACAGAGGGGCGCCTGTCTTTGGGACCCGTTTTTTGTTTTAAATCTTTGAGTGTGTTCCTGTCTGGCACTCAAAGGGTTAAAATTAGCCTCGCCGCGCTCACTAACCCCATGCTACTGTCCGGTGAGGTCTATGCCACAGACCTGTAGCTGCTGATTTCCCCCGTCAGCTCTTTAGTGATGCAGTGTGCTGGGAGATGGCATCATCATGACATCATCTCCCAGCGCTCTGCATTACCGAACAGCTAGATATATTTGTTCTTAGTGAGAGATGTGTCAAGTGTGAGCCCAGATCTTCCCCTCTTTCACATACTGTGCACACTGCAGTTGCTGATTATTACTGCACAGTTCTTGCTCCCAAGTTAAATATTCCAACACCCATGATTTTACAGGAAGTGTTGAAGGAGAAGCATGACTGGCCAACTTCTTCTCACCAGATGTAGCAGAAGTGGTGGTGGCTTGTTGTGGTGCTTCTGCTGCCTCAGCAGCGCTTGGACTAGTGGGAAGTGGAACCATCACCACCTCCTGTCTCATGTCTCAGCTGCTGCTGATTCCTTCCCCACAACCTGTAGGGATGATGATACCAGTCGCATGCAGCAGCCTAATACTGATGCTCAAGTGACTCAGAAGGAATTAAATTAGCAAACACCATAAAGTCACTGACGGGTGGATGTCACTGCATGGCATAATATTTCTGGTGGTGGCTTACCATTACAGCCTGGCACTGCTGGCAGTAGTCCTGTAGGTCTATAGTGTACAGACTAAATTTCAAGGTTTACATTTTGTAATACTGAAGCTTGCAAACCATGTTTTCAAGGTGTGCATTTTGCAAGTAACAGTTTTTTCGTCTTGTCTTATTACAAGCCTGCAAATAATTGCTTTCAAGACTTGCCTTATTGTAAGCCTGAAAATTTTTTTCAAGTCTTGCCTTATTTCTGAGGTTTCTCTTTCTGTAAGATCGCTAACAATTATTTTGAAGGCTTGCCTTTCTGTAAGCCAGCTGCTAACCATAACTTTCAAAAAAACTATTTAAAAATAAAAGGCTGAATTTAATGTGTTGAGTGTGGATGGTGGAGGTGAAGAGGTTCTGCAAGGGAGGCACAGCAGCAAAGGAAGCATCAGGCGATTCAAGCACGCCGATCGCTGCTTCCCGGGGCGGGAGTGCGGGGGGTCCTTGTGATTACAGCTGTACCTGCATTATTGCTTTCGTTTCTCACAAGGTATGATATTTGTTTTTTACTTTGCATTCACAGCAATTATAACTGTAAAGAGATAGTAATTTTTTACAATAAAAGCAGCTCCATTTAATCTTCATTGTATTTGGACCATGGAGAGTGTTATTTCAATACTGTCAGAGTTATAGTACAAGAGTAATTGAATGATAAAGTATCCCCTCCCGCCCCTTTTACTGATGTAACACTGCTCACCTCAGAGCAGCAAGACTGTCTGGATGGATCGCAGAGACGATAAGGAAAAACCTGTCGGGGGGAGACTTTTTCTTTTGATCACAGTAAGAAGATTGTCCCTTGCTGTGAGCTGTCTGGTCAAGAGACCAGATTCCACATCTGAGGTGAGGTGGCTTACACTAGGTAAAAGGGGCGGGAGGGGGATACTTTATCATTCAATTACTCTTGTACTACAACTCTGACAGAATTGAAATAACACTCTCCATGGTCCAAATACTATGAAGATTAAATGGAGCTGCTTTTATTGTGAAACATTACTATCCCTTTAAGCCTTTCAAAGACAGAGGGGTACTCATCGCAATGGGGAACAATGAGTTTAAAAAATGAGTCATTGTGAGGTTTCCTATTTTCATATTATATACTGCTCTGTCATGTTTTTTTTTAAACTGTTTCTAACTTAGATAACTATTAAAATTCCAAAAAATGCAAATAAAAAAATGTATACCATGCTTTGCACACCCCAGGCCACAGACACACATACTGGACAGAAGGGAGAGGTGAATACGGGCACAACCAGACAAAGAAAACACATAACTCCCTACTTACCTGTTCTAGCACTGTTCCCTCCATATAAACTCGGATATCCCACTATATGTGGAGGCAAGTTGGGGGGCTCTCTGTTTTCTTTGTCATAGTGTCCCCAGATTCATATATGTGTTTGGCCCCTTATCACCCATGTTTTTTACCCTTCTCCCCCACTCTCTCTCCTTCTCTCTGTTCCGTTCTGCCACAGGCCTCTCACCTTGTCCACATAATTTCTTTTCCCTTCTCCATGTTCCTCTTACTACGTAATCTTCTGTGCGTACAGCATTGTGCGTGTGTAATATTTTGTCTATCCATTTGTGTATGTGTGTGTATAAACATGTGTGGCTGTCTGTCTTTGTCTGAAAGTGTGGGTTCGTGTATGTATGCGAGAGGGGTCCCAAATTAGTCCTTTATAAAAAGTGCTAGTCCGCTTGCCTCTGTGGCTGTATTTAGTTTGGCACTTCTTGTAAAGGACTGAACGTATGAACGCGCTCAGTCTGTCACTGTACAATGACCTGGATGCGCATTTGCAAGACAGCGCCAGATCATATGCCAGAATCGTTTGTCATCGGAGGAGGTGGAAAGGAGGCGATACGTGGGGAGAGGAACAGAGGCAGGTTGACAGGTGTGGTACAGAGCTGTACAGCCTGTAGGGAACTGACGTCACTGGCTTAACCCCTTATGGACTGGGAAAATCAGGTGGATTTCACTTAAGGACCGGAGCAATAATGACCTATTTGCCTATGTCTTTGTTCAACAGTGTTTTCCCTCTAAGTACTTTTTTTTTTTACCCATGAAAATTATATACAGTTTTTTTACGCACAAATAGGGCTTTCTTTTGATACCACTCTTATATGGATAGCCCACCATTTGTTTTAGTAAAATTAAAGAAAACGGTAAAAAAAAAATTTTAAAAATGACATTATTTTTTCTCTTGGGATCATTTGGGCACATTTTTATGGAGGCTGCATGAAAGGTATGACTGGTCAGTTGTACCTACAAAATGGGCAGTTTTAAGTGGGCACTGTCCCCCTGGGCCAAAATCCCCATGTCACTCTTTCCCTCCCTTTTTTCCCACTTTTATTATTGATTAAATTTGGCGGTGTGTATAAATGTATTACATGGCTCCACAACAATCACACTTCCACTTTTGGTAATTGACATGTTTTTTTTAAATAAAATTTTTTTTTGCAAAAGAAAAATGTGTTGTGTCTTTTAAAAAAAATAAAAATTTTAGCAGGTCAAAAAGGCACGCTGCTATAATTTATCCCGTGACGGTCCTGGACCGTCATAGCTCCTTAAGTGGAATCTACCCATGACGGTCCAGGACCGTCATGGGTCCTTAACAGGTTAAAGTGGATGTATCACCTATGCACAACATCCTCTAAATAGTTAGGTGACACATCCAATAGCATTGAAACATAATTATTATTTTATTTTAAGCTTCTGTTTGGATTAAATGTAACTTATAAACGTCTGGGCTGCAGCCCCTTCTGTATAGACTGCAGCCCGACGCTCTGCCTCTGCTCTTCTCCTTCCTCCGATGATGGAGGCTTCTGTCAGTAAGCTGGAGCGGTCTCATTGGCTAGATATCAATCTCTGCCAATGAGACTGCTCCAATTTACTGACAAAGGCCTCTGTCATTGGAGGAGGGATGGGAGCAGAGGCGGAGCTCTGTAACCACGGAGAACCGCAGTCACCCGGAAGTGCCTGCAGCAGATACTTTTATAAGTTACATTTAAACCAAACGGAAGCTTAAAAAATAATAATAATAAGGTTTTAATGCTATTGGATGTGTCACCTAACTATTTAGGGGATGTTGTGCATAGGTGATACATCCACTTTAACTTTAAACGGCAATATCTCGGCCAATATAGATTCATAATGAAAAATAAAACCAGATAACAGATAGAGTAATAGGAGGAGTTATGGGAGGAGTCATATGGAGCAATATGAGGAATTAAAGGGAGGGGTTATAGGATGCAATAGGAGTTACAGGGAGGAGTTATGTGGAGCAATAGGAGGAGTTATAGGGAGCAATAGGAGGGGTTATAGAGATGAGTTACACGGAGCAATAGGATGAGGTATAGGGAAGAGATATACGGAGCAATAGGAGGAGTTATATGGAGCAATAGGAGGAGTTATATGGAGAAGTTATATGGAACAATAGGAGGAGTTATAGGGAGGAGCTATATGGAGCAATAGGAGGAGTTATAGAGAGGAGTTATATGGAGCAATAGGAGGAGTTATAGGGAGGAGTTATATGGAGCAATAGGAGGAGTTATAGAGAGGAGTTATATGGAACAATAGGAGGAGTTATAGGGAGGAGTTATATGGAACAATAGGAGGAGTTATATGGAGCAATAGGAGGAGTTATAGGGAGGAGTTATATGGAACAATAGGAGCAGTTATAGGGAGGAGTTATATGAAGCAATAGGAGGGGTTATAGGGAGGAGTTATATGGAGCAATAGGAGGAGTTATAGGGGAGAAGTTATATGGAGCAATAGGAGGAGTTATAGGGAGGAGTTATATGGAGCAATAGGAGGAGTTATAGGGAGGAGTTATATGGAACAATAGGAGGAGTTATAGGGAGGAGTTATATGGAACAATAGGAGGAGTTATAGGGAGGAGTTATATGGAGCAATAGGAGGGGTTATAGGGAGGAGTTATATGGAGCAATAGGAGGAGTTATAGGGGAGAAGTTATATGGAGCAATAGGAGGAGTTATAGGGAGGAGTTATATGGAACAATAGGAGGAGTTATAGGGAGGAGTTATATGGAACAATAGGAGGAGTTATAGGGAGGAGTTATATGGAACAATAGGAGGAGTTATAGGGAGGAGTTATATGGAGCAATAGGAGGGGTTATAGGGAGGAGTTATATGGAGCAATAGGAGGAGTTATATGGAGCAATAGGAGGAGTTATATGGAGAAGTTATATGGAACAATAGGAGGAGTTATAGGGAGGAGCTATATGGAGCAATAGGAGGAGTTATAGGGAGGAGTTATATGGAGCAATAGGAGGAGTTATAGAGAGGAGTTATATGGAGCAATAGGAGGAGTTATAGGGAGGAGTTATATGGAACAATAGGAGGAGTTATATGGAGCAATAGGAGGAGTTATAGAGAGGAGTTATATGGAACAATAGGAGGAGTTATAGGGAGGAGTTATATGGAACAATAGGAGGAGTTATATGGAGCAATAGGAGGAGTTATAGGGAGGAGTTATATGGAACAATAGGAGCAGTTATAGGGAGGAGTTATATGAAGCAATAGGAGGGGTTATAGGGAGGAGTTATATGGAGCAATAGGAGGAGTTATAGGGGAGAAGTTATATGGAGCAATAGGAGGAGTTATAGGGAGGAGTTATATGGAGCAATAGGAGGAGTTATATGGAACAATAGGAGGAGTTATAGGGAGGAGTTATATGGAACAATAGGAGGAGTTATAGGGAGGAGTTATATGGAACAATAGGAGGAGTTATAGGGAGGAGTTATATGGAACAATAGGAGGAGTTATAGGGAGGAGTTATATGGAGCAATAGGAGGGGTTATAGGGAGGAGTTATATGGAGCAATAGGAGGAGTTATAGGGGAGAAGTTATATGGAGCAATAGGAGGAGTTATAGGGAGGAGTTATATGGAACAATAGGAGGAGTTATAGGGAGGAGTTATATGGAACAATAGGAGGAGTTATAGGGAGGAGTTATATGGAGCAATAGGAGGGGTTATAGGGAGGAGTTATATGGAGCAATAGGAGGAGTTATAGGGGAGAAGTTATATGGAGCAATAGGAGGAGTTATAGGGAGGAGTTATATGGAACAATAAGAGGAGTTATAGGGAGGAATTATATGGAGCAATAGGAGGAGTTATAGGGAGGAGTTATAGGGAGGAGTTATATGGAACAACAGGAGGAGTTATATGGAACAATAGGAGGAGTTATAGGGAGGAGTTATATGGAACAATAGGAGGAGTTATAGGGAGGAGTTATATGGAACAATAGGAGGAAGTTATAGGGAGGAGTTATATGAAACAATAGGAGGAGTTATAGGGAGGAGTCATATGGAACAACAGGAGGAGTTATAGGGAGGAGTTATATGGAACAATAGGAGGAGTTATAGGGAGGAGTTATATGGAACAATAGGAGGAGTTATAGGGAGGAGTTATATGGAACAATAGGAGGAAGTTATAGGGAGGAGTTATATGGAACAATAGGAGGAGTTATAGGGAGGAGTTATATGGAACAATAGGAGGAGTTATAGGGAGGAGTTATATGGAAAAATAGGAGGAGTTATAGTGAGGGGTTATATGGAACAATAGGAGGAGTTATAGGGAGGAGTTATATGGAACAATAGGAGGAAGTTATAGGGAGGAGTTATATGGAGCAATAAGAGGAGTCATATGGAGCAATATGAGGAATTAAAGGGAGGGGTTATAGGGAGCAATAGGAGGAGTTATAGGGAGGGGTTACATGGAGCAATAGGAGGAGTTATAGGGAGAAGTTATATGGAACAATAGGAGGAGTTATAGGGAGCAATAGGAGGAGTTATAGGGAGGAGTTATATGGAACAATAGGAGGAGTTATAGAGAGGAGTTATATGGAGCAATAGGAGGGGTTATAGGGAGGAGTTATATGGAGCAATAGGAGGAGTTATAGGGGAGAAATTATATGGAGCAATAGGAGGAGTTATAGGGAGGAGTTATATGGAACAATAGGAGGAGTTATAGGGAGGAGTTATATGGAACAATAAGAGGAGTTATAGGGAGGAGTTATATGGAACAACAGGAGGAGTTATATGGAACAATAGGAGGAGTTATAGGGGGGAGTTATATGGAGCAATAGGAGGAAGTTATAGGGAGGAGTTATATGGAGCAATAGGAGGAGTTATAGGGGAGAAGTTATATGGAGCAATAGGAGGAGTTATAGGGAGGAGTTATATGGAACAATAGGAGGAGTTATAGGGAGGAGTTATATGGAACAATAGGAGGAGTTATAGGGAGGAGTTATATGGAGCAATAGGAGGGGTTATAGGGAGGAGTTATATGGAGCAATAGGAGGAGTTATAGGGGAGAAGTTATATGGAGCAATAGGAGGAGTTATAGGGAGGAGTTATATGGAACAATAAGAGGAGTTATAGGGAGGAATTATATGGAGCAATAGGAGGAGTTATAGGGAGGAGTTATAGGGAGGAGTTATATGGAACAACAGGAGGAGTTATATGGAACAATAGGAGGAGTTATAGGGAGGAGTTATATGGAACAATAGGAGGAGTTATAGGGAGGAGTTATATGGAACAATAGGAGGAAGTTATAGGGAGGAGTTATATGAAACAATAGGAGGAGTTATAGGGAGGAGTTATATGGAACAACAGGAGGAGTTATAGGGAGGAGTTATATGGAACAATAGGAGGAGTTATAGGGAGGAGTTATATGGAACAATAGGAGGAAGTTATAGGGAGGAGTTATATGGAACAATAGGAGGAGTTATAGGGAGGAGTTATATGGAACAATAGGAGGAGTTATAGGGAGGAGTTATATGGAAAAATAGGAGGAGTTATAGTGAGGGGTTATATGGAACAATAGGAGGAGTTATAGGGAGGAGTTATATGGAACAATAGGAGGAGTTATAGGGAGGAGTTATATGGAACAATAGGAGGAGTTATAGGGAGGAGTTATATGGAACAATAGGAGGAAGTTATAGGGAGGAGTTATATGGAACAATAGGAGGAGTTATAGGGAGGAGTTATATGGAACAATAGGAGGAGTTATAGGGAGGAGTTATATGGAAAAATAGGAGGAGTTATAGTGAGGGGTTATATGGAACAATAGGAGGAGTTATAGGGAGGAGTTATATGGAACAATAGGAGGAAGTTATAGGGAGGAGTTATATGGAGCAATAAGAGGAGTCATATGGAGCAATATGAGGAATTAAAGGGAGGGGTTATAGGGAGCAATAGGAGGAGTTATAGGGAGGGGTTACATGGAGCAATAGGAGGAGTTATAGGGAGAAGTTATATGGAACAATAGGAGGAGTTATAGGGAGCAATAGGAGGAGTTATAGGGAGGAGTTATATGGAACAATAGGAGGAGTTATAGAGAGGAGTTATATGGAGCAATAGGAGGGGTTATAGGGAGGAGTTATATGGAGCAATAGGAGGAGTTATAGGGGAGAAATTATATGGAGCAATAGGAGGAGTTATAGGGAGGAGTTATATGGAACAATAGGAGGAGTTATAGGGAGGAGTTATATGGAACAATAAGAGGAGTTATAGGGAGGAGTTATATGGAACAACAGGAGGAGTTATATGGAACAATAGGAGGAGTTATAGGGGGGAGTTATATGGAGCAATAGGAGGAAGTTATAGGGAGGAGTTATATGGAGCAATAGGAGGAGTTATAGGGGAGAAGTTATATGGAGCAATAGGAGGAGTTATAGGGAGGAGTTATATGGAACAATAGGAGGAGTTATAGGGAGGAGTTATATGGAACAATAGGAGGAGTTATAGGGAGGAGTTATATGGAGCAATAGGAGGGGTTATAGGGAGGAGTTATATGGAGCAATAGGAGGAGTTATAGGGGAGAAGTTATATGGAGCAATAGGAGGAGTTATAGGGAGGAGTTATATGGAACAATAAGAGGAGTTATAGGGAGGAATTATATGGAGCAATAGGAGGAGTTATAGGGAGGAGTTATAGGGAGGAGTTATATGGAACAACAGGAGGAGTTATATGGAACAATAGGAGGAGTTATAGGGAGGAGTTATATGGAACAATAGGAGGAGTTATAGGGAGGAGTTATATGGAACAATAGGAGGAAGTTATAGGGAGGAGTTATATGAAACAATAGGAGGAGTTATAGGGAGGAGTTATATGGAACAACAGGAGGAGTTATAGGGAGGAGTTATATGGAACAATAGGAGGAGTTATAGGGAGGAGTTATATGGAACAATAGGAGGAAGTTATAGGGAGGAGTTATATGGAACAATAGGAGGAGTTATAGGGAGGAGTTATATGGAACAATAGGAGGAGTTATAGGGAGGAGTTATATGGAAAAATAGGAGGAGTTATAGTGAGGGGTTATATGGAACAATAGGAGGAGTTATAGGGAGGAGTTATATGGAACAATAGGAGGAAGTTATAGGGAGGAGTTATATGGAGCAATAAGAGGAGTCATATGGAGCAATATGAGGAATTAAAGGGAGGGGTTATAGGGAGTAATAGGAGGAGTTATAGGGAGGGGTTACATGGAGCAATAGGAGGAGTTATAGGGAGAAGTTATATGGAACAATAGGAGGAGTTATAGGGAGCAATAGGAGGAGTTATAGGGAGGAGTTATATGGAACAATAGGAGGAGTTATAGAGAGGAGTTATATGGAGCAATAGGAGGGGTTATAGGGAGGAGTTATATGGAGCAATAGGAGGAGTTATAGGGGAGAAATTATATGGAGCAATAGGAGGAGTTATAGGGAGGAGTTATATGGAACAATAGGAGGAGTTATAGGGAGGAGTTATATGGAACAATAAGAGGAGTTATAGGGAGGAGTTATATGGAACAACAGGAGGAGTTATATGGAACAATAGGAGGAGTTATAGGGGGGAGTTATATGGAGCAATAGGAGGAAGTTATAGGGAGGAGTTATATGGAGCAATAAGAGGAGTCATATGGAGCAATATGAGGAATTAAAGGGGGGGTTATAGGGAGCAATAGGAGGAGTTATAGGGAGGGGTTACATGGAGCAATAGGAGGAGTTATAAGGAGGAATTATATGGAACAATAGGAGGAGAGAGGTATAACATGGAATAGGAGGAGCTGTAGGGAGAAATAGGAAAAGTTGAAGGGAACAATAAGAGGAGTTATAGGGAAGAGGTATATTAAGCAACAGGAGTTAATGTATGTCACAATTGAGTTCAATACATCAGTACCATATATATTAATTAGAAGTGTATTTTATTGTTTGACATCCAAGATATTTTTCTGTTTTTTAACAACACTCAAACTGGACATCATTGAGGGCCGTGTCATCTCCGGATCCCTGCGGCCCTTCCACCCGAGTCCTAATACCACAAATTCCCGAGTGGCAGGTTCCACTGTAGTACCCATAACTCCCACTCCTCAGACCATGTGCTTCCAGGGGGTAGTCCGACGTGCATAAGAACGTGATGCCGGTGGCAGCTTTGTTATCTGAGTTTCCCTGGCTCTTCTCCACTCTCAACTTGAATCTTTTCAGGAACCCATAAGGACACCAGTAACTTACACCCCAACTTCCCCATCTGAAAAGAAATACAATATATTCTTATAAGGGTCTTAGCACAAAAGAAACTTGAATAACTGCAGCACAAGGGACACAGATAATTTAACTAAAGCATTTCACACTTAGGGTGATACGTTGGTGTCCAACCCCCGGCATGTAAATCACTGTAGACCTCTCTAGCCTCTCAGTCTTTATATCACCATTTATATTAATGGGATCTGGGGGATTTTTTATTGCCTCCTATGGTGCACTTGAATTGCCCCGGTTTTTACCACTTTTCTTTTGAGCATAAGACAGGGGGTTGTCAACCTTTGGTTCTCTGGCCATTGGGGACTACATCTCCCATCATTCCCAGAAAGCCTTTTGGGAATGATGGGTGTTGTAGTCTCCAGTGCTTAATGGTTCAAGAGGTTTTCTTCTCCTGCCCTATGGCATAAAAACCCTCTGAGGATAATGTATGTGATATAGTTCTAGATAATTCAAGGCTGATGTACTAAAAAACTGGTAAAATTCGAGATCATTCAAGGCTGATATACTAAGAAGTTAATACAGTTCTAGATTATCCAAATCTGATGTACTAAGAAAGTGATACGGTTCCAGATCATCCAGGGCTGATGTACTAAGAAAGTGATACAGTTCCAGATCATCCAGTGCAGATGAACTAAGAAAGTGGTACAGTTCTAGATCATCCAGGGCTGATGTACTAAGAAAATAGTACAGATCTAGATCATACAGGGCTGATTTACTAAAAAAATATTACAGTTCTAGATCATACAGGGCAGATGCACTAAGAAAGTGGTACAGTTCTTGATCATACAGGGCTGATGTACTAAGAAAGTGGTACAGTTCTAGATCACACCGGGCTGATGTACTAAGAAAGTGTTACAGTTCTAGATCACCAGATGCTGATGTTTTAAGAAAATAGTACAGTTCTAGATCACCTGAGGTTGATGTTCTAAGAAACTAGTATAGGTCTAGCTCATCGAGGGTTGATGTACTAAGGAAGTTTTACAGTTCTAGGAGTAGTTCCAGAAGATCGGAAGAGTCTGGTAACTACAGACCAGTAAGCCTTACAACTGTAATGGGAAAATTAATGTCAGCTACGTTAAAGGAAAGAATTGCTAAATATCTGAATTAAAATGGTGTGCAAGACACCAAACAGCATGGGTTTACAGCTGGGAGATCTTGTCATAACTAAAATAATAGATCAAGGGGGAGCAGTAGATATAGTTTATCTAGATTTCAGTAAAACATTTGACACTGTCCCTCACAGAAGACTCATTAATAAATTGCAGTGTTTGAGTCTGGATGTAAAAATTGTTAAATGGATAAGGCAATGGCTGAGTGACAGGAGACAGTGGGTGGTAGTCAATGGAGAATATTCGGACGAAGGGAGTGTTACTAGTGGGGTACCTCAGGGATCTGTAATGGGGCCCATTCTTTTTAATATTTTTTATTAGTGATATTGCAAAAGGTCTTCAAAGTAAGGTAAGCTTTTTTGCAGATGATACAAAGATCTGCAATAGGGTAGACATTCCAGGGGGAATAAGCCAAATGACAAATGATTTAGGCAAAAAATTTAATAAAGCGGTGGGAAATGCAAGCAGGGTGCTGGGTTGTATAGCTAGGGGTATTAGTAGCAGAAAAAGGGAAGTGGTCATGCCACTCTACAGATCTCTAGTTAGACCTCACCTAGAGTATTGTGTACAGTACTGGAGACTTAGAGTATTGTGTAAAGTACAGGAAACCTAGAGTATTGTGTACAGTACTGGAGACCTAGAGTATTGTGTACAGTACTGGAGACCCCATCTCCAGAAGGATATAGATACTCTAGAGAGAATTCAGAGAAGGGCTACTAAAATGGTGACTGGTTTACAGGAGAAGAAATATCAGGATAGACTAAAGGATCTGAACATGTATAGCTTGGAGGAGAGAAGAGAGAGGGGATACGATAGAAACATTCATATACATGAAGGGATTCAACAAAGTGCAAGAGGGAAGTACATTTCATAGGAGTATAAATGTTAGGACAAGAGGCCATAGTCTAAAACTAGAGGAACACAGGTTTAGATATAATGTAAGAAAGTTTGGTAGATAAGTGGAATAGCCTACCAGCAGAAGTGGTAGAGGTTAATACAGTGACGGACTGTAAGCATGCACAAGAAGTTTTCTATGTGACCTTTTAAATGCATACAGTTCTAAGGCATGGTGGCCTCTCAAAGGAAATGTGGTCACTCTAAGTTCACCAGCCTTTCTATTGGAGTAAACATATTTTGACCCTCAAACTTTTACTGCACCCTTTTCTCACCGACTTGAAAGCAGATCCAAATCTCATGGCCTCAGGGGGAAGGACCAGATTCACAGGATGAGAGAGTACAGTGCTTATTACTTAATAGTGTTTGTAACGGAAGCTGGGAAGGGACCGCGTCGCCTTCCGCCGTCGTTCATGGGTCTCTCCTTCTTGATGCCAGATAAGCGCCGTCAGATGCACCGGTTGAAGTATGGACGGTCACTGGAAACATTCGCAGGATCGCTGGAAGCAGGGAAGCATGGAAGAGTCCACATCACCGCCTGACAGTCCACGAAGTTAGGTCGCAGGAAACTGGCAGCAGGCGGTCAATGATTCAGGATACTTGGCGCAGATGGGTATCAGAGTGGATACTTTAGACCATAAGCAATACAAGACTCCAGGACTCCTTGTTCACTCCAAACATAACTCACTTTATTGACACAAACCACAGATATTTATACACAAATCTTTACATTGCAACTCATGGGTGAAACCAGATACAAAAGGGCGTGATCCAATCATAATACATCAGACAAAGGCCAGCAACAGATGGTCTTAACAGATACAATAACTCAGACATGATTACATTTCAGATACAAAAGGGTTTGATTGAACAAAGACTTGAGGGGAGTGAACTGATTACCACACGGCAGGGGGTCTGACTGCAGTTCACAATGGCTTAGTTAACACCCAGCAGGAGGTCTTGCTACAGTACCCATAGTCAATGCCTTGAGGGACTGCAATACACATTGGACTAATTAACCCCTTTTATTATTCCCTTGGAAGCAAGCCATGTGTGTAATAATGTCCATATCCTCATTCACATACAGCTTACACAAAATATTTTTGGTGCATAACCAGGGAAAAATGTCCACAGTTTTTGGTTAAACAAACTTATGGCCAGACGGGCTCAAGTAACGGGAAGGATCCGTTACAGTGTTCACTAATTAAAGATACAGTAAACTTATACAGGATGAACTTACAAAAATGTAGGCCATGTACAGCTAACCTGCTCTGGTAGCTCTGCAGGTTTTAGACTCTGGGAAAATGCACTGGCTCTTTGGGGGCTTGAGATCTCAGTATCATCTCTCAGTCATAGCACTGATCACTGATCCCAGACAGGATGTGAAGGAGACTTCTCCTTTGTCTAAAGGGAGCTCTGTGGGTTCGGCCATGGGTCAAGGAAAGTATTAACATTTGAACAGGGGTATATAGTCTACATTTTAGTTTGTTAATCTTATTTGTTCCTTTTACTGCTTCTTTAGTCTTCATATTGATGACATTTCTAGAAGAGAAGCTGAGGCAGAGGGAGAAGTCTTTCTTGTCTATGAGCGTACAAGCAGTGATATCTCTAAGTTGTATAGAATGGCAGATGGAGAAGTCTTGCTTATCTGTTTGTATAGGACGTGATATCTCAAAGTTGTGTAGAAATGGAGATTAAGAAGTTCTGCTTGTCTTTGTGTGTGTGTACAGGCAGTGATATATCTAAGTTGTACAGAAAGGCAGAGGGAGAAGTCTTGCTTGTCTGTGTGTGTACAGGCAGTAATATATCTAATTCTATAGAGAAAGGCAGAAGGAGAAGTCCTGCTTGTCTGTGTGTGTACAGGCAGTAATATATCTAATTGTATAGAGAAAGGCAGAAGGAGAAGTCCCGCTTGTCTGTGTGTGTACAGTAATATATCTAATTCTATAGAGAAAGGCAGAAGGAGAAGTCCTGCTTGTCTGTGTGTGTACAGGCAGTGATATCTCTAATTCTATAGAGAAAGGCAGATTAAGAAGTCCCGCTTGTCTGTGTGTGTACAGTAATATATCTAATTCTATAGAGAAAGGCAGAAGGAGAAGTCCTGCTTGTCTGTGTGTGTACAGTAATATCTCTAATTCTATAGAGAAAGGCAGAAGGAGAAGTCCTGCTTGTCTGTGTGTGTACAGACAGTAATATCTCTAATTCTATAGAGAAAGGCAGAAGGAGAAGTCCTGCTTGTCTGTGTGTGTACAGTAATATATCTAATTCTATAGAGAAAGGCAGAAGGAGAAGTCCTGCTTGTCTGTGTGTGTACAGACAGTAATATCTCTAATTCTATAGAGAAAGGCAGAAGGAGAAGTCCCGCTTGTCTGTGTGTGTACAGGCAGTGATATATATATATAATTCTATAGAGAAAGGCAGAAGGAGAAGTCCCGCTTGTCTGTGTGTGTACAGACAGTAATATCTCTAATTCTATAGAGAAAGGCAGAAGGAGAAGTCCTGCTTGTCTGTGTGTGTACAGTGATATCTCTAATTCTATAGAGAAAGGCAGAGGGAGAAGTCCTGCTTGTCTGTGTGTGTACAGACAGTAATATCTCTAATTCTATAGAGAAAGGCAGAGGGAGAAGTCCTGCTTGTCTGTGTGTGTACAGACAGTAATATCTCTAATTCTATAGAGAAAGGCAGAAGGAGAAGTCCCGCTTGTCTGTGTGTGTACAGACAGTAATATATCTAATTCTATAGAGAAAGGCAGAAGGAGAAGTCCCGCTTGTCTGTGTGTGTACAGACAGTAATATATCTAATTCTATAGAGAAAGGCAGAAGGAGAAGTCCTGCTTGTCTGTGTGTGTACAGTGATATCTCTAATTCTATAGAGAAAGGCAGAAGGAGAAGTCCTGCTTGTCTGTGTGTGTACAGTAATATATCTAATTCTATAGAGAAAGGCAGAGGGAGAAGTCCTGCTTGTCTGTGTGTGTACAGACAGTAATATCTCTAATTCTATAGAGAAAGGCAGAAGGAGAAGTCCCGCTTGTCTGTGTGTGTACAGTGATATCTCTAATTCTATAGAGAAAGGCAGAAGGAGAAGTCCTGCTTGTCTGTGTGTGTACAGTAATATCTCTAATTCTATAGAGAAAGGCAGAGGGAGAAGTCCTGCTTGTCTGTGTGTGTACAGACAGTAATATCTCTAATTCTATAGAGAAAGGCAGAAGGAGAAGTCCCGCTTGTCTGTGTGTGTACAGTGATATCTCTAATTCTATAGAGAAAGGCAGAAGGAGAAGTCCTGCTTGTCTGTGTGTATACAGGCAGTGATATCTCTAATTCTATAGAGAAAGGCAGAGGGAGAAGTCCTGCTTGTCTGTGTGTGTACAGTAATATATCTAATTCTATAGAGAAAGGTAGAAGGAGAAGTCCTGCTTGTCTGTGTGTGTACAGACAGTAATATCTCTAATTCTATAGAGAAAGGCAGAAGGAGAAGTCCCGCTTGTCTGTGTGTGTACAGTGATATCTCTAATTCTATAGAGAAAGGCAGAGGGAGAAGTCCTGCTTGTCTGTGTGTGTACAGTAATATATCTAATTCTATAGAGAAAGGTAGAAGGAGAAGTCCTGCTTGTCTGTGTGTGTACAGACAGTAATATCTCTAATTCTATAGAGAAAGGCAGAAGGAGAAGTCCTGCTTGTCTGTGTGTGTACAGTGATATCTCTAATTCTATAGAGAAAGGCAGAAGGAGAAGTCCCGCTTGTCTGTGTGTGTACAGTGATATCTCTAATTCTATAGAGAAAGGCAGAGGGAGAAGTCCTGCTTGTCTGTGTGTGTACAGACAGTAATATCTCTAATTCTATAGAGAAAGGCAGAAGGAGAAGTCCTGCTTGTCTGTGTGTGTACAGTAATATATCTAATTCTATAGAGAAAGGCAGAGGGAGAAGTCCTGCTTGTCTGTGTGTGTACAGACAGTAATATCTCTAATTCTATAGAGAAAGGCAGAAGGAGAAGTCCTGCTTGTCTGTGTGTGTACAGACAGTAATATCTCTAATTCTATAGAGAAAGGCAGAGGGAGAAGTCCTGCTTGTCTGTGTGTGTACAGTAATATATCTAATTCTATAGAGAAAGGCAGAAGGAGAAGTCCTGCTTGTCTGTGTGTGTACAGTAATATATCTAATTCTATAGAGAAAGGCAGAAGGAGAAGTCCCGCTTGTCTGTGTGTGTACAGTGATATCTCTAATTCTATAGAGAAAGGCAGAAGGAGAAGTCCTGCTTGTCTGTGTGTATACAGGCAGTAATATCTCTAATTCTATAGAGAAAGGCAGAAGGAGAAGTCCTGCTTGTCTGTGTGTGTACAGTGATATCTCTAATTCTATAGAGAAAGGCAGAGGGAGAAGTCCTGCTTGTCTGTGTGTGTACAGTAATATATCTAATTCTATAGAGAAAGGCAGAAGGAGAAGTCCCGCTTGTCTGTGTGTGTACAGGCAGTAATATCTCTAATTCTATAGAGAAAGGCAGAGGGAGAAGTCCTGCTTGTCTGTGTGTGTACAGTGATATCTCTAATTCTATAGAGAAAGGCAGAGGGAGAAGTCCTGCTTGTCTGTGTGTGTACAGTAATATATCTAATTCTATAGAGAAAGGCAGAAGGAGAAGTCCCGCTTGTCTGTGTGTGTACAGGCAGTAATATATCTAATTCTATAGAGAAAGGCAGAGGGAGAAGTCCTGCTTGTCTGTGTGTATACAGGCAGTAATATCTCTAATTCTATAGAGAAAGGCAGAAGGAGAAGTCCCGCTTGTCTGTGTGTGTACAGTGATATCTCTAATTCTATAGAGAAAGGCAGAAGGAGAAGTCCTGCTTGTCTGTGTGTGTACAGTAATATATCTAATTCTATAGAGAAAGGCAGAAGGAGAAGTCCTGCTTGTCTGTGTGTGTACAGGCAGTGATATCTCTAATTCTATAGAGAAAGGCAGAAGGAGAAGTCCTGCTTGTCTGTGTGTGTACAGTAATATATCTAATTCTATAGAGAAAGGCAGAAGGAGAAGTCCTGCTTGTCTATGTGTGTACAGTAATATATAATTCTATAGAGAAAGGCAGAAGGAGAAGTCCCGCTTGTCTGTGTGTGTACAGTAATATATCTAATTCTATAGAGAAAGGCAGAAGGAGAAGTCCCGCTTGTCTATGTGTGTACAGTAATATATAATTCTATAGAGAAAGGCAGAGGGAGAAGTCCTGCTTGTCTGTGTGTGTGTACAGTAATATATCTAATTCTATAGAGAAAGGCAGAAGGAGAAGTCCCGCTTGTCTATGTGTGTACAGTAATATATAATTCTATAGAGAAAGGCAGAGGGAGAAGTCCTGCTTGTCTGTGTGTGTACAGTAATATCTCTAATTCTATAGAGAAAGTCAGAAGGAGAAGTCCTGCTTGTCTATGTGTGTACAGTAATATATAATTCTATAGAGAAAGGCAGAAGGATAAGTCCTGCTTGTCTGTGTGTGTACAGTAATATATCTAATTCTATAGAGAAAGGCAGAAGGAGAAGTCCTGCTTGTCTGTGTGTGTACAGTAATATCTCTAATTCTATAGAGAAAGTCAGAAGGAGAAGTTCTGCTTGTCTATGTGTGTACAGTAATATATAATTCTATAGAGAAAGGCAGAAGGATAAGTCCTGCTTGTCTGTGTGTGTACAGTAATATCTCTAATTCTATAGAGAAAGGCAGAAGGAGAAGTCCTGCTTGTCTGTGTGTGTACAGGCAGTGATATATATATATAATTCTATAGAGAAAGGCAGAAGGAGAAGTCCTGCTTGTCTGTGTGTGTACAGGCAGTGATATATCTAATTCTATAGAGAAAGGCAGAAGGAGAAGTCCTGCTTGTCTGTGTGTGTACAGGCAGTGATATATATATATATATATATATAATTCTATAGAGAAAGGCAGAGGGAGAAGTCCCGCTTGCATTGTGCATGTTCAGGCAGTGATATCTGTAAGGTGCAGCATGTGACCAGATCCTTGAAGGCTTTTTCTGACCTTTGGGTTAGACCAAGCAGAGATGTTCTTGGGAGCTTTATGAGTTAATATTTCAAAGATCTCACAGTCAGCTCATTTTTTATAAGTTAACAGGAATGTAGAGAGTTCTTCAATGCAGTACAAAAACGTGTTGGTGACATATCTGGCTTTCAAGGGGTTAAATGCCCCGTTTTGATCAATGAGAATCTGCTCAGGTTTCATCCCTTCTATGGTGCAGTTGGTTTGCTCCATAATTGCCCCTCTTTATCATGATGAACAAGTGCCTTTACGTCTCTCATGGGCACATAACCCTTTCAGTGCTGGGCCAGGAGAGCAATGACTTGTTGAGCAGGGTCAGTGCCAGTATTGCTATGCAATAAATTGTTCACCCTGTTGCATGCCAAGGGTTACAGACCATCAAAAAGATAACGTGGGAGATTCACTAAGAGGTGATAAAGAAGAGAGAAGTTCTCCAGTGATATCACTTCTCCAGTTCCTATGTTATTCTATGAAGCCTACGAACTAAGATTTGTTCAACTCTGGAGATCTTAGTGCATTGGCTCTATAGAATAACATAGGAACTGTGTCATCTCCGCTGTATCACCTCTTTATCACTTCTTAGTGAATCTCCCCCAACGTGTCCCTGAATATATATCTGTATGTAATCACCAGATATACAGTAAAGCTAGGTAAAGATAAATCAAGTATGTAGACTCACGGTCCCATGGAAGAGGTGACTTTCTTCACTGTTAATGCTGATGAGGGTTGTGCACAGTGCAGACGGATTGCGTTTAGACCCGTATTGTCAACGGATGGCTCGTATGACTCCACCTATAGACACATGTCACTGTCATTAGATCACTGTGTTCCTATGTGGGACTGACCATTTAACCCATTAAACACATCACTGCCATTAGGTCACTTTGCTCCTACATGAGACTGACCATTTTACCCATTAAACACATCACTGTCATTAGATAACTGTGCTCCTACGTGGGACTGACCATTTAACCCATTAAACCCATCACTGTCATTAGATCACTGTGTTCCTACGTGGGACTGACCATTTAACCCATTAAACACATCACTGTCATTAGATCACTTTGTTCTTTTATAGGACTGACCATTTAACCCACTAAACACATCACTGTCGTTAGGTCACTTTGTTCCTACATGAGACTGACCATTTAACCCATTAAACACATAACTGTTGTTAGGTAACTTTGTTCCTACGTGGGACTGACCATTTAACCCATTAAACACATCACTGTCGTTAGATCACTTTGTTCCTACATGAGACTGACCATTTAACCCATTAAACACATCACTGTCATTAGATCACTGTGTTCCTACATGGGACTGACCATTTAACCCATTAAACACATCACTGTCATTAGGTCACTTTGTTCTTTTATTGGAATGACCATTAACCCATTAAACACATCACTGTCATTAGGTCACTTTGTTCCTACACAGGGCTGACCATTTAACCCATTAAACACATCACTGTCATTAGGTCACTTTGTTCCTACACAGGACTGACCATTTAACCCATTAAACACATCACTGTCATTAGGTCACTGTGTTCCTAAATGGGACTGGCCATTTAACCCATTAAACACATCACTGCCGTTAGGTCACTTTGCTCCTACATGGGACTGACCGTTTAACCCATTAAACAAATCACTGTCATTAGGTCACTTTGTTCCTATATGAGACTGACCATTTAACCCATTAAACACATCACTGTCATTAGGTCACTTGGTTCATACAGGAGACTGATCATTTAACCCATTAAACACATCACAGCCATTAGGTCACTTTGTTCTTACATGGGACTGACCATTTAACCCATTAAACACGTCACTGTCATTAGGTCACTTTGCTCGTACATAGGACTGACCATTTAACCCATTAAACACGTCACTGTCATTAGGTCACTTTGTTCCTACATGAGACTGACCATTTAACCCATTAAACACATCACTGTCATTAGATCACTTTGTTCCTACACGGGACTGACCATTTAACCCATTAAACACATCACTGCCATTAGGTCACTTTGTTCTTACATGGGACTGACCATTTAACCCATTAAACACATCACTGTCATTAGGTAACCTTTTACATGTTTCTCTTTCATTACAAAGGTCACCGTCAGCTTCTCAGTGGTTGTTTACTTCCCTTAAAAGTGTTAAATATCTGTAAGGTCAATGGTCAGATTATCAAGCCTCAATACAGTGATGCTATGTTATGGTACGTATCTGATTTTAAACACATCTCTGTAAAGCTCTTTTCATTTATAATACATTTGTGTATACACTGAAACAGACCACAGATCCTCCATCAAGAGTGTCCTTGTTCTAATCAGCAGGGAAAACCATTAAATAGATTGTTTCTCTTCATAGAACTTTGCTGTGCAAGGCTCCGGTATATCAGTTCTATTCACAATATTATTATTCTATAACTCACCTTCACACTGAATCCTTTGGCTACAGTCCCTGTAGGACACCTCTCCGTTATTCCCCATGTACCCCATTGACCGCCATTAGACACCTGGATATACAGCCCATGACTTGACATGATCTGAAGAAGAAACAGCAAGGAAAATGCCTTGACAATCATGTTATCTTCTGGATGACTGTGTAACAAAATGGACCAACGCACTGACGATATGAAGTGAGTCTGCAAACCTCCATATTTATAGTTATCTCAGGAGTAGGTAACCTGTAGATAATGTGGGTTGCCTTCAACAGCTGGAATGATGATGGTTGACTACAACTCAAATGTTTGTTTAGAACAAATTCTACAGATGCATCCCGTTCCCAAAAGTCATTTCAGAAATGTTCTAATCTGTTGGGTTGTTTTCCAATCAGTTCTAGTAAAGGTCAATATTAGCTTAGTCAATTATTTATTTGTAACCTGATATGCGGGAATAATCGGCATGTATGGCTAAATAAAATCCAGTAAATGTTGGGCAGATCTCAGCTGCACAGTTAAAGGGATAGGAATACTTTGTTTTATCTTTATTTTATTTTGTAGGCATTAAAAAAACATGAAGAACAATATAAGTCTTATCTCTCAAACCTTTATGGTTTGAGAGATATTCACAAGCAAAGTTTCCCCTCCCGCCCTTTTACCTAGTGTAAGCCATCTGTTCTCAGATGTGGAATGCAGTCCATAGACCAGACAGATAACAGCAGGGGACAATCTTCTTACTATGAGAACAATAAAAGCCCTGCCCCCTTGACAAGTTTTTTAGGTTTATCCCTTATCTTAATTGAAGATTGTCCCTCTCTGCAGTCTACCTGGGCACCTCCCTGCTGCTCTGGCTGAGCAGTGTTACATCAGTAAAAGGGGCGGGAGGGGGATACTTTATCATTGAATTACTCTAGAACTACAACTCTGACAGTATTGATATAACACTCTCCAAAGTCCAAATACTATGATGATTAATTAGAGCTGCTTTTATTATGAAACATTACTATCCCTTTAAGATGATATATTAGAGACAGCTTGAGCAATTCCAGGCAGACGCCACATGCGCCACTGTAGACAAATGAAGGTTCCCATTGATGGGGAATTAACTCCTTGAATACAATCAAAAATGTAATAGCTCCATTTAAAAGTATTCTATCATGTAAAAATAATACAGAGCATATACAATATACCTCTAAGTGTAGTATTGAGCCTACAATCAATAATATATTGCACACAAGAATATAAAACATAAAAAATAATGAGAAAATACAGGATATTGCAATATATAGCTAAACATAAACATACTGGGGGGAGATTTATAAAAGTGGCGTTATAGACTTCCCCAGGCAGGAACGCAGTGTATAAGGAGGGGAAGCATAGCATAGGGAGGGTTGATTGTGGCAGGAAGTCTGTAGGGTTTAAGGTGTATTGGGGTTGGTGACAGGAAATGGATTGCAGTTTGCAGAAGGGATTTCCCTCCATAGGTTTGTGTGGTGTTTGTCACAGTGGAGTAGGTAGTCCTTGCCTAGTTTGCAGTGATTGATAACTTATGTGGTAAAGTTATGTGGATTTATCCTTGGGCGGAAGCCCTTTGGGAATTTTCCCCGATCTTAGGTCGCGGTAGGTGAAGTTACCCATTGAAGCTAAGGTCAATGGGGTAATTCCTTGGGGAGTCAGCTGTAAGTGCTGAAGAATGTTTGGAGTCAGCTGAAAGTGCTTAAGAATGTTGGGATTCTAGCATCAGCCCAAGCAATTTGGCTGTGCTTGGGTTCAAGGAATGTGGATTGTCAAGGAATGTCAGTTAATGATTGATGATTAAGTAATTGCTATTAAAATTGAATAAGTATAATACTGCGATTGGAAATATTTAAATATTTAATAAAGCTGTGGCCTATTATCCCCAGGAAGTTGTCTGTGTTTATTTAAAGAAATCTCACCTTCTCCTTGTGACATGGAAAAAAGCGTTAAAATGGATGTAATATTGTCGCTGGTAGATATAAAAGTATTAAGGACAGTTTAGGAGGATATAATGCCGTGTAGTACGTTTGTTTATAAAATGGAGTAAGGAAGTTTGTAAAAAAGTTGTGCAGCAAATTTATAAAGAAATTACTCTATTGCCGCCAGTTTAATGAGAGAATTTTAATCAAATATTTAAGCCCATATCTGACCTGTTCTTATTCTTTACTGTCACCACATTTATAAATGTAACTAGAATGCTTTATAAATACCAACCTTCATAATAAGGAATTAGGACATTTTAATGATCTGTTCACAAAAACGAACAAAAACACTTGTTATAAATCTCCCGCACTGCATCTTAACAACTCTAAAGAGATACTATAACTATAGTGGGGAAGGAATCTTCAATATACACAGTTATAGAAGATACCACCAACATGAGCGGGCAAAGGATCTGTGGTAGATCTTTAAGAAAATCTCTCCTATTATAGAGTGTGACTATTGGTAGTAGAACCATGAGGCAAAGTGGAATAGTAGTGATCTATATCAATAGGGCTATGGGAACGAGGTTTGCCCCCAGCTACACTTATTGGGGTATTGGGAAGAATTCTATAGGTACCTACAATATGGGGACAACCTATTTCTCTATGTCTGATATATATAGATGACCTGCTAATAATCTGGAAGGGTGATAAGAAGGAGCTGATAGCAGAATGACAGGGCAGAGCGCAGCACGCAGAGAAGGGGAGAGAGAGGCCAGCTCTGCTCGGCCCTGTCATTCTGTACTCAGAGAAGTGGAGAGAGAGCCTGTGTAGCACTCAGTAACATTAAAAAATCAGATAGAGGTACCTTTTATACATTAAGGGCTCACAAAAGAACATAGGTAAGTTATACTCAAGGTTCAAATATGTCTTCATAACTTCAGGAAGGGATATATTCTTAGTGTAAAGAGATCTATGGAGAGGGAGTCTTCTCTGGGTGCCAGAAGTTGACCAGTGAAAATTAATAAAGGATTCAAGCAACTTTTGATGCTGCAACATGAGAATCTCATGCTTTTGATGCAGGGTGGGATTCTCATGTCGTCCTTTTCATCACGGCAATCTGGTTTTTGTGCCTTTATATCACATGCTCTTTTGTGTGCAACATTTTCAAAGTATACTGTATTTTCTTACACAGCTTAGTCTCATAAGACACACTGCTTTCAATATCCACTTCTGGATCATTGATAAACGTTGGCTGAACCCTGTGGCACCCCACTTACAACATTAGACCAATTTGAAAAGGTTGCATTTACAACAACTTTCTGCCATCTATCATTTAACCAGTTCTCAATCCATGTACAGAAAACACCACCCAAACCAAAGTCTTTAATTGTATGCAGTAACCTGTTGTGAGGCACTGTATCAAAGGCTTTTGCAAAATCCAAATATACTACTTTAACAGCAATTCATTTGTCCAAATTACTACTTACCCTTTCATAAAGTGCAAGTAAATTAGTCTGACATGATCTATTCTTTGTAAAACAATGCTGGCTCCTACTAATAATATTGTATGTCTTCACATAGTTCTGAATATTGTAAGTTAATAACCCTTCTAGTATCTTACCCACTATGGAAGTCAATCTCACAGGTCTATAATTTCCTGGTTTGGATCTTGCCCCCTTTTTGAACAATGGAACTACATCAGCTTTCCTCCAGTCACAGGGCACTATGCCTGATGAAAGTGACTCAATAAATATTAAGTATAATGGTCTTGCTATTACTGAACTCAGTTCTTTAACCCTTTAACGACCAGCGGTCGTGGGGTGTGTGGTCCTTTAAGGACCCGATAGAGAATTTCGGTGTGCCGCCCCACGTGACTGATCACGTGGGGCGGCACGCTGAACTGAGGGACTGAAAGAGATCGCTCCGGTCTTGGAGCGATCAAATTCAGTCCCCGGTGTTACTCACCACGCTCCTGCAGGAGCGCGGTGAGTAATAGTACGTGACGTACCAGGACCATCACTGGTCCTTAAGTGCCGGACCAGCGTGATGGTCCGGGTACGTCACCGGACGCAAAGGGGTTAAGTACTCTTGGGTGTATACCGTAAGGTCCAGATGCTTTATTCACTATAACATTTTCCAGACTCTCTTGGACTTTGTCCACAGTAAGCCATGCACATGATGGAGGAAATTCTGTGGTTTTGTCTATTTGTCATTGTTGCTTCCTTCGTATATACAGATGCAAAGAATGCATTTAAGGTGTCAGCCCTAGTCTTATCCTCACTAATCAATTCACCTGCCTCAGCCTTAAGAGGACCAATATCAACCTTAATCTTTTTGCTCTTAATATACGTGTAGAATTGTTTAGGATTTTTCTTGCTCTCTTTTGCAATACTTCTCTCATTTAGCTAGCCTAATTGCTTGATTGAAGATTTTATTACATTCTTTATAATTTTTAAATTATGCATCTGACCTGTCAGACTTAAACACTTTAAAAGCCTGCTTCTTATTTCCCTGCAAACTTCATTATTAAAGGGATAGTAATGTTTCATAATAAAAGCAGCTCTAATTAATCATCATAGTATTTGGACTTTGGAGAGTGTTATTTCAATTCTGTCAGAGTTGTAGATCCAGAGTAATTCAATGACAAAGTGTCCCCCTCCCGCCCCTTTTACTGATGTCACACTGTTCAGCCAGAGCAGAAGGGAGGTGCCCAGGTAGACTGCAGAGAGGGACAATCTTCAATTAAGATAAGGGAAAAACCTGAAAAGCTTGTCAAGGGGGGCAGGGCTTTCATTGTTCTAATAGGAAGAAGATTGTCCCCTGCTGTTATCTTTCTGGTCTATGGACTGCATTCCACATCTGAGAAGAGATGGCTTACACTAGGTAAAAGGGGCGGGAAGGGAAACTTTGCTTGTGAATATCTCATAAACCATAAAGGTTTGAGAGATAAGACATATCATTCTTCATGTTTTTTTTAATACCTACAAAATAAAATAAAGATAAAACGAAGTATTACTATCTCTTTAAGTCAGATTGGTCTCAATTTTCTCTTCTTGTGCTTGTTCCCCAATGGTATACATTGATGCATATATTTGTCTAAGAGCATTTTTAACAAATTCCTTGATTTTTGTGCATTGCACAAAAACTTTACATCCCACTGAATATCCTTTAATACTGCGTTTAGCTTAGTAAAATTAGCTTTTTTAAAATTTAATATTTGGTTAAACCCTTGCTATTGGGTTTCTCATTTCAAAGGATAACATATTGTGGTCACTGCTGCCTAAACGTTCCTTTACCTGCATATTGTTTATCATGTCAGAATTGTTTAAAGGGGATCTCTCACCTAATTACACTTAATGCTCTTTAGTTAGAGCATTTATCTAGAACACTGAAAATAGTGTTCATTAGATTTAAAAAGTAGTTACATGCGCAAAATGTAAACTTTAAAAAGTGTCCGGCAGCCTACTTCCGGCTTGCCGAACTTTGCCGACCAGAGACAGCTCCGTCCCACTACCCATCATCCTCGCATGACGGAGGCTGTCTGTCACTAAAGTGGAGCAGTCGCATTGGCTAGATATCGATCTCTGCCAATGCGATCGCTCCACTTTAGTGACAGACAGCCTCCGTCATGCGAGGATGATGGGTAGTGGGACGGAGCTGTCTCTGTTCGGCAAGCCGGAAGTAGGCTGCCGGACACTTTTTAAAGTTTACATTTTGCGCATGTAACTACTTTTTAAATCTAATGAACACTATTTTCAGTGTTCTAGATAAATGCTCTAACTAATGAGCATTAAGTGTAATTAGGTGAGAGATCCCCTTTAAGAGCGCTAGGTCAAGCAGCCCTCTTTTCTAGTTGGCGCCTCTACTAGTTGGGACATTAAATTGTCATTAATCATACTTAAAAAATAATATCTTTTGCTGTGTTGGAAGTCATATTGCTCCAGTCAATTTCAGGATAGTTGAAATCTCCCATTATGATTACATTTACTGACCTGGAAGCCTTTCACTTTTGCGGTAACAGTTGGGCTTCCTCAAACCCCAATATTAGGTGGCTTGTAGCAAATCCCCATTAACATCTTTTTACTATGTGTGCCCCCAGTGTGTATTTCAACCCACAGGGCCTCTACATTCTCAATGGACCCTTCATTTATATCTTCCCTTATAGTAGGTTTTAAAGGGATAGTAATACTTCGTTTTATCTTTATTTTATTTTGTAGGCATTAAAAAAACATGAAGAACGATATAAGTCTTATCTCTCAAACCTTTATGGTTTGAGAGATATTCACAAGCAAAGTTTCCCCTCCCGTCCCTTTTATCTAGTGTAAGCCATCTCTTCTCAGATGTGGAATGCAGTCCATAGACCAGACAGATAACAGAAGGGGACAATCTTCTTCCTATGAGAACAATGAAAGCCCTGCCACCCTTGACAAGTCTTTCAGGTTTTTCCCTTATCTTAACTGAAGATTGTCCCTCTCTGCAATCTACCTGGGCACCTCCCTTCTGATCTGGCTGAGCAGTGTTACATCAGTAAAAGGGACGGGAGGGGGATACTTTGTCATTGAATTACTCTTGAACTACAACTCTGACAGAAGTGAAATAACACTCTCCAAAGTCCAAATACTATAATGATTAATTAGAGCTGCTTTTATTATGAAACATTAGTATCCCTTTAAGGCATGCTTTACATTCAATAGCCAAAAGATGTGAGAGGGTCTGAGCATGAACAAAGCAATGTTGCCTGTTGTACGGCTAGTCACTGCTCAAGTGCATCACATTTTAGCTCTCTAATGCCATTACAAAGGAGAGATTTTCACATACATATTAGACTAATCCCACCAATAATGACGATCCAGTTCCAAAATGATGGGAAAGTCTCCTCTGCACGGGAAACATCAATTAAACCCAGATGCATGTTTCAGCCTTGTTTGGGCCTCATCAGTAAGGTGCCGTTGTTTTCCTTAGGCACTGAGGGCAAGGGTCAACATCTGGATAACCCTTTACTCTTAGGGAGAGACCCAAATATTTTTTCAGAAAATAGCCAAAAGATGTGAGAGGCTCTGATCACAAACAAAGCAATGTTGCCTGTTCTATGGCTAGTCATCATTCAAGAGCATCACATTTTAGCTCTCTAGTGCCATTACAGTAGAGACATTTCCACATACACATTAGACTAATCCTACCCATAAGGGCGGTCCAGTTCCAAAATGATGGGCAAGTCCCCTCTGCACAGGTAACACCAGTTGACCCCAGCTGTACATTTCAGCTTTGTTTGGGCCTCGTCAGTGAGGTGCAGCTGTTTTTCCTAGGCACTGAGAGCAAGGGGTCCACGTCTGCATAACCCTTTGGTCTTAGGGAGAGACCCTAAGAGTTTTTCAGAAAATAACCAAAAGATCTTAGTCACCAGAAACGTCCGTCATCTTCTTCTTGCTGATAGATTTTATCCATCAGCTGTGATTTTTGGGTACCCAGGCTTGAGCCTCACTACTCCATCTTCTCGGGTTGGGTTTGAAGTCGCAGGTTTGGATTCTTCTTGGTCTGTGTTGACTTGTCACAGTTGGGTTGGATTCACAGGGTCTTCGCTGTGATGGGACTTCTTAGTCACCACTCAAGAGCATCACATTTTAGCTCTTTAGTGCCATTACAGGCAAGAAATTCCACATACATATTAGACTAAGCCCGCCCATAAGGACGGTCCAGCTCCAAAATTATGGGCAAGTCTCCTCTGCACGGGAAACACCAGTTAACCTCAGACGTATTTCGGCTTTGTTTAGTTCTCATCAGTGAGATACAGCTGTTTCCCTAGGCACTGAGAGGAAGGGTTCCATGTCTGGATAATGGACAGGATTAGTGTAATGTGCATGTGGACATTTTTCCTCTGTAATTGCACTAGAGAGATAAAATGTGATGCTCTTGAGCGGTAACCAGCTGTAGAACAGGCAACATTGCTTTTGTTCGTACTCAGAGCCTCTCACATCCTCCAGTTTGTTTTTCAAATGCTCTTAGGGTTTATCCCTACGAGTAAAGGGGAATCCAGAGGTGGACCCCTTGCTCTCAATGCCTAGGGATACCAGCTGCACCTCACTGACCAGGCACAAACAAGGCTGCAACTTACATCTAGGATTAGCTGGTATTTCCTGTGCAGAGGGGACTTGCCCATCATTTTGGAGCTAGACTGCCTTTATGGGTGGGATTAGTCTAATATGAATGTGTAAATTTCTCCTCTGCAATGGCACTAGGCAGCTAAAATGTGATGCTCTTGAGCGGTAACTAGCCGTAGAACAGGGAACATTGCTTTTGTTCATAATCAGAGCCTCTCACATCCTCTGGCATGCTTTATATAGGCATAACACTCCCATTTTATTAACCCTATCCCTCCTAAAAAGTGAATAACCCTCTAGACTGACTGCCAAGTCATATGTATCACCTAACCAGGTTTCAGACACGCCAATTAGATCATACTGCTCATACATTGCAATAATTTCTAGTTCCCCATTTTACCAGTGAGACTACCAGCATTTACATGCATAGATTTGATCTTTTTGCCATTCTTAAAAACTACATTCTTTGTAAAATGTATTTGCCTTTGATCCTGCTGTAACATTGGCACCTCCATATTAGATGAACTATCCCATTTCCCCTCTCCTCCCCCATGCCCCTTCCCTAATCCCATTTCCTCGTTGACACTGCCTTCCCCACTCTGTGTTGCATCACCCTCCCTTCCTTATCTAGTTAAAATTTCCTACAACCCTCTAAACATCCTAACCCCTAAAACCGTAGTCCCTTTCCGCTAAAGTGCAATCCATATCAACTATAAAAATTGCCCTCATTGCTCTAGGACCCCAAACACCTCCTGCTTACACAAAGTCTTTAGCCACGCATTTATCCCCCTAATCTCCATTGCATTTCTGATGTTATGCACGGCACAAGTAGTTTTTCAGAAAATACTACCTTAGAAGTCCTTTGCTTAACATAGTAACATAGTAACATAGTAAATTAGGTTGAAAAAAGACACAAGTCCATCAAGTTCAACCTTCGCCTCATACCTCAGTAACTGAGAATTTTATAGCATCCCTGCTACCAATTAAATTAGTCTTTATCAGACCTTCCTGATCAGCCTACTGATAAACAGTATAACTCTGTATGTTCCCTTTTGAAAGAAATGTATCTAATCTTCTCTTAAATGTATCCATTGTATCTGCCATAACTACCTCCCTGGGCAATGAATTCCACAATTTGACAGACCTTACCGTAAAAAAACCCTTCCTCTGCTGAAGTTTAAACCTCCTTTCCTCTAATCTCAAGGGGTGTCCCCTGGTCACCTGATCTGGCCTTGGAATAAATAGCTCACCGCAGAGATCCTTGTATTGACCTCTCATATACTTGTACAATGTGATAAGGTATCCTCTTAGTCGTCTTTTCTCTAGAGTAAATAAACCAAGTTTGTTTAGTCGTTCCTCATATGTCAAGTCCTCCATTCCCTTAATTAATTTTGTTGCTCTCCACTGTACCCTCTCTAGTTCTAGTATATCCTTTTTCATAACCGGTGCCCAAAATTGCACTGCATACTCAAGGTGAGGTCTTACCAATGATTTGTATAATGGCAAAATAATGTTATCCACTCTTGCTTCAATACCTCTTTTTATGCAAGACAGGACTTTGTTTGCCTTTGCTACTGCTGTATGACACTGGTCACTGTTTCCAAGTTTGTAGTTGACAAGGATACCCAGGTCTTTTTCTAGCAACGAGTCACCTAAAATTATTCCATTAAGTTTATAAGTAGCCTTGGGATTGTTTCCTCCCAAATGCATGACTTTACACTTCCCCACATTAAACTTCATATTCCACATGTTTGCCCAATCTGACATTGTATGTAAGTCCCTCTGTAGAGAGAAAATATCCTGTTCTGAATTAATGACTTTGCATAATTTAGTAGCTTATGATGTAAATTCCTGAAATCCTTCCTAACTGACATCCATTTACCACTGACTTTGTCATTGATATCAACATGTACTATGACAGCTGGGTCATGCCCATATCTTCCCAACAATATATCCACCCGACCTGCCACATGTTGAACATGAGCACCTGGAAGACAGCAAACTGTTCTATTGCAGCAATCCTGGTGACAAATGACCCTGTCTTCCTAATAATGTAATCCCCTACCATCAACATATGTCTAGGTCTACCTGAGTCCTGTTTCCCATAGGTGTGAGCTGTTTGAGAGAACAATCCTCTCCAGCAAAGGCATTCCTGTGCCAACACCCCCCAACATCATCACTCAATGTAGCAAATACAGGAGTGTCCTACCTATTCCTCTGTCTCACCTTGCTACGTCTAACTGTAACCTAGTTACTTGGTCTTCTTTATGCAGTCTCCATCCCCAGTACTTCCTACAACAGCTTCCTTCAGCAGACCCTCTCAGGATTGGCCGTCTCCCCCAAGGTTCCAACTTTGCAACTAATACAAGCTTCCAGTGAGGCTACTTGCTCACATCTGCCCCAGAGGTATGGACCCCGGACCGATTGTTCCAGGTGTGCAAACATATGGCAGCTTGTGCACCGAGTCATGCTACCACTCATATTGTTAGATGCCACAAGTTAAAAGGCAGGCATAAAAAAAATATATGCAGAATTAAGATGATAAATAAGTGTAGTCCTCTTTAATCTCCAGAATCTGAAGTCCCTGCTATTTAACCCCTTAGTGACCGGCTGGTACTTAACGCCCGCCGAACTTTTTCTTTTTCATTTTATTGGATGACTTCCGGGATGTACATGTATGTCCTCTGCCCACCTGGGACATCCGTTCGGGACGTATATGTACGCCCTCAGGCGGTAAGGGGTTAAATTCCCAACACTTACACGTCTGCTGTACTTACACACACACTGATCAATATTCACATTTTCAAGTATTTCCTGACCCTGTGCTTTATATAGCAGAAGGCCACCAATTACAACCCAGAACAAAACCACTCTCACCACAGACAGACTGCAATGAATCACTTGTTCAACTGAAAAGGGAGGGAAAAAAGGCTTTTGTTTCTATCCCCTACCTTACCACACTACACAACACAGAAAATACACATTCAGTTTGTCCAGTAAATATTCCACAGCTTAGCTTATTTCAGTTCACAGCCTACAGACTTCACTGTCTTCTGCTTTATATAGCAGAAATACACCAGTTACAACCCAGGAAACAACAGAACCACTACCACCACACACAGACTGTAATCGATCACTTTCACAACTACAACGTATAACGTGTTTGTGAGTGATGTGTGTGTATGTATATGTATGTGTGTTTATTTGTGTGTGTGTATGTCTGAGTGAGTGATAATGGTGTGCGCATGAATGATAACAAATGCATGTGTGATGATGGGCGTGTGTGTGTGTGAGTTGTATGTTAGTAATGTGTGTGAATGATGTGTGCGAGTAATGACAAGTATGTGCATGTGTGTGTAGATGTGTGTAATGTCTGTGAGTGATAATGTGCGTAAATGAGCTTGATGTGTGTGATAACGTGTGTGAATAAGAGTGATGTGTAAGTGATGTGTGTGTAAATGAGCGTGATGTGTGAGTGATAACGTGTGTGAATAAGAGTGATGTGTGTGAGTGATAATGTGCGTAAATGAGCGTGATATGTGAGTCATAATATGTGTGTGATAATAATGTGTCTGTATGTGAGGAAGAGAGAGTGATCTGTGTGATGTGTGTGTTTGTGTGAGTGTGTGTATGAGTGATAACACACAGGGGCGGGCTGGCCCTGGTGCAGGGGGGCAATTGCCCCCCAGGCCAGTCATAGTTTACATTGGAGGGCCTCCAGATTCAGTCTGCTTTGAACGCTAGAATAGTCACAATGCAGGGTCATCCCTTGTGCCACAGCAGAGTGGATCCTATGCACTGAGTATGGTGGAGTACATGGCAAGGGGGAAGGAATCATGTCTCCCACAGAAATAGTACATTTTTATTTTTTAATCATTTGAGTGCCATTGAGGTGTTCATTGCATTGCACAATGCTTTTCATATCCCAGTGGCACCGAAGTAATGTTTCATAATAAGAGCAGCTCTAATTAATCAGCATAGCATTTGGACTCTGGAGAGTGTTATTTCAATACTGTCAGTGTTGTAGTACAAGAGTAATTCAATGACAAAGTATCCCCCTCCTGCCCCTTTTACTGATGTAACACTGCTCAGCCAGATCAGAAGGGAGGTGCCCAGGTAGACTGCAGAGAGGGACAATCTTCAATTAAGATGAGGGAAAAACCTGAAAAGCTTGTCAAGGGGGGCAGGGCTTTCATTGTTCTCATAGGAAGAACATTGTCCCCTGCTGTTATCTGTCTGGTCTATGGACTGGATTTCACATCTGAGAAGAGAGGGTTTACACTAGGTAAAAGGGGCGGGAGGGGAAACTTTGCTTGTGAATATCTCTCAAACCATAAAGGTCTTAGAGATAAGACTTATATCGTTCTACATGTTTTTTTAATGCCTACAAAATAAAATAAAGATAAAACGAAGTATTACTATCCCTTTAATGGAGTACAAGAGCCAGGAATGGAGTGGAGAACCCTGTGTAGCCTGTAGACTCTTTTCCTCCATTAACCACTTCAGTGCAGTTGGGGTGAGGAATGCATTGTGCAAGAGCAGAAGGGAGCAATTGTTTAGGGCTCCATGGATTGTCCTATTCAGAAGGCCTTTCTCCCCCTGGTCAGCACTTGGGCATTGAGGTGAAATTAGCTCCCTTCCAGGTGAAAGTTCCTTTAGAGTCACTCTATAAGTGATGTTAGAGGACATTTTTAATGCAATCTTCTTTCTCAGGCCTTCATTTTTTTTTTGCAGTGAATTACCTGGTCTCCAGTGACAGAGGCTGATCTCCAGTAATGGGGAGTTTCTAATGAAACTTACTTCTCCTACTTCTCACCCTGGTCCTCCTACTTCCCTCACTCTTCTCCTTCTTTACACCCTGTTCCTCCTATGTCCCTCACACTTCTCCTCCTTCCACCCTGTTCCTCCCACTTCCCGCCCACTTCTCCTCCTTCCCACCCTGTTCCTCCTACTTCCCTCCCACTTCTCCTACTTCCCACTCTGTTCCTCCCACTTCCTGTCAACTTCTCCTCCTTCCCACCCTGTTCCTCCCACTTCCCTCCCACTTCTCCTCCTTCTCACCCTGTTCCTCCCACTTCCTGTCAACTTCTCCTCCTTCCCACCCTATTCCTCCTACTTCCCTCCCACTTCTCCTACTTCCCACCCTGTTCTTCCCACTTCCCTCCCACTTCTCCTCCTTCTCACCCTGTTCCTCCCACTTCCTGTCAACTTCTCCTCCTTCCCACCCTGTTCCTCCCAATTCCCTCCCACTCTGTTCCTCCTGCTTCCCACCCACTTCTCCTCCTTCCCACCCTGTTCCTCCCACTTCCCTCCCACTTCCTGTCAACTTCTCCTTCTTCCCACCCTGTTCCCACCACTTCCTTCCCACTCTGTTCCTCCTACTTCCCACCCACTTTTCCTCCTTCCCACCCTGTTCATCCCACTTCCTGTCAACTTCTCCTGCTTCCCACCCTGTTCCTCCCACATCTCCTCCTTCCCACCCTGTTCCTCCCACATCTCCTCCTTCTCACCCTGTTCCTCCCAGTTCTCACCCACTTCTCCTCCTACCCACCCTGTTCCTCCCACTTCCTGTCAACATCTCCTCCTTCCCACCCTGTTCCTCCCACTTCTCTCCCACTTCTCCTCCATCCCACAGTGTTCCTCCCACTTCTCCTCCTTCCCACCCTGTTCCTCCCACTTCCTGTCAACTTCTCTTCTTCCCACCCTGTTCCTCCCACTTCTCCTCCATCCCACAGTGTTCCTCCCACATCTCCTCCTTCTCACCCTGTTCCTCTCACATCCCTCCCACTTCTCCTCCTTCCCACCCTGTTCTTCCCACTTCCCACCCACGTCTCCTCCTTCCCACCTGGTTCCTCCCACTTCTCACCTTCTTCTCCTCTTTTCCAAACCTGTACCTTCCACATTCCACCCACTTCTCCTCCATCCCACTGATTCCTCCACCTTCTCATCCTACAGTTTTGGAGCGATCAGTTTCAGACCCCACTAGTGCACACAGTGGTCCCTCAGGAGTGCTGTAAGTACAAAATACGACGTGCCAGGACCGCCACCAGTCCTTTAGGCAAAATAAAACAGTGATGGTCCTGACATCCCCCCCCCCCGGTCACCTGACACCCCCCGGTCATTAAGGGGTTAAGGTGCCTCTTTACCCACAATATAAGAAGTGACTAAGGCACTTACTGTCTCGTATTCACCATAAGGTTCTCATATGCTAAAATAAGGGATGTTTATAGATTACTTTGCACTCAAGGGGTTAATGACGGTGACATCTTACTGGGTTAGTCCTTTCTGGGTCCAAAATGCAGTAATAACAGTGGCATGTCTATTGTTTATACATGTTTTACATAATTCATTGTAATCTAACACATAACTGAGCCGTAACCATCAAATTCACTGTAAATGCACCCAGTATACTAACCATTTGGATGCTGTAGAATCTCCAGTACATCAGTTTGTTTTGAGTTTGATAAATCTCCTGAATCGTGATGAAGAATGAATTTATACACAACACTGTGTGAGCACATAGCGATCATAATAGATGAGAGTTGGTACTGTGTTAGCCGTAGAAATACAGGATGCAAAATGTTTTGTAAAGTTAATAACTTTATTGGCTAACTAATACAGTCACCAACAGGCAAGAGCAGAGGCGTAGCAGAGGACTTCGCAGCCCCATGCAATGCAGGAGAGGGTGCCATTAGAAATGGGGGCCCACAGAAAGTTTTGCCCCCTTATTATATTGGAGAACCCCATCAGAGTTGGGGCCCCCAAAAGAAAATGAATAATCTTGTAAAGAGACCCCCAAAAGTAAGAAGTGGCCTGGTCAGTGAGGGTGCCGGCTCAGCTTCTCATTGCCGCTCCGTCTCAGAAGTGAATGAAGAGCTCACAGCCGATAGATCCTCTGCTGAACATATATAAAGGGTTGGACTCCTGGAGGTGGTGACAGAACACCAAGCAGCCTTGCGCTACGTCACCATGTAGCTAGCACGGGCAACTTAAAATCTGCAGACACCAGCTGCGCAGTTACATTTACAGTGTGAAGTTGGTGAGTGCTCTGCGTTTCCTCTGCCTGAGTGACTACTTCTACTGTAGGTGTTGCTACCTCAAGCCTGCCTTACTATACCGGACATTAAGGAAGGTAATACATGACATGTCCAAAACCACAAAAGACGTGTAGAAGAAGAAAAAACAAAGGGAAAAGAACACACTAGACTGAACAGGATAATTATTACCAAAACTGGCGCAAAGTCAGGGTTTAAATATATGTACACTGCTGATTTTACAATCCTAACCCTGACTTTAAATTAATTCTCATAACATTATCCTGTTAAGCTTATGTTTTTGTTGGGAAAAAGGAAAAAAAAATCAATCATAAGAATCTAATTTCTTCACAATTTGGGGTATGAACAGGACTGTGACTGCCTTCTATTAACATCTTGTGTGCTGGTGTATCTGAGGGAATTAATCTGGGGTATGAACAGACTGTGACTGCCTTCTATTAACATCTTGTGTGCTGGTGTATCTGAGGGAATTAATCTGGGGTATGAACAGACTGTGACTGCCTTCTATTAACATCTTGTGTGCTGGTGTATCTGAGGGAATTAATCTGGGGTATGAACAGACTGTGACTGCCTTCTATTAACATCTAGTGTGCTGGTGTATCTGAGGGAATTAATTTGGGGTATGAACAGACTGTGACTGCCTTCTATTAACATCTAGTGTGCTGGTGTATCTGAGAGAATTAATTTGGGGTATGAACAGGACTGCGACTGCCTTCTATTAACATCTTGTGTGCTGGTGTATCTGAGGGAATTAATTTGGGGTATGAACAGGACTGTGACTGCCTTCTATTAACATCTTGTGTGCTGGTGTATCTGAGGGAATTAATTTGGGGTATGAACAGGACTCTGACTGTTTTCAATTAACACCTTGTGTGCTGGTGTATCTGAGGGAATTAATTTGGGGTATGAACAGGACTGCGACTGCCTTCTATTAACACCTTGTGTGCTGGTGTATCTGAGGGAATTAATTTGGGGTATGAACAGGACTGCGACTGCCTTCTATTAACACCTTGTGTGCTGGTGTATCTGAGGGAATTAATTTGGGGTATGAACAGGACTGCGACTGCCTTCTATTAACACCTTGTGTGCTGGTGTATCTGAGGGAATTAATTTGGGGTATGAACAGGACTGCGACTGCCTTCTATTAACACCTTGTGTGCTGGTGTATCTGAGGGAATTAATGTGGGGTATGAACAGGACTGTGACTGTCTTCTATTAACATCTTGTGTGCTGGTGTATCTGAGGGAATTAATTTGGGGTATGAACAGGACTGTGACTGCCTTGTATTAACACCTTGTGCGCTGGTGTATCTGTGGGAATTAATCTGGGGTATGAACAGGACTGTGACTGCCTTCTATTAACATCTTGTGTGCTGGTGTATCTGAGGGAATTAATCTGGGGTATGAACAGACTGTGACTGCCTTCTATTAACATCTTGTGTGCTGGTGTATCTGAGGGAATTAATGTGGGGTATGAACAGACTGTGACTGCCTTCTATTAACATCTTGTGTGCTGGTGTATCTGAGGGAATTAATTTGGGATATGAACAGGACTCTGCTTCCTATTAACATCTTGTGTGCTGGTGTATCTGAGGGAATTAATTTGGGGTATGAACAGGACTGTGACTGCCTTGTATTAACACCTTGTGCGCTGGTGTATCTGAGGGAATTGATTTGGGGTATGAACAGGACTGTGACTGCCTTGTATTAACACCTTGTGTGCTGGTGTATCTGAGGGAATTGATTTGGGGCATGAACAGGACTGTGACTGCCTTCTATTAACACCTTGTGTGCTGGTGTATCTGAGGGAATTAATTTGGGGTATGAAAAGGACTGTGACTGCCTTCTATTAACACCTTGTTTACTGGTGTATCTGAAGGAATTAATTTGGGGTATGAACAGGACTGTGACTGCCTTCTATTAACACCTTGTGTGCTGGTGTATCTGAGGGAATTAATTTGGGGTATGAACAGGACTGTGACTGCCTTCTATTAACACCTTGTGTGCTGGTGTATCTGAGGGAATTAATGTGGGGTATGAACAGGACTGTGACTGCCTTCTATTAACATCTTGTGTGCTGGTGTATCTGAGGGAATTAATGTGGGGTATGAACAGGACTGTGACTGTCTTCTATTAACATCTTGTGTGCTGGTGTATCTGAGGGAATTAATTTGGGGAATGAACAGGACTGTGACTGCCTCCTATTAACATCTTGTGTGCTGATGTATCTGAGGGAATTATTTTGGGGTATGAACAGGACTGTGACTGCCTTCTATTAACATCTTGTGTGCTGGTGTATCTGAGGGAATTAATGTGGGGTATGAACAGGACTGTGACTGTCTTCTATTAACATCTTGTGTGCCTAGTGCAACTGAGGGAATTAATTTGTGGTAAGCAAATGAGGGAATTAATTTGGAGGTATGAACAGGACTGTAACTACCTTCTATTAACTTTTTGTGTGTCTGGTGCAACTGCAGGAATACATTATGGGGTACCAACAGGACTGCCTTCTATTACCATCTAGCACTTCATCACCCACAACAACACATACTAAGACCAAGGTCAGACCTTCGAGTAAATTTAATACACAGGTTCCAAAACTAGAACATGTTCATAAGGAAGATCCACCTGAAGGAACAGCCACTAACACTGATCCAAAAGTTTTATTAGGTGTAGGAAAACAGAGGGTCAAAAGTCCACTGACCCCATGGTGGGAATAGTTTCAAAAGGCCAACCGTTATTCTGCATTGGGAGGGAGCAAACACAGTCTAGACGAAGATCTAGGGTAGACACACTTCGAGGTAGTAAGAGAGGCAAAAGTGGGACGAACAGACCTGTCTCCATTATTACACAGGACATCGACGCGGAGACAGCTATATTCGAAACATACGTTTTGGAAGGAGCAGTACGTACTCCCTACCACCCTAAGACCAAATTCAACCCTAAATGTAGTAGGGACCACTTTTTAAATACATTCCATCACATTGTTGATAATCAACAATATGAATTTCCACACAATTTCCAAAGAAATTGAGAACCTTAGAAACAATGACCAGATTATCATAAGGCCAGCAGATAAGGGAGGGGGTAGTTATACAGAATAGGATAGATTATTTAAAGGGATAGTAATACTTAAAATGTAAAAAAAAATATGTTGTAGGGATTATCCGTCTGAGTAAAACAAGAGTACTCCCACTAGTGAAAGGTGTTTTATTCAAAAGTTATTAAAGCTCAAAGTTGCATTTCTTTAGTTGCAATATCACAGTGGCCTGAAATTGTACAGTGGCGCTGTTGCTACACCATTCTATTGAGATTTATGGTCTACGGACCAGGCCACTGTGATATTTCATCACAGGCCATTGTGATATTGCATCTAAAAATTCAACTTTGATCGGTAATAATTATTGAATAAAACACCTTTCAGCAGTGAGAGTACCCTTTTTTTACTCAGGAGGATAAACACTACAGTTTATATTTTTTACATATTAAGTATTACTATTCCTTTAACAGAAGCATATCACATTCTTAATGATTACAATTACTATTATCACATTTCAAAAAACATTCAAAGTTTTGATAGATTAAGTACGAGATGATGGGGTGATCATGAGAGCACAGAGGGACTTTATTTTTGTGGATGATCCACAACGGCTATATTTTAATGTCTTATGAAAATTCACAAGTCCCTCTCCTCACCTCCTGGTCACCCCTTCATCTTGGGTATTAATTCCCTCACTTGTAATTCATCCCAGTTGGTGGACTATCATCTTTAGAGACCAGTGACTGGTTTGAATTCTTATTTAAAGGACTCAATGATGTCGCTTGGAATGAGGATCGTCACTGGGTGACTTTAGATGTGTTGAGCCGTTTTTCTAAAATACCTCACCAGGATGGCTTGGAGACAGTTAATTTCTTCCTACAGGAAGACTTGTTGATGCTTGATAAACAAAAAAAGCTTTTCATTACAGGCGATAGAATGCATTCTAACACACAATTATTATCATTTTTGGCAAGGGCATGGCTTTGGGGTGAATGACCGCCTAATAATATGGGAGGGTGATGTCTCGTTTCTGAAGGAATTTATTGACCATTTGAACAATAACAAATGGGGTATCAAATTCACACACCTGGAATTGTCACCATATTGTATAACTGGATCTAGTTTTATCAGCTGGAGTGTTTGGGGGGATTGGCACCATCACCCACTTTAAAGTTGTCGATGCCAACAGTTTCCTCAGATTTGACAGCTGCCATTACAAAAGGTGGCTTAGGAATGTCTATTTTTCATGACATCATTGTGATTCACTAGTGAAATTTCACATACAGTCTGATTTGGAAAAAATAGATTCCATGAAAAAGGAGACCCAGAAGATCTAATAAATGGAGCCAAAATCTTCTAAAGTAGGAAGAAAAAGTCTCCTTAAAGGGATAGTGATACTTTATTATTATTATCCCTCATATTGTAGGTGTTTGCAAAATAAGTTAATAGCCCCCAGGTTCATCTCTCAGACCTTTATGGTCTGAGAGATAACAGAAGGCAAATTTCCCCTTCAATTCATAACACAACTTCCACGTCACCCATATGTCATTTTGCATGATGTACTGCACATTCAGCATTCGCTCACACACCTATTGTCACGGAGTGACTAGGAAATAAAGACACTTGACAAGTACAGAAACAATTAAAATAAACTTAATTTTAAACACAATAGTAGCAGCAATGAATAATACACTTTCACGAGACCAGGGAAAAACAGTGCACACACTTTCTTCACCCTTCACTAGGCAAGTGTGATTAGACCCACGTCTGTACCCTAACGCTAGGGTAAACGCAGGCAACAGGAGCAAGTAGCTCCAGAACACTGGAGCAACACAGTAGTGACTCTAACTCCACCACCTTGTCGAGGCCAGGTGTGAGGACAGTGCAAGACACTTCCTCAACCTTTCACTAGGCAGGTGTATCTAGTATCTGAATGGCCCTAGGTAACCTTCACAGACTAGATGGGAGGACAGTGCACGGCACTTCCTCAGTCACACCAGGCAGGTGACTAATAGTGCAACTATAGACACTTCCTCAACCTTTCACTAGGCAGGTGTAGCATTATCCAAACGGCCCTTGGTAACCTTCACAGGCTAGATAGGAGGACAGTGCATGGCATTTCCTCAGTCACAACAGACAGGTGACTAATGGTGCAACTATAGAACGGCACCTAGAAGGCTAGGTGAGGCAACAACCAAACTGGACAGACCACAGGAGGTCAGTGACACGGACTGACCGACAAGCACTGCTACAGGGGTAGCGAGCACGGTAACAGGTAGGCCCAGGCAGCAAGGATCTTCAGTAGCTGGGGCTGGGTAGCCGAGGCTGGTAATCGTAACCAGAGAGCAACAGAGGGAGAGTAGTCAGAGGAAGCCAGGAGTCAGAGCCGGATCGGGTAGTCAGACGAAGCCAGGAGTCAGAGCCGGATCAGGTAGTCAGATGAAGCCAGGAGTCAGAGCCGGATCAGGTAGTCAGACGAAGCAGTGGTCAGAGCCTGATCGGGTAGTCAGGAGATGCCAATGGTCAGGGCCGAAACGGGTAGTCAGACGGAGCAGGAGTCATACACAGGAACAGCAATGGACCAACACAGCACTAGGCTCAGGTACATCACGAAAGGGCACTGGTAACTGGAAATGCTGAGGCTATTAAGGCCTAGCAGATGGGCGGAGAGATGACATCACTAAACCAGTGACCTATAAGAACAGCGACTTGCATAGAGTGACAGTCATGAAGTAACAAGGCCGCTGTTACAGCAATTAAACACTGGAGGCAATCACGGGCACAGTGATACTTATAGAATCTTTTTTTACATCCAAATTTCCAACACTTCATGTTGGTATCTTGTATATTCCTGTGGTCTCACACCAGCTTTTTCTTCCTTTTTCCACACAACATCCCTATGGTTCTTCTTATTCATATTTATTTTTCTTCTCAAACAATTTTCACATATTTTATATTGGGTGGGACAATTATAATATAGTTTTACATTCAGTCCATTAACATATCCTATGCATTTTTTCTTTTCCCTCCCACCTTACTTACATCTCACTTTTTGTTCTATTTTTTTAGGTCTTCTATTTGTTAATCTTTATGTAGGTGTCTTGGGGGAGTCTCGACAGATTACAGTGTGCTTGCCGTCAATATTATGTTCATTATTTTTATGACTATCATGGTGCCTTGAATGGTCCTTGTAGGGGTAATGTGATTTTTTTATATGAGACAAGCTTTTTTGAAGTCTCGGATTACACCTGTATAGCTAGCATTAAGATCAAAAGAATGTTCTCTGATTGGGTCATTCAAATTGCCATTCACCAATGTATCTTTTTCACACATTTGAACATGTGATTTAAATAGCCTATAGCATTGTGGACCTTATATTTCCTCTGAAGAAGTTGTCAGCAGACCACAAAACATGTCAGGAGATTTGTGATGTCATATTTCTTTTATTCCACTTTGTTTTAAACAATAAATATTTTTAAAATCTATGGGGCCGCTCAGCATCTGTCTTTTGGATCCATTTGTTCCATGGCGGATTTAACCCTTGGATTGCCGCGGCCGATTAAGTTGTCCATTTGCGGGGAGGACTGGCAACATTTTCGTGCTAGCCAAATCTCCGGTTCTAGCTGATACGGGCCGGTGGGTATCCATCACGTAAGTGTTATCTTACATTTGTCCTTGAGATGTAGATTCTACTCCATTTACCTTTTGGTGTGGGCTCTCCTCCTGTGTATATATTTTCAAGCATCTGTGTTGTCTGTTGTTGTATTTTAGTCATATTATTATATCAAATAGCAGTCTGTCACCTCTTTGTGGAGAATCCACTCAGTGAATTTTAACCAGGCAGCTTACTTTGGGCGCTTAGTCTGTCAGATCATCGCACATTCCCCTACTTTCGCCCTTCTTTCTCTCCTTCTCCTGCACTCTTTTGAACACTCGCTCCATAGTTCATAAGACAACCCTCATTCAAAATTGTTTCTGTGAACAATCACTGCAGTTGTTTGCCTTCACAAAAACTTGGTTGTCTGCACATGACACATCGGTGGAGGCTGCAGAAGTATCTGCTTCTCACACACATCGATCTACTGGTTTGGGGTGGTGTGGGGGGTTGGTGTCTTTCTCTCCTCCCACTGCCGCTTTCAGCTCCTTTCAATCCTGCCATCTATTCACGTTTCTTCTTCTGAAATAAATGCAAAACAGCTCTATTACCCTCTGTGTATGAGTATGGCTATTGTCACGGCCCTTCCCCAGGGACCAGGTGTGCTGCTGGGGTGCGACGCTAGGGTGCGATGCTCGTGTTCGGTGACAGCCACCCCAGTCTCCTTGCTGCGGCCGAGGCCGAGGTAAAGGTGCTGACCGCGAAGCCAGATGTCCGATCCCGGTTGAGCCGGGACCCTGACCAGGATGGAGACTAGGGAGAGCTGTGCGAACCTGGTCCCTAAGGTGAGCGGGCTGGATCCTATGGCAGAGGGAAGGACACCGGAAAAAGCAAGGCAACAGGAATGCAACAGAGAACTGGAACCTCTCCTAACCCCTAGACTGGGACGAGGACCCAGAGAGACCCTACCGCAAGCGGACCGAAACTGCCAACCACCTGGCACTGAAGGGACACGAGGTCCACGAATGGTGGAAGGGAACCACCTAGACTGGGCAACGTCCTCCACCAACCCTGCCAACCCCCCTAGGACCCAGGGCCGGCGACCGGAAAGAGGGAGACTAGGCGTCAGCCCCTAGAATCCTGTCCCTGTCCTAAACTCCCAAAGGGGGAGACACAATCCCCAGCCTACTCTCACTCAGAGCAGCTCCCACAAAAAGGTCCTCAGGCAAACTGGAGGGGGCAATGGATAAGCTGGCAGGAAGAGCCAGGAGGAACAAAGAAGACAGCCCCAGAACCCCCCAGGAATACCACAGGCAACACCAGGGTCTGCTAGACCACCCCAGACTCCCCACCCAAGGATCGAGAGTCTAGAGAGGGCAGCACAGAAGCCCACTGCTCTCACAAGAAAGACTGGAGCCCCAGCCTGCGGGAGCTCCACCCAGACCAGCAGAGTCTCCCGCCCGGCTGAACCCAGCCAACCCTGCCCCAGCCTCCGTCGCAGGGAGTACCCGAAGGGGAGAACCCTCCCAGATAGGCCGCATCGGGGAAACCTGACTGGGCGAGAGAGCGAGGAACAAGGCGCAGGCGAGCCGACAGGAACCCCTAGAGCAGCGGAGAAGGGAGCCGGAAGGAGGACTGCTACACAGCAGAGGAAAAGAAATCCCCAACACCAAGCCCTGGAGCCTGAGAACCAACGCCAGTCCAAAGAGACCAGCGCTGAGAAGGGTGTGAGAGAGAGAGAGAAGAGGCCGACAAGGCTCAAGCGCGGAGACAGCGACCCAGGAACGAAGGACAGGAGACTGAAGGGGAACTCACCAGGGCGAACCGGGACCACAGCAGGACAGGCAGGATCGAGGAGGCACAGGCCGGCGCGACAGACACCAGAGCGGAAACAGGAACTCAGCCAAGGAACCACGGTCGGGACCCGGAAGGGGAAGCAACAAACTAAGCTCGAATAACGGAGCAAGGAGGAGACGGGCCAGCTGCACTAAAACCCCTAACTGACCAATCGGGAGGTGCTACAGGTACTGGGAAGATCCTTACACTGGCAGATCCTTACAGCTATAATATACAGACCACCTGCTAACTCCTTGTTCTCCTTCAAACTTTCTCTCAGATTTCAAATCCTGTCTCTCCTTCTTTCTACTGACAATCCTGTCCTTATTCTAGGTGACTTTAACTATCATATTGGCACCCCCTCTGTCCTTTGGACTTCATGCCTTCTAACCTCCTCATTTGATCTCCGGCAGTGGATTGACTGTACCACTCACATTTACAACTTTTCTGCCCATTCACTCACTTTATCTAAATCCTTCTGCAGATAAAAACATCCAGCTCTGTACGTACTTCCTTACACAGCTTAGTGTCATCAGCAAAGATTGAGACATTACTTTCAATTCCCGCTTCTAGATCATTAATAAACAAAGTAAAAAGCATTGGGCCCAGGACTGAACCCTGTGACACCCCACTTATAAATTTAGACCAACTTGAAAAGGTTCCATTTACAACAACTCTCTGACATCTATCATTTAACCAGTTCACAAACCATATACAGATATATCTCTGCCCAAACCTAAGCCTTTTAATTTATGCAGTAACCTGCTGTGAGGCACTGTATCAAAGGCTTTTACAATTTCCTGGTTTGGCAATTGCCCCCAGGGCCATTCATAGTCTGCATTTGAGGTCCTCCAGATTCAGCCTGCTTTGAATTATATAGTAGTCACAATGCATTGCAATGAAGATTACTCTAGCATTCAAGGGGTTAATGCACGGACATCCCCTGGTATTCAAAGAGTTAAGCCCTACTTCTCCTCCCAATGCATTGTAACGTGATCATCCATCACAAAGCTTTTTTTAACCCCTTAAGGTCCATTGACGTACCTGGACTGTCACGCTGGTCCGGCACTTAAGGACCAGTGACGGTCCTGGTACGTCACGTACGTTTACTTACCGCACTCCTGCAGGAGCGGTGAGTAATACCGGGGACTGAAGTTGATTGCTCCAAGACAGGAGCCATCTCTTTCAGTCCCTCGTCCGGCGTGCTGGCGCACATGATCAGTCACGTGGGGCGGCATGTTGAACTTCCCTACCAGGCAGCAGGACCAGGGCCCTCCATTCTGAAGTTCCCTTCCTTATCCGATCTGGGGCTTGATTCAGTTCAAACAGGTAAAACATACGGTAGGGACAAAGTAAGTCCCGACAAGAACACACACAGTTGTTCTGTCATAATTAAATTGCCCTACCAACATGAACTACAGCAATCACTGAGCACCAGAACATGACTTGTGGCCCAGCGTTGTAGCTTTTTGTTCTCACAACGCACGACAAATAGCATTAATAATGGTAACATCAAACGAAACTAGCTAACAGTCCATGTTTGACACAGTATCAAACATTGAATGTGAGCTAAAAATGCAGACACCCTCCCACCACCATCCTAAACAGTAACTCTAGCAACAGTAACCCCCGGGACCTACACTGTGCTTAACACTAACAATAAAGTTAAAAAATACTAGCCCTAACAGTAACCCATGACCCATACCCCAGATCAGTAACCTACCCTGGTCTTGCTCTTTAAATTGTCCTTAAGTCTTCTTCTCCAAGCCTATTTCTACTTTTCTTCTTCTTTCATCTTCTGTAAAGATTCTTCTGTCAGTATAAAACAAGAATAATAGATGAAATACAATGTACCCATAAACCCTCTCCATCGCCAGAAGAAGAAGAAGTTGCCCAAGCCAAACTGAGGGACATTTGAACAGAGACTGACTTTTACATGGCCAGACTCTGTTCAAAACTGTTCACACGCTTCCACTGGCTGGGATGCGGGGTTAATCAGGGCAAGGAATGTGTCCTCAGTAACCACACCTCCCAGGAAATCTGATTGTAGCACAATGACCTGTTTTACCTCTATTTACCATTCTGAAGCATCACGTTTTAGCTCTAAAGTGCCATTACAGAGGAGAAATTTCCATTTACATATTAGACTAATCCTGCCCATAAGGGAGGTCCACTTCCAAAATGACAGCAAGTCCCCTCTGCATGGGAACACCAGTTAACCCCAGACGTACGTTTTGGCCTTGCTGGGCCTCATCAGGGAGGTACAGCTAGATTTTCTAGTCAATGAGAGCAAGTGGTCCACATCTGGATTACCCTTCACTCTTAGGGAGACCCCCTTAGAGTATTCAAAATAAGCATTCAAAATGTGAGAGGCTTCTGTGGACGAACAACAGCACAATGGCCTGTTCTACACTAGTCACCGCTCAGAAGCATCACGTTTTAGCTCTCTAGTGCCGTTACACAGGAAAAATGTCCACACACATATTAGACAAATCCCGCCAAAAGGGAGGTCCAGTTCCAAAATGGCAGGCAAGTCCCCTCTACATAGGGAACACCACCTAACCCCGTATGTACGTTTTGGCCTTGTTGGGCCTCATCAGGGAGGTGCAGCTGGATTCCCTAGTCAATGAGAGCAAGAGGTTCATGTCTGGATTACCCTTAACTCTTAGGGGGACCTCCTAAGTGCATTTGTACGTCCTGTTTGTGGACGTACAAACAGGACAATGGCCTGTGCTACGGCTAGTCACCACTCAGAGAATCATGTTTTAACTCTCTAGTACCATTACAGAGAAGAAATGTCCACATACATAATATACTAAGGGCAAGTCCTCTCTGCACAGGAACACCAGCTATTCAGTATTACTCAGTAGTTAAGACATTTCTGTAATACCTATGACCAGATGAGCTGTAAATATGAAGTTCCAATAGGAACCACTCATCATCATCATCAGCTTTGTGTTATTCCACAGGCGGTGTCCATCCTTCAGAACACAAGATGCTGGTCCAAGCCTTGTCCTTCCTCTTTCTCCTGCAGTCCGGTCAGATTTATGGGCTAACTATCAAGGTCTCAAATGGTGGTCCATGGGGAACGTGGGGCAAAATGGAGAGGTGTCCTGATGGGACTGTAGCCAAAGGCTTCAGCTTGAAGGTAAGTTTGGGATATTGGGCTGGAAATATGTATAAGAGAGACAGGGAAATTGTACCTAACTCCTTATTCCTGACAACCTCAAATAAGCAGACCTACCACTGGTTTTATACTATATATAAAAATTCCTCAAATTCCATTGAATGTACCATTTCTCTCTCATACTCTTTCTTTTTGATAGCCTCAAATAAATAGATTATTACTGGTCTTAAACATCCCCAGCATTTTAAATTACAGTTTTTCTGTCTCTCCCCTCTCTCTCTATCTCTCTCTCTCTTATACATAACTTTTTCTTTTTGATAGCTTCAAATAAATAAGCTACTGACTGGTCTTATTTTACAAATACAATTTTCTCAAATTCCCTTAAAGGGATAATAATAATACTTAATTATTACTAATCCCTATATTAAAGTCCTATTAAAAATAAACATATTGTCCCCAGTGTCATCTCTCAAACCTTTATGGTTTTAGAGATAATCGCTCCTAAAGTTGCCCTCCCCCTTCCCCGAAGTTAGCGTTGTAGCTGACTGAAGGGAAATCGGGTCATAGATCATCAGGCGGCTCTGCAGCAGAGCCGCGATCGCGTTAACTAAAAAAAATATATTTCACTAAAACGGTCTTCTATGTGTGCTTGCAAACCAAGCACAAACCAAGCACACGTAGAAGACCATTTCAGTGAAAGATTTCACTGAAAAAGAAGTGGCTGGCAAAGAGAAAATGAGAGAGGTCTCCATGTATGCCTGAGCTACTGGAGGTGGTCCTCTTCCAACATCACCTTTAACCCCTGAGAGGAGATACTCAGGCTGAGCCTGTTGGCAATGGCTTTTGCGGGGGTTCCCTGGTGGATCAGACACTGGGGATGACAGCACCTTCCACACTATCGGTAAATGCATCATTCCATAACCACACACCACACAAACCCTCATACCTACTACAGCCCAACACATTCACACCAGAACACATGGCCAGCATTCATTCGCACAACTGCACCAACACGTCTCTGAGGGATACAAACAAGGAGAAAATACTGGACAATCCAAGGAGAAATGAGAAGGGACATCAGATCAAATCCTGTGCAAGTTCATCTTTAACCACCACCATCCTGCCACTCAAGGATTCACATGTCAATGTCATTGTCTTACATCTATCTTGTAATTGCTTACATTACTAATCACACCATGTAATGTACCCACACAGCATACATGCCTGCAGCACAGCAGGAGGAAAGTGAGGAGCATGTATATGATGTCCCCCCCAGTGACTTCCCCCTTGATGAGCCTGAAGAGGGGACAAGCAGGTGGTCCTCATCACCACCAGCTTCACCAGTACCAGCTCTACTAGCCATGGAGTTCAGTCAGCCACACCCACGTCCTTTGCTGTCTGGATGCCTCCTGAGAGGTGGATGCCTCCTTCCAGCTCAGGACATTATGTAATGGCCCCACCAGCACCGGGAAGGCACTGAAAGCCTGGTACAGTGCCCACCCCACAATATGGGTCATATGGGCCCACACCACATCCACAGATACCCTCCTGGATGGAGCCACAACATGGGCCCAGGTATGACCCCACACACATGTGGGAGGGAACCAGCTACCAATGGCCACAGTATGACCCATATCCACTGGACTGTGAACACTTGGGTCTGATTTGGGAGCTACAGCACCCGAAGCAACAGGAGGACTTCACACCCGCACCGCATCTGCAAACAGAGGAACAGCAATCAGTTGCTAGTATGGAGTCCATAGATATGGTGAGGATACTGGCATCCTCTATGTCCCCACATGCTGGTCCCCTGACACCTTCCCCTGAGCACACCTCCCCACTAGCACTGGAAGAACCCCAACACACCGAAGAACCCAGTGTTCAACATAAACAGCTAGAGGATGTTGAAGAGCCAGCACCTCTGAGTCCATCATCTCCAGCAACGTCACATTCCACAGATACCTAGACCATGGATATTGATGAAGAGTGTCTCAACATCCAGAGAAGGCAGCCCAGGTAGTACAGGGGGACAAATAGGTACCTGACGAGGTGCCATGGAGATGCACAGCAGAACACTGCCACCCTCCATGCACTGGAATCCCATGTGGCAATCTTGACAACGGAGACTGGGCAGTTCACGACAGGGATCATGGACATGTTGGGACAAATGCTGGTGGACATGAGGGAGAACAATTGCAGGGAGCACCTGTGACTGGAGAGGGATCAGCAATTCTCAGAAGGTTCCACTGCAATAACCTCCCCCTCCAGTGTGACCCCTGCATTAACACCACAAATCCCCAGAGTCAAAAGGCAATCTGTGAGAGCATCCACCTCTGAAGCCCTTTCCAAAGCCCCCTCCAATAAATAAATAAATAAATCCCCATTTGTCATGCATTTGCACTGATGTTACTTGTTCTAAACAGGTTAAGTGGCAGAGATGTCTCCAATGCACTGCAAAGCAATGCAGCAAACACAACTCCTGCACATATTACTTAGTTGTAAGGTATTAGACCATTGGTGAACACACACCATTGGTGAACAATTTCAATTCACAATCCACGTAGCAAAGTAGAGCAACATGAAGGTTTTGTGTGACAGTGATGTGAGTTGAGCTTGAACTACTGACAACTACACCTTAGAATACTATCTGGCAGACTGTCCACATTCGGATCCATCCACTGGTGTGGTTATGTAGTTGGTGTTAGCCAACCGTGTTTTTGTGTTAAAGGGAGAGTAACACTTGAAAATAATTTTATTTTATATTGTAGCCCTTAAAAAACATTAAAAATGATATAAGTCTTATCTCCCAAACCTTTATGGTTTGGGAGATATTAGCAAGTAAAGTTTCCCTCTGAGTGACGTCACTGCTCTAGCTGTCAGATTTGGAATCCTGTCCCTTGACCGGCCGCGGCTCTTCAGAAGTGCCGAGATCACGATCTTTAAAAAGATTTTCTTCATTGGAATGGTCTACAAAGTGTGCTTGCAAGGCAGGCACACTTTGTACACAGTTCCAATGAAGTATTTTTAAAGATCGTGATCTCGGCACTGCTAAAGAGCTGCCGGATGATCTGTGGACCGGATTCCATATCTGTCCACTAGATGGCAGACTTGGCTAAAACAGCCAGGAAAAGGGAACTTTACTTGCTAATATCTCCCAAACCATAAAGGTTTGGGAGATAATACTTATATAATTTTTAATGTTTTTTGAAGGGCTACAATATAAAATAAAATTATTTTCAAGTATTAATATCCCTGTAACTGTTCACTGAGAGGATATATCAGTCAAACAAACATATGTTGGATTCATACTGATGAGGAAAAATCCACCACACAGAGGATGATAGTTGGCTCAATTGATTACACTATGCAGGGTGAACATGGGGAGTTAATGCATTTAGGTGTGACAGAGATTTGATGAGATAGAGATGACTCCCCTAGTGCTATCACTTCTCCAATTCCTATGTTATTCTATGGAGCCTATGTACCAATATATTTCAAACTATAGCAATCTCAGTGCATAGGCTCTATAGAATAACGTAGGAACTGGAGATGTGACATTACTGGAGAAGTCATCTCTTCTTCATCACACCTTAGTGAATCTCCCCCATCATCTCCTTGCATCAATACATTTCAAACTCCACTCATTGTCCATGTTTAATTGATAGAACCAAGAGTTTAGGGACATGCCTTCATGAGTATAATGGATACATTTATTTAGAAAATGTTTTACCAGGAAAAATACATTGAGATTTCTCTCCTTTTCAAGTATGTCCTGGATAGTTTTCCGTAAAGGGTTGCATATTTACACTAACTGAGAAACATTATATATTACATGTTATTATATATACATACACAAATGAATAAAACAACATCTTACAGCGCTTAATGTTTTAGAATATATGTGTACGTATTTAATAATACATGTGTAATTATAATTTTGATTTGAATTTTAATTTTTTTTATATGCGATGTCCTCGTAAAAGAATTAAATGTAACTGAAGTATGCAGCAAGTAATAAGAGGGTTCTCCAGTCCCCCAACAGAAAGCAAACACAAAAACAACTATAAACCTGCGCTCCTCCAGCTAGAATGAAAAAATTATTATAGTGTGCCCTGTGTTGGGCATATATGATAATGTGAATAAATTTGAGGCTCTAGTTGCCCACATTTTTGGCCAAAAGAGGGGGGTAAGCTTGCCAACCGCACCAAGGTACCTCAAGTGTGGCAAGTACCTACACTGAACACTATCTAAAAAAAAATCAATTAAAATTTTCAATGAGGAGCAATTTGTGTAATCGGCTGTATATATGAAAGCCTAAATTAATCCCCCGATGGCCAAAATGAGGGAAAGAGTAGGTGATATAAGACAAAGAGTAGGTGATATGAGACAAACATATGTGATATTAATGAAAGAGAGACGCTGCTAAAGTAGGCATAAGGAGGTATATAAAACAAACAGAAAATAACAACAACTTACAGGGCTGACTCACTTAGTGTTTTAGAATAGACTAGTTGAACATCCTGTGTACACGGGCCACAGCGCCAGACAGCAACGGCCGCGGTACAGTCATGTGCAGTACAGACTGCCTGTGCCGCGGCTGATAACGGTGCGCAGAGAGGACTACGGTGTGAATTTGGAGTGCCCTGCTTTGTTATCAGTCGCGGCTCAGGGCCGCGGCTCGGGCAGTCTGTACTGTGCATGACAGTGTCTGACCAACATACATTAGCGAATTATTATATAAGATGTGTACTTGTTTAAAGGGATAGTAATACTTAAAATGTAAAAAAAAATATGTTGTAGGGCTTATCCCCCTGAGTAAAACAAGGGTACTCCCACTGCTGAAAAGTGTTTCATTCAAAAGTTAGTAATTTTCAAAGTTGATTTTTTTTAGGTGCAATATCACTGTGGCCTGAAATTGTACAGTGGCGCTGTTGCTACACGATCCTATGGACAGCTCTGGTCCCGGGACCATAAATCTCCATAGGATGGTGTAGCAACAGCGCCACTGTACAATTTCAGGCCACAGTGATATTGCACCTAAAAAATTCAACTTTGAAAATTAATAACTTTTGAATGAAACACTTTTCAGCAGTGGGAGTACTCTTGTTTTACTCAGGGGGATAAACCCTACAACACATTTTTTTTTTACATTTTAAGTATTACTATCCCTTTAATAATACATGTGTAATTATAATTTTTATTTGACTTTTAATTTTTTTATATGCGACGTGCTCATAAAAGAATTAAATGTAACTGAAGTATGCAGGCAAGGAATAAGAGGGTTATCCAGTCCCCCAACAGAAAGCAAACACAAAAACAACTATAAACCTGCGCTGTAAGTTGTTGTTTTTTTCTTTGTTTTATATATCTCCTTATCCCTACTTTAGCAGCATCTCTCTTTCATTAATATCACATATGTTTAGTAACATAGTAGATAAGACTGAAAAAAGACATGCGTCCATCAAGTCCAGCCCATGCCAATAACACCCCTGTTGATCCAGAGGAAGGCAACAAAAAAGCCCCCTGGAGCCATTTCTAATCTAGTCCCAAATGTGTGTGGGGGGGGAATTATTCCTTCCTGACTCCAATTGGTACTCAGATAGTTCCCCGGATCAATATCCTATTTGTTTTGAAGCCATATCACCTACTCTTTGGGCCGTATGTTCAAAGGGATAACGAAAAATATTGTCGTATGAAAGACAAAAATAAGTCATTGAATGCATGAACGACATATTTTCTATAGAGTATACGACAAAAAAATAGTAATGTCCGTTGTGTACGACACAACTCCAGAATTGACGGGCAAAGGGGCGTGGCAAAGGCGTGGCTAAACTATTCTCCAGTGTCGTATAGAGGAAAAGAAAATTTGTCGTAACTAACGACAAAAAATGTCTTTCAAAAGACAAAATTTGTACGTTAAGAAAAAAGTGGAGGGAATGTGTTCTGAATGTGAGAATTTTTGTCTTTAGTTAAAACATTTTTGTCGTTAGTTAAGACATTTTTAAAGACATTTTTGTTGTTAAGACATTTTTAAGACATTTTTGTCGTTAGTTAAGACATTTTTTAAGACATTTTTGTCTTTAGTTAAGACATTTTTTTGTCGTTCCATACGACAATTTCAGTCAGGACAAACAACATATTTCCAATCACAACCAACACTCTCTGAAAATATTAATGATCCCAAAGACACTGTACTTTGAAAAGTCGTTACAAACGACAAAAGCTATTTTGCTACTTCTTTGAACATATGGCCCTTTGTCTCATATCACCTACTCTTTCCCTCATTTTGGCCATCGGGGGGGTTAATTTAGGCTTCATATATACAGCCTATTACACAAATTGCTCCTTATGTGGCCTGCTGATGCATACATAGAGGCTGAGATTAACTCATTCCTCAGTATGGGCAGCTACACCAGCAGGCAAATGTGGTAAGTGCTTCTCTGACTCTTTTTAATTATAGTTTATTATCTGTTTTTAATTGCATACACGGGGACTCTCAAACAGTTTGGAAAACAATAAAAAAAAGGGTCCTCTTCCTACGTGTTATTATAACATCTCCTCAGGGATAATTTTAATGTATTATTATTTTAAATAGGGACTTCAGTGTTCAGTGTAGGTACTTGCCACACTTGAGGTACCTTGGCGCGATTGGCAAGCTTATCCCCCTCTTTTGGCCAAAAATGTGGGCAACTAGAGCCTCAAATGTATTCACATTATCATATATGCCCAACACAGTTGTTTTTGTATACACATATGAATATACATACATATGGAATATTAAAATTATATACAGTTACACTCTGTTTTTAGACATAAAGAAGCATTTACCAGTCCTTAAAGGAGCAGTAAACTTTTTTTTTTATGAAAACACATATTTTACAGAGAATTTCCTGCTGAATAAAACAAGGTCACTCCCATCACTGCCAGATGTTTTATTCAAAATTTATAGCAGTTTAAATAATCAGGAAGTGAATTTACTGTGTTTACTTCCTGATAGTTCTAACTGACAGGAAGTGAATTTACTGTGTTTACTTCCTGATACAGGAAGTGAATTTACTGTGTTTACTTCCTGATAGTTCTAACTGACAGGAAGTGAATTTACTGCGCTTTACTTCCTGATCGTTCTAACTGACAGGAAGTGAGAGCCAGTTTCTATGACATTCTATGGAGAACTTTATGTCTCTGACTTTTCTGACTGTCCTCTCCATTAGAATCTAACAGGAAATCTAATTAGAATGTGACCACTAGAGGGCACTGCTAATATAAAAAAAACATGGGTTTAAACTGTAATAACTCTGGAAATATAAATCTCTCGGCAGTGGGAGTACCCTTATTTTACTCAATAGGAAAATCCCTACAATATACATTTTTTTCATAAAAAAGTTTACTGCTCCTTTAAGGGGTTAAGGCCAATAGGGGAACATTTATAAAACCGGGGGAGATGTATAAAGAAAACCTTCTCAGTGGATATTTAAAAATTGTCCCTAAAATTCACAAAGATGGTCATATTTATAAAGAAATAAAGTCATGCTTATAAATATATCTATCTGTCAATATTTTGACAAAATTTGCAGAAAATGTGCAAATAGAATATTTTTTTTTGCATACAAAACTGTCCATATATACCTCCATTAAAGGGATAGTAATTCTTCGTTTTAACTTTATTTTATTTTGTAGGCATTAAAAAAACATGAAGAATGATATAAGTCTTATCTCTCAAACCTGTATGGTTTAAGAGATATTCACAAGCAGTTTCCCCTCCCCGCCCCTTTTACCTAGTGTAAGCCATCTCTTCTCAGATGTGGAATGCAGTCCATAGACCAGACAGATAACAGAAGGGGACAATCTTCTTCCTATGAGAACAATGAAAGCCCTGCCCCCCTTGACAAGCTTTTCAGGTTTTTCCCTTATCTTAATTGAAGATTGTCCCTCTGTGCAATCTACCTGGGCACCTCCCTTCTGCTCTGGCTGAGGAGTGTTACATCAGTAAAAGGGGCGGGAGGTGGATACTTTGTCATTGAATTGCTCTTGAACTACAACTCTGACAGAACTGAAATAACACTCTCCAAAGTCCAAACACTATGATGATTAATTAGAGCTGCTTTTATTATGAAACATTACTATCCCTTTAAGAACAGGCTATACCTGGTGTTAACCATTTGAGTGCCGAAGATGTATGCAACACATTGTGGAGCAATTCATTGCGTACCCCATTTCTACTCCACTTTCATAAAAAGTCAACTGAGTGGAGTTAACACTTCACAAAAATGTCGCTAAATGTTTATACAGATCATTATGTCATTTTGTCACAATTTTACAGGCACTTTCTAAATGGCTTCAGTTTTATACATCTCCCCCCAATATTCTCAGATAGACATATTTATAAACGTGAATTTACACTTTATAAATATGACCCAATTTGACAATTCTTAACACCTTAGCCTCTGGTGACGGTCCTAGCACGTCATGGAATTCTGGGATGGCAGCGCGGCTGCACAATGCTCTGCCATCCTAGAATTCAACACCATGGGAAAAAAAAAAAAAACGTGGTTCTTAATGGCCACCCTCTGCCAGATCGGCCCATCTTTAAGGGGTTAAATGTACAATAAGAATTCTTTTTATAAATCTCCCCCAAAGTGACCTACTGACAGTGTTCTGTTGCTTTAGGTGCAGCCAAGACAGGGAGGTGGTGATGATACAGCTCTGAATGGAATCCGCCTGCATTGTGCAAGATATTCATCTACCAATGAACTGCAACTGATCACCTCTACTGTGGGCCCGTGAGTTTATTTATCTTCTGTACTTGTCTTCCACAGGGCTTGTGCCTCTAACAACAAGTCTAAGTCCTACAAATCAGTGTTTCCTCAGGACTTGTGCCTCCTGCAAGTCTAAGTCCTACAAATCAGACCAATGTGGATTAATTCAAGGAAGGAACACAAGTGATAATGTTAGGAAAGTCTTCAATCTGATCAATATCTGCTCCCATCTCAAACTGAAGAATTAGATTTCTAAAGCTTTCGACTCCATCAGTTGGTCCTAAATGAAAAAGATTGTCTCTCTTTGGCCTGAATGGTTATATCTCCCAGTATTTAACGGCTATACAGTGTAATGCTACCGGAGTTTTGAGAATGATGGGCTTAGAAAGCAAAGAAATTTTAATCCGTACAGGTACCAAGCAAGGCTGCCCCATTTCACTGTTATTATTTTCTCTTTGCATTGAACCGCTAGCAGCTGCCATCAGAAAAAACCCATCCATCAAGGGCATCTAAACAGGTCAAGATTTCAAAACAAGTCTTTATGCTGACGACATTCTTCTGTTTATCTCAGACCCCCTAGTCTCTATCAATAACCTCTGGGAACTACTTCTTCAGTTCGGTAATATCTCTGGCCTCAGCAATAAAATCTGAAACAATGGGAATTAATTTAGATACTGAAACCACACTTGCTATTTCCCAACTCTTTCATTTTAGATGGAGAGATGACTTTATCAACTATCTTGGTGTCAAGATCCCTAAGACTTTGTGCAAGACTTCCTCACTCAACTTTAGACCTCTCTGGAGATCTTTATCAGAGAGACTGGCTAACTGGTCTTTTCTGCCTCTATAATTTTTTGGCAGGATCAATGCTATTAAAATGAACATTCTCCCAAAAATTATATACTTATTTAGGACTCTGCTTATTAAAATCAATAGATCTGACCTCATTAGCTTTCAGAATGAACTCCTTGGCTTTGCTTGGCTCCATAAGCATCCTCAAATAAAAAGAGAAGTCATTTTTAGAGAAAAAAAATCACGGTAGCCTATTATTCCCCAGTTTATACAACTATTATCTTTCTGCAAGACTATCTCAACTTATAGCCCTATCAACTAAATGCTACCCTCTTTGACTAAGACCAGGCTGGATCGCTATAGAGACTCAGTTTTGTCCCAGGAAACTCCTCCTAGTGCGGATCTGGTCACTCCCTCATCAGAGATCTCCCTATACTAAAAATATTCTTATTAGCACGAAAAATGACCTCTGGTTGTGGGATAAAATCAGACTCAAGTTCAAATTGATGGACTTCAGATCCAAATTGATTCCTTTGACATCTTCTTTCTTCGCGTGGAACTCAAATGAATCTACTTTAATTGGAAAATTGTTTGACAATGGATTTGAAAGTCTCAGAAGTATAATCTTCAGAAACAACTTTCTTGAATGGTCAATTTTAAAAGATATAATCAATTGCTGTCCAGACAACTCTTCACAGCTTTTTAGGTAATTACTTAGCTATGCCCCTTTCCAGATTTGAATCTTTCTTTGCCTCATGGACTCCTTCTCAAATATCTGTCTCCCTAATTTATAAAATTTTGCTCTTTGACAATTCTAAACTCAACTGCCAACTCTTCTGGGAATCGTCCATTCAGCTCTCTTAGTCAGAAGACAAATGGGAAAAGATCATAAGAACAACCTGAATCTAAATCTCCTTGAGCAGTCTTTTAAAATGTTACATGTCTACCATTTAGTCCCTGCTAAAATTGCCCTTATGTATGATGGTGTGATGGTGCTTCAGATCAGTGTTTTCGAGGCTGCTGAGACCTTGGTTTATATATGCACATGTGGTGGTCCTGCCCGATGTTAAAACAAATCTGGGATAAACTAAATGATCTTCTCTCCCTGATTCTTTACAAACCAATACTCAGTGCTTCTGAAGCTCTTGTTGGTATGAAAGTCGATTCAGCCAATAAAAGCCAAAATAGGCTTATTAATAGACTATGTTCAGCTACCAGATCTTCTATTGGCTTACACTGGAAACACCCTGATGTCTCTTGGTTTAATATCCTGGACAAGATCAATTTTATTTGTAGAAATAAGTATCTGAGTTCCATAGAAATGGGCAACTACAACGCTTTCCTCTCCATATGGTCTCCCTGTTTAAACAGCAAGTTCTTCTCAGGTTCCAGTTTCTTAACTAGGGTTTAGTGCCTCCATCTCTTCCTGGCCTTCTTTAAGTTATTTTTATATATTATTACTTTATATATTGTTTAATAATTATTTATTGTTTAATATATTATTGTTTAATATTCAGTCTCATACATTAATTTACATGTTTTTCTTACCATTTCTCTTATGTATTCATATATATCTATTAAATAAACAAAGACTAAGTCCTACAAATCAATATTTCTTCAGGGTTTGTGTCCAACACAAGTCTACATCCTACAAATCAATGCTTCCTCAGGGCATGGGCCACTAACATGAGATCTAAGTCCTACAAATCAACTTGTGTGAATAACACAAGTCTAAGTCCTACAAATCAATGTTTCCTCAGTGATTGGGCCTCTAACAATAAGTCTAAGTCCTACAAATCAATGTTTCCTTATGGATTGTGCCTAACACAAGTATAAGTTCTACAAATTAATTTTTCCTCAGGGTTTGTACCTAACAAGACTAAGTCCTACAAATCAATGTTTCTTCAGTGCTTGAGCCTCTAACAACAAGTCTAAGTCCTACAAATCAATGTCTCCTTAGTACTTGTGCCTCTAACAACAAGTCTAAGTCCTACAAATTAATGTTTCCTAAGGGCTTGGGCCTCTAACTATAAGTCTAAGACCTACAAATCCATGTTTCCTCAGGGTTTGGGCCTCTAACAATGAGTCTAACACCTACAAATCAATGTTTCCTCAGGGTTTGGGCCTCGAACAACAAGTCAAAGTCCTTCAAATCAATGTTTCCTCAGGTCTTGTGCCTCTAACAACAAGTCTAAATCCTACAAATAAGTGTTTTCTCGGGGCTTGGGCCTAACACAAGTCTAACTCCTATAAATCAATGTTTCATCAGGGCTTGGGTCTCTAAGAACAAGTCCTACAAATCAATGTTTCATCAGGGTTTGTGCTAACACAAGTCTAAGTCTTACAAATCAATATTTCCTCAGGGCTTTGGCCTCTAACAGCAAGTCTAAGTCCTACAAATCAGTGTTTTCTCAGGACTTTTGCCTAACAAGACTAAGTCCTGCAAACCAATGTTTCTTAAGTGCTTGGGCCTCTAACAACAAGTCCTACAAATCAATGTCTTCTGAAGAATTGTGCCTAACACAAGAATAAATCCTACAAATCAATGTTTCCTCAGGGCTTGGGACTAACAAATCTAAGTCCTACAAATCATTCTTTACTCTGGGCTTGTGCCTAGTACTAGTCTAAATCCTACAAATCAATGTTTCCTTAGGACTTGTGTCTAAAAAGTTTAAGTGCTACAAATAAATGTTTCCTCAGGGCTTGGGCTAGGACCTAAAAAGAAATGTTTCATCAGGACTTGTGCCTAACAAGACTGAGACCTACAAATCAATTTCCTCAGGACTTCTGCTTAACACAAGTCTGTGCCCTAAAAATCAATGCTTCCCCTGGGCTTGGGCCACTAACATGAGGTCTAAGTCCTACAAATCAATGTTTCCTCAGGGCTTGGGCCTCACACAAGTCAGTCCTACAGATCAATGTTTCCTCAGGGCTTGTGCCTCTAACAAGGAGCCTAAGACCTACAAATCAATGTTTCCTCAGGGCTTGTGCCTGACAAGACTAAGACCTACAAATCAATGTTTCCTCAGGGCTTCTGCTTAACACAAGTCTACGACCTACCAATCAATGCTTCCTCAGGGCTTGGGCCACTAACATGAGGTCTAAGTCCTACAAATCAATGAATTCCACAGGGCTTGTGCCTCTAACAACAAGTCTAAGTCCTACAAATTAATGTTTCCTCAGGCCTTGTGACTAACACAAGTCTAAGTCCTACAAATCAATGTTTCCTCAGGTATTGGGCCTCTAACAATAAGTCTAAGTCCTACAACTCAATGTTTCCTCAGGGCTTTTGAATAACACAAGTCTAAGTCCTATATGTCACTGTTTCCTCATGGCTTGGACCTCTAACGACATGTCTAAGTCCTACAAATCATTGTTTCCTCAGGGCTTCTGCATAACACAAGTCTGTGTCCTACAAATCAATGTTTGCTCAGGCCTTGTGACTAACACAAGTCTAAGTCCTACAAATCAGTGTTTCCTAAGGGCTTGGGCTTCTAACTATAAGACATACAAATCAATGTTTCCTCAGGGCATGGGCATCTAACAACAAGTCCAAGTTCTACAGATGTTAGGGGCCAGGAACCAGACAGGCACAAAAATATAAAGTGCAAAACACCTTTATTAAAATAACAAAAGCAAACAAAATAAAAATCGTGATCTAGAAGCGTAAACCAAAAGACAAGCCGGGGTCATGAACCAAGACAGGTACTCAGCCAATCCGAGGTCAGGAATACAGAGATCAGCGATGTTAGGAACAAGCCAGGGAGTCAGGAATCAGAAGGGATGTCAAAGGAAGCCAGGTCATGCACAGGAAATCAGGAATGCAGTAGAACACTCTTGCAGCCAGAAGCAAACACAAGGGCCAACTAGAAAGTGAGCCAAGCTGCTTTAAATACCCTGGGAGGGTTGGCTGAAAGCAGTCAGGTGAGCAATCACAGAGGGGTCAGCTGATTCAGCCAGACTCGGAACAAGGAAGGCAGTAGCAATAGATAACAAAGCGCTAGATTAGCTCAGGCAGCAGAATCAAGTAGTAGAGAAAGAGCAGCTTAGCCAAACCTTGACAACAGATCAATGTTTCATCAGGGCTTGGGCTTACCACAAGTCTAACTCCTACAAATCAATTGTTCATCGGAGCTTGGGCCTCTAAGAACAAGTCTAAACCCTATAAATCAATGTTTCCTCAGGGTTTTTGCCTAACACCAGTCTAAGTCCTACAAATCAATGTTTCCTCAGGTGTGTCTAACACAAGTCTAAATACTACAAATCAATGTTTCCTCTGGGCTTGTGCTAACAAGACTAAGCCCTACAAACCAATGTTTCTTAAGGGCCTGTGCCTAACACAAGTATAAATTCTACAAATCAATGTTTCCTCAGGACTTGTGTCTAACAAGTTTAAGTGCTACAAATCAATGTTTCCTCGGGGCTTGGGCCTTTAACAACAAGTCTAAATCCTACAAATCAATGTTTCCTCAGGGCTTGGGCCTCTAACAAGTCTAAGACCTAAAAACCAGTGTTTCATCAGGACTTGTGCCTAACACAAGTCTAAGTCCTACAAATCAATGTTTCCTCAGGGCTTGTGCCTAACAAGACTAAGACCTACAAATCAATGTTTCCTCAGGGCTTCTGCTTAACACAATTCTAAGTCCTACAAATCACTGTTTCCTCAGGGCTTGTGCTTAACAAGTCTAAGTCTTACAAATCAATGACTCCATGGGGCCTCTAAAACAAGTCTACATCTTACATATCAATGTTTGATCAGGACTTGTGCCAAACAAAACAAATCAATTATTCCTCAGGGCTTGGGCCTCTAACAATAAGTCTAAGGTCCTACAAATCAATGTTTACTAAGGGCTTGGGCCTCTAACAACAAGTCTAAGTGCTACAAATCAATGTCTCCTTAGGGCTTGTGCCTAACGCAAGTCTAAGTCCTACAAATCAATGTTTCCTAGGGGCTTGGGCCTCTATCTATAAACCTAAGACATACAAATCAATGTTTCCTCAGGGTATGGGCCTCTAACAACAAGTCTACGCCCTACAAATCAAATTTTCCTCAGGGTTTGTGCCTAACACAAGTCTAAGTCCTACACATCAATGTTTCCTCAGGGTTTGGGCCTCTAACAAGAAGTCTAAGTCCTACAATTCAATGTTTCCACAGGTGTGTCTAACACAAGAGTAAGTACTACAAATAAATGTTTTCTCTGGGCTTGTGCTAACAAGACTAAGTCCTACAAACCAATGTTTCTTTAGGATTTGGGCCTCTAACAACAAGTCTAAGTCCTACAAATCAATGTCTTCTGAGGGCTTGTGCCTAACACAAGTATAAATCCTACAAATCAATTTTTACTCAGGGCTTGGAACTAACAAATCTAAGTCCTACAAACAATTGTTTCCTCCAGGCTTGTGCCTAGCACTAGTCTAAATCCTACAAATCAATGTTTCCTCAGGACTTGTGTCTAATAAGTTTACATGCTACAAATCAATGTTTCCTCAGGGCTTGGGCCTCTAACAACAAGTCTAAGACCTAAAAATCAATGTTTCATCAAGACTTGTGCCTAACACAAGTCTAAGTCCTACAAATCAATGTTTCCTCCGGACTTGAGCCTCGCATAAGTCTAAGTCTTACAAATCAATGTTTCATCAGGGTTTGGGCCTCTAACAACAAGCCTAAGGGCTTATGCCTAACAAGCCTAAGACCTAGAAATCAGTGTTTCCTGAGGGCTTCTGCTTAACATGTCTAAGTCTTACAGAAACAATGATTCCACGGGGCTTGGGCCTCTAAAAACAAGTCTACGTCCTACATATCAATGTTTGATCAGGACTTGTGACTAACAAATCAAATCAATGATTCCTCAGGGCTTGGGCCTCTAACAATACATCTAAGGTCCTACAAATCAATATTTCCTCAGGGATTGTGCCTAACACAAGGCTAAGTCCTGCAGATCTATGTTTCCTCTGGTCTTAGGCCTCTAACAACAAGTCTATCACGTCAAGTATCTATCTATTACCAACTATACCCCCAATCCCAGTCAACCCCCCCAAAAAAAAATAATTGTTCAACTAATTATTTCCCCAGACTCAACACAGGTACCATCATACCCCTTATATGCTATGCCTTTGGGAAATAAAATAAAATGTGCTATGTGTTGTGGTCTTCCTTTGATTTCAATGCATTGAGCTAAGCAAAAAGAGCCTGAAAAACATAACTTTCCACTGGAAATTTCAGGAAGTGACATTTTTCACATATTTTGGTTTGAGGGAGAAATTTTTCACCTGTCCCTAACTGTGAGAATCCATTTTGCTTGCCTCTACTGAGACCCATTCACATGCTCATTCTCAATCCTCAGAATACCTCCATGTTAAACTGAATGTTCCACCCTACAAGTTCTTATTGCACTTATTACATTTTTCGCCCTGTTGTGTCACAATCTGCGGCTGGACCATTCTGCAACTCAAAGCAATGGGGCCTTTTGTAGCAGTCCCACACTACCTATAGATTGTAAACTGCAGAAAGCATGGGCCTCTTATCCTTCTGTTTCCACTGCCTCTTAATATTGATTGCAAATGTCCTTATATATTGTACCAGATGGTACATTGTTCTATTGTCTTGTTTAAATATTGAACAGTGCAGCAAAATCTGTTGGAGCTTTGAAAATAAATTATATTATTAAAATAATAATAAAAATATTAATACATCAGTACATTAGGCCTAAAGGATAATACACCATTACATGAGACTATCAGGACAATGCACCATTACATAAGATAAGCAGGACAGTACATATTACATGATATCAGCACAGCAATAATCCATTACATAACACCAGCAGGACAATGCATCATTACATAAGACCAGCAGCATATTACATGAGACCAGTCTTACTGTCTTTAATATTGGCTATTTTGTGTATTTATATATTTAACACATTTAGGGCCATAAGGGGGCAACCCCCCAAAAGATTAATGATAAATCTGACTCATCCATCTAAAAGTTTTACATCCTTCTGCCCCATTTTCCTGAAATTCATTGTTAAGCCATATTGTTCTTAATTTGCTCCTCTTGTTTTTTTAATTCCCCTATGCTATATATCGATGTGTATATTTTTTCCTAACTCATTTTGAGCAATTCCATCTTTCTTATGTACTTTATCTTTGAAGATTACATCCAACTGTATATACTGTAACACCACTTTAAGTGTTATAAAATAGTAACATAGTATCATAGTTGATGAGGCTAATAAAAGACATGCGTCCATCAAGTCCAACCCAGAGGAAGGCAAAAAAGACCCCCAAAACAATGAAGCCATTTCCTTTTAAGCCCCAAGTGGGTAAAAAAATCCCTTCCTGACTCCAAATGGCAGTAAGATAGTTCCCTGTAACAACAACCTAGCTTCTAGACTTCTAGACTAACAACAACCTAACTTCTAGATCATTAATAAACAAATTAAAAAGCATTGGGTCCAGGACAGAACCCTGCGGAACCCCACATAGACCTAGTTGAAAAGGTTCCATTTACAACAACTCTCTGCCATCTATCATTTAACCAGTTCTCAATCCATGTACAGATATCACCACCCAAACTGAAGCCTTTTAATTTATGCAAAATCCAAGTATACTACATCAAAAGAAATCCCCTTGTCCAAATTACTACTTTTGTAAAATGCTAGTAAATTAGGGCTCGATTTAAAGGCAGCCGTTAGTAATACAACACTAACGGGTGCGTTAAGTGTCATGTAGCAATTCAAAGATCCGTCTAAAGAACGGCTAACGGCAGTTGCAGAATCCTAATTGCCGATACACTAACGTGCATTCAGACGCATGGAACAACATACCCCAGAGCTATTCAAAGGCTTGCGGTACTGGTAACGGCTGAAAAAAAGACACACTTAACGGCAAAAAGTTAAGACTCACTTTTCTCAGATGGTAGACACTTAACGGGCAAAACAAAACACCCGTTACATAGGAAAATACACAAAATGCTTACCGCACAAGCATGTAAATGGAAAAATTAACCCCGTGCAATGCCAAAACAACACAAAAACATGGACACACAATGCAAATCACTCCACACACAACAACAAGCAACACCACAGGGACAATGACCCCCCCAAAAAACAACAACACAACATGACACGGAATAATGGGGGTTATCACACAAGGCAGACATCTGCAAATATAAGCTCACCTGTGCAACATCAACACGCGACCTGCACCCCACAACTGCACACCCGCAAATGGCAGACACATAACAAGCACAACACACCACATCTTATAACACACACACACACACCTGCAAACACTTACCTGGACAAAAACAACTCTCCATTGGTCAGCACTCACCTCATCATCACACCTACACAATGCCCTATCAAGTACTTAAAGGGACAACTTAACACACTCACTTGTGGCTTGTTTTCCACTAAGGGAGGGGGAGAGAGAGAGAGAGAGATAGAGAGATAGAGAGTGTAAACAGTATGTTGGGTTACATATTGTTGCGAAGACTGCGGAGAAGGCGTGCAAGGAGAGAGCTAGGGAACATCAACAACCTCCAGGCACGCCTGATCAACAGCCTTCACCTGTTGCAAGTGAGGAGGCTCTGGCTCAGCAGCCACACAGGAGTCCATCCCCACCTGGAGGGCAGCACCTGCCTGCAGATGCACAGCTGCAGCAACAGGATGCTCCACAGCAGCAGAGGATGTATAGACGACCACCAAGGCCCAGGGTGTACCGCCCAAGGGTCACCCTCTTTGGAATGACTGATGATGAGGTCATTGATCGCTACAGGTTGAGGCCTGACAGCATCATTGGCCTGTATGACGTCATCAAGATCAGGTGGATCCCATCTACATCCACAACCATGCCCCTAACTGGCCTGCAGAAACTACTGTGTGCCATACACTTCATGGCAAGTGGGGCCTTCCAGTCCACTGAGGGTTACGCATCTGGCATGTCACAGGCCACATTCTCCAGGGTGCTGGCCCAGGTCCTGCCAGCCCTCAAAAGCAAGGCCAGTACCTATATACATTTTCCCACCACCAACATGGACTGGATACACGTCCAGCAGGCCTTTTACGCAAGGGGAGGCATGCCCAGGGTCATGGGTGCTACAGATTGCACCCATGTCCGTATTAAGGCCCCAACACGTGATGCACAGCTATTCATCAATAGGAAGAACTTCCACTCCATCAACGTGCAGATGGTGTGTGACAGCAACATGAGTATCATGAATGTCTGTGCAAAGTATCCTGGCAGCTCACATGATGCATACATTCTCCAAAACTCCTCAGTCCACAGAGATTTCGAGAATGGAACCTTTACAGGGGGATGGCTTTTGGGTGAGTTCACAATACAAAATCACACCACATACACAGGTGTACACACAACTCTGCTCAGCATGCACCTGACCCACAGCAAGTACGTCCACCACACAAAACATCGTTCATACAACATGTGCTCCCTGTCTCACCATGTCACTCACATTACACAGGTGATGCTGGCTATGGATGCAAGTCCTGGCTACTGACCCCTGTGGCCAATCCCCCAAACACATGCCCAGGAAAGGTACAACCAGGCTCATGCCAGAACGAGGAATGCTAGTGAGCGGACATTTGGGCTCCTCAAGTCAAGATTTCGATGTCTGGACCACTCTGGGGGAGCACTGCAGTATGCACCTGCTAAGGTGTGTGACATCATTGTGGCGGTGCGCAATACTGCACAACATTGCAGTGGACACCAGGCTGCTGGATCACATCCCGGACCCCCCCATACAGGAAGTGGCCATGGACATCGGGCATGTGGAGGAGACCATGAGAGGGGCACAGATCAGAGACAGGCTCATCACGGAATACTTCACCTGTGAGTATAACACAGGCATGCAAACAATCCATGCAAGTCCCCCATCAGTCCTGTGACACTAACCACACTACACATTATGTTCTGTCTCACCCACAGGAACATTGACACAGCACTGCACTGGCAGCAGCATGGCCCCAAACATCAACCATACCATGGACGTGGCAAACTGTGTGTGTGGATTCAAAAAACATCCTCCATTCCACTCTCCATGTTGACATACAGACCCCAAGGATATCACGCACACACCCCAGGAGAAACAAGGTACAACATATAACACAAGTTCATCATCTTACAGGGCTTGATTGACAGCAACTAACTGGATATGCCATGATCGTAGCCTGAGCAATCATGCTAGCCCAGTAGCGAAAGAGTATTATCCAATGCTATGCATTGGATAATTCTCCGGCACATCAGGGGTTAAAGGGCCATTGGACTCAATATGGGACCTGTTACTGTGCTAGAACTGAGAAGAGCAGCAGAGGGGTGGATGTACAGTGGTATGGGCACACAATGTAGAGGTCATGAAACATAGATCAGATTACCAGGGACTCCATGCTGACCTGTGAGTGTGCAGACATATGTGCCCCCGACATGAATACACACATCAACAAATATGTCCTAACAGTTCCATGGAACAAATGACATTGGGCTGCCACTGTCACTTTCACAGTGGCAGCACAATGTCATTACTTCCATGGAGCTCTCAGAACACTTGTTAATGTGTGTATACATGTCAGGGGCACATATCCATAGGGCTGGTGCACATGTCCTTAGTTCTCCACATAATTGGTTACAGATGAGTACACAACACATTGTCAATCAATGGTTTGTGTACTCACCTGTAACTGTGAAAATTGAGGGGATTAAAAACACTAAATTGTTGTTGCTTGATGATCGGTTCAGGTCTACTGCTCCAAATCATGTCCTCTTCTCCCACAGGCATCCATAACATGATCCATCCTTGAACTGAAGATCTTCCATGTGACTGGATTGATGTCTTGACAACACCATCATGAAGATTACCCCTTGCCGTTTCTAGTGATGTTGTTGGTGATGCAAAGTTTGACCTGAGGTTCACACAAACCTCTACTGGAACATTCTCATATAGACACAGAAAACACTAATTCTCAAGTGTTATAACCTGTACAGTTAGGATGCTCAGCTACAGAGTTGTCGAACCTTGTGGACAACACATGAGCAGGGCAGCAGTGTTAATGAAGTAGTATGATTTAGTTTCAAAGTACATTTAGTGTTCTCAGCCTGGGTGCCAGAGGTGGATGCCCTTGTTGAACTCCTGGTAACCCTCTGCCCCCTAGGTGTGGCTTCAGGGGTAACACTGGAGGGGGTGGTGGTTGCAGTAGACCCCTAAGTGGAACACAAGTTCTCCCTCTCCATCCTCAGATTCTCCCTGCGGTTTATCTCCCTCAACTCCACAAGGACCTGTGTTAACATGTCCATGAGATCAGTCCTGAGCTGGTGGAGTAGTGTGTTCCCCCTGGCCACCTCCAACTCCAGGGCTTGGATCCTGGTCTCCAGTTGTGCAATGTTCCTCCTGGATTGCCTCCTGCTCCTTGTGATGTTGCTGTCAGTACTCCTACTCGACCGGAGCAGTCTCCTCTGAAGGGCCATACACTCCGCCTCCATCCCTGCTGATGGAGGGTAGTAGCTGGTGGAGGTGGCTGGATAGGTCCACCTCTCCTCCTGTGGCATCCAGCCACTGTACTGGGGAGGTGCAGTTTGAAGGGGTGCAGCCTGTGGTGGTCCAGCTTGTAAGGGTGCAGCCTGTGGTGGTCCAGCTTGTAATGGTGAAGAAGGTGGTGGTCCAGCTTGAAGGGGTGCAGTAGGTGGTGGTGCAGCCTGTGTTGGAGGGGATGGTGATGGTAGGTACGGTGACCACCGGCTGGTCCCCTCCTCTGTGTACTCCTCACTGGGGGGTGACATTGCCTCCTCCACTGTCTCCCACTGAGCTTGAGGGCCGTAAGCTGTGTGGAGAAATAAGATGTTGTGATTAGTGACCTTAGCCATATGTTTGTGGAGACAGTTATACTCTGATATGTGGTGACAAAATATATATGTGTTTGGGTTAATCCCCCTGGGTAAACAAAGGTACTCCAACTGCTGAAAGGTGTTGTTTGAGTTATTACGGGTGAAGGTTTCATTGTGATGTGCAATATCACAGTGGCCCGAAATAGTACAGTGGGGCTGTTGCAACACCCTCCCATGTAGATATCTGGTCCCTGTACCAGAGCTATCCATATGATAGTGTAGTAACAGCACCACTGTACAATTTCAGGCCACTGGGATATTGCCCCTGACATATCCATGTCTGAGCTGTGATACCTCTTGAATCAACACACCTTTCAGCAGTAGGAATACCATTGTTTAACTCGGGGGGGGGGGATCCAACAACATATATTTGTCTTCACAACTTGTAGGGATGGCTATCCCTCCAGGGGGATGGCAAAGGTTAAGTTCACCTTGATGTCAGATTGTAGATATTGTGAAAACAGATGTTGTTCGCTGTTAGTCCTATCCCTCCTACCCTCATGGTTGTTCAGATATTGCTCTATGTGACAGATGGAGAGTTCAGTCATTTGTCCACACGAGGGATTTTCAGCAGAGACAAAATCAACCCATTTAGAGAACAATACTTAATTGGAATGGTGTACAGGGTGTGCATGATTTACAAGCACACTCTGTGGACCATTCCAAAGAGGTATTTCTCTCTATATGTTGTGACTTTGGCTCTGCTGAAGAGCCTCCGTGTGGTCAAATGATGGATATCTTCACCTGTCACATGGAGCAATATCTGTATAACCATGAGTGTTGGAGGGATGGGACTTAGATCAAGACACATCTGTTAACGATGGCAATGATATGACATCATGATGACATTACCCATTGCTATCCCATTACAGTGACACACAAGTAGAAATGGTGATATATGTATGTGGATATGTACCCTTCATATGGATGGAGTAATATCCTTCCAAGATGTGAAGCCAGAGAGCAGTTCAGTAGGTGTGATTGTCTTACTGGCTATACATGTGCACCCATCCAACAATACATTGGATTGATATGATGGATATGAACATACCTCATATATCCCATCTACATAGAGTGTGATATACTATGTATGTGTATTTGGATGGTAGCAATGTAGGTTGATTTGTGATGGGTGCACATATCTGGCCAGTAAGGCAATCACATCCAGTGAACTGATCTTTGTGTTCACATCGTGTTGGGACATATTTAGTAACATTTGAATCCTAAGGGCAATAATCCAGCCAGTAGTGAGGGATATCTTTGATTGAGGCCTGTTTTTTTCTCTGTGTATGAGCCCATCCATCCTTCTGTGTGAGGCAACCGTATTCAATCCTAGATATCCATCAGTCATGGCCTGTTGGTGACCAAGGTACAATGTTTGCTATTTGTTTCCCATGTGTATCCTGCAAAGAGCGACTGGTGTGCCATCCATCCATGGCATCAGCACCCCTGTGGATCCATGCGGGAATCAGATATGGGATATGTCATTTCAAGTCAGAGTAAATGATTGCAGCCACAACACCAATGCCTTTTCCAGCTTTATTTCTGTGGAATAGTTTTTAGCCTGTGTGTTGCACATACAAGCATTTATTCTCTGGGACACTGTGATGTGTGACCTGATGCCCCCTTTTTGTGATTCAGTAAGCGGTGATGTTGAACTGATGAAATGAACATGATGGTGACTTCTCCAGTGATCTCCTTTCCCCATTTCCAGTGTTTTCCATGGAGTCTGTACAATGGGACCTTATAAACTTGATTCTTGTTTTTGCATATTCTCCATGGACTAACACTGGTATTAGTGAAGTGAGGGTGTGTGAGGGTTACTTTGTGTCCACCATCTCTTTGTCACCGCTTAGTGAATGTCCCCTGTGTAGCATATGATCGTTGGCCTATTGACTTGTTTGTTGTCTGGTTAACCCTTTGAGTCCCAGAGGGGTTGCCAACGCATTGTTGATCGATGCATTGATGATCCCTCTAGCACTCAAGGGGTTAGGGTGGGGGTGAGGACATGGGTGACACTGTGTGTGAACAGTGATGATATTTAACAGACGACATTTTGAACATAACGGTTTGTGTATTGTGTGTGATGAACACAGTGACAGGAGGGTTGAAGTAGGACTTTGACAGGTTTGTCCCAAGCTGGAATTTGCCATTTGTCCTGGTGTTGTGTCCTTTTTTTAACCCTCAGGGTGCTGTGTTGGTGCAGTTGTATGGCTGAGTGATGGACATATGTTGAGGTGTGACTGTGTGTGCAGCTGGTGTTGGTTGCTGTAGTGTGTTGTTCTGTAGTGTTGCACTTACCGGTAGTGTGGAGGCTCCTCTCATCCCCAGTGTCAGTTCCTCCAACGACCCCCTCGATCAGGGTCGGGGACATTGTCTGCCGCACCATCTCCTCCCAGCTGCAGAAGGTGATAGGGACAGCTGGTCCACCTCCAGTGCCTCGGGCGTGCTTGGCGAGCTCGCTCATCTTATTCTTCACCACTCTCCGGCAGTCGCCCCATCTCTTTTTGATGGACTCCACATCCCGCCTGCATGGAGCCACCACGTTGACCCGGCTGCAGATCTGGTTCCAGGCTGCCTTCCTCCTCGCTGACAGGCCAGGGACCTTCGCTGCCGGGTGGAGAACACTCTGCCTCTCCAGGACAGCTTCCACAAGAGCTGTGTTCTCCTCCTCTGTATACTTTGGGTCCCTGATCCTGCCCTCGTCACCTCCGGCATGAGATGACTCAGAGCCGGAGTGCCCTGCCGGGTCTGACCTTGACTGTGTGGGGTGCTCCCCAGCAACTACCCCTCGTCCCACTGCAGGTTCTGTCCCTGACCTGCGTGTGCCTGCTCTTGTGGGCCGAGTCCCCCTCCACCCTGCGGCTCTCCCTCTCCCACCCCTGCTCTGCTGAGGGATACCCTCCTGACCTTCCTCCTCCTCCACTACTCTCCCCATCCCTCTCTCCTGTCCTCCTCTCCTAGCCACCATTAACCCGCTCACACCCAGGCACTCCCACAGGCCCTCACAGACACACTTGATCCACTCACTCTCTGTCACACACTTTCACTCACAGAGTCACACTGTCAACATAAAAAGTAAAATGTGTAAGGTGTTGTTATAAAATAAAAGGACTATGTGTATGTATGTGTATGTGTTTGTGTTTGTATGTGTGTATGTAATATGTGCAAAAGTGTGATATGTGTATATTTAGTGCACCTCTCTCCAAACTCCCAAATCTCCTTCTACCTCCAATCAATGCTCCTGTCTCCCTCTCTCTGATAACTATCCTCCGCTCCTGGGTCCTGATTAGTGATGAGCGAGCATGCTCGGCCGAAGCTCGGTTCGGCTCGAGCATCGCTCTGCTCGGCACATGGCGGTACTCGTACGAGTACCGCATGTGCTCGCCCGCCATGTTCGGGTCTCCTCCCCGCACGTTTCACGGCTGCTGCGCAGCCAATAAACGTGCAGGGAGGCTCTGACATCAGTGTAATGCCAGCAGCCATGTTGGCTGCTGGCATTACACTGATTGGCTGGCCAGAACCCGTGATCGGGTGCTGTATAGCACCTGACCAGCGAGTTCGGCTCAGTCTTAGCCAGGGAGAGATGAGGATAGGAAGGGAAAGTCAGTGTAGGGAGAAGAAAAGCGAGTTTGTTAAAAAAAAAGACCCAAAAGTCATTTTTAGGACTACTGTGTGTGGGGGCAGCAGTTTATTTTGTTTGGGGGGGCAGAGATTTAAAAAAAAAAAAACGTCACATATTCCGTTCACTGTGCCTAGCCGCAGATTAGCAGCACATTCTGTTTAGTGTGCAAAGTTGCAGATTAGCAGCACATTCTGGTTAGTGTGCAAAGTTGCAGATTAGCAGCACATTCTTTTTAGTGTGCAAAGTTGCAGATTAGCAGCACATTCTGTTTAGTGTGCAAAGTTGCAGATTAGCAGCACATTCTGTTCAGTGTGCAAAGTTGCAGATTAGCAGCACATTCTGTTTAGTGTGCAAAGTTTCAGATTAGCAGAACATTCTGTTTAGTGTGCAAAGTGTAAAACATCAAAGTCACATATTCCATTCACTGTCTAACCGCAGATAAGAAGCACATTCTGTTTAGTGTGCAAAGTTTCAGATTAGCAGAACATTCTGTTTAGTGTGCAAAGTGTAAAATATCAAAGTCACATATTCCATTCACTGTGTCTAACCGCAGATAAGAAGCACATTCTGTTTAGTGTGCAAAGTTGCATATTAGGAGAACATTCTGTTTACTGTGCAAAGTGTAAAATATCAAAGTCACATATTCCATTCACTGTGTCTAACCGCAGATAAGCAGCACATTCTGTTTAGTGTGCAAAGTTGCATATTAGGAGAACATTCTGTTTACTGTGCAAAGTGTAAAATATCAAAGTCACATATTCCATTCACTGTGCCGAGCTGCAGATAAGCAGCACATTCTGTTTAGTGTGCAAAGTTGCATATTAGGAGAACATTCTGTTTACTGTGCAAAGTGTAAAATATCAAAGTCACATATTCCATTCACTGTGCCGAGCCGCAGATAAGCAGCACATTCTGTTTAGTGTGCAAAGTTGCATATTAGGAGAACATTCTGTTTACTGTGCAAATTGTAAAATATCAAAGTCACATATACCATTCACTGTGCCTAGCCGCAGATAAGAAGCACATTCTGTTTAGTGTGCAAAGTTTCAGATTAGCAGAACATTCTGTTTACTGTGCAAAGTGTAAAATATCAAAGTCACATATTCCATTCACTGTGTCTAGCCGCAGATAAGCAGCACATTCTGTTTAGTGTGCAAAGTTGCAGATTAGCAGCACATTCTGTTCAGTGTGCAAAGCTGCAGATTAGCAGCACATTCTGTTTAGTGTGCAAAGTTTCAGATTAGCAGAACATTCTGTTTAGTGTGCAAAATGTAAAATATCAAAGTCACATATTCCATTCACTGTGTCTAACCGCAGATAAGAAGCACATTCTGTTTAGTGTGCAAAGTTTCAGATTAGCAGAACATTCTGTTTACTGTGCAAAGTGTAAAATATCAAAGTCACATATTCCATTCACTGTGTATAACCGCAGATAAGAAGCACATTCTGTTTAGTGTGCAAAGTTGCATATTAGGAGAACATTCTGTTTACTGTGCAAAGTGTAAAATATCAAAGTCACATATTCCATTCACTGTGTCTAACCGCAGATAAGCAGCACATTCTGTTTAGTGTGCAAAGTTGCATATTAGGAGAACATTCTGTTTACTGTGCAAAGTGTAAAATATCAAAGTCACATATTCCATTCACTGTGTCTAACCGCAGATAAGCAGCACATTCTGTTTAGTGTGCAAAGTTGCATATTAGGAGAACATTCTGTTTACTGTGCAAAGTGTAAAATATCAAAGTCACATATTCCATTCACTGTGCCGAGCCGCAGATAAGCAGCACATTCTGTTTAGTGTGCAAAGTTGCATATTAGGAGAACATTCTGTTTACTGTGCAAAGTGTAAAATATCAAAGTCACATATTCCATTCACTGTGCCGAGCCGCAGATAAGCAGCACATTCTGTTTAGTGTGCAAAGTTGCATATTAGGAGAACATTCTGTTTACTGTGCAAATTGTAAAATATCAAAGTCACATATTCCATTCACTGTGCCTAGCCGCAGATAAGAAGCACATTCTGTTTAGTGTGCAAAGTTTCAGATTAGCAGAACATTCTGTTTACTGTGCAAAGTGTAAAATATCAAAGTCACATATTCCATTCACTGTGTCTAACCGCAGATAAGAAGCACATTCTGTTTAGTGTGCAAAGTTGCATATTAGGAGAACATTCTGTTTACTGTGCAAAGTGTAAAATCTCAAAGTCACATATTCCATTCACTGTGTCTAACCGCAGATAAGAAGCACATTCTGTTTAGTGTGCAAAGTTGCATATTAGGAGAACATTCTGTTTACTGTGCAAAGTGTAAAATCTCAAAGTCACATATTCCATTCACTGTGCCTAGCCGCTGATAAGAAGCACATTCTGTTTAGTGTGCAAAGTTTCAGATTAGCAGAACATTCTGTTTACTGTGCAAAGTGTAAAATATCAAAGTCACATATTCCATTCACTGTGCCTAGCCGCAGATAAGAAGCACATTCTGTTTAGTGTGCAAAGTTTCAGATTAGCAGAACATTCTGTTTACTGTGCAAAGTGTAAAATATCAAAGTCACATATTCCATTCACTGTGCCTAGCCGCAGATAAGAAGCACATTCTGTTTAGTGTGCAAAGTTGCAGATTTGCAGCACATATTCCGTGTAATATGAAGAAGGAGGGTAAAAAGGGACGGGGAAGTGGACGTGATCCTGATAGTTCAGGGCGCGGGTCAGGACGCGTAGAAAATGTGCCTGGTGCCAGAGCACAAGAAAGAAAGACATCCACCATACCTAGCTTCATGTCTCAGTTTACAGGGCGTCGCAGGACATCACTCTCGAGGTCAGACCACTGTGAACAGGTGGTCGGTTGGATTTCAGCTGATACTGCTTCCAGTCGGTTAAGCACCACCCTGTCTTCCACCAAGTCCACTCTCAGTAGCCAAGAGTCTGGTCAACATAATCCTCACTCTGATCATCCTTCCTCCCACCATAGAGGGTCTGGTCAAAGAAGTGATCCCACACTGGGATATAGTGAGGAGCTCGTCTCATCACCAATCCTTAATTTGAACCTCTCTCCAAGCACGCTTGCAGAGGAACATGACATCTTGTGCCCTGATTCACAACCTCTAGAGGGTACCCAATCACAAGAAGATGACAGAGGGGAACGGCATTTAAGGTCAAAGGAAGTGGATGATGATGATGATGAGACACAGTTGCCATTAAATCAACCACTATTACTGTCTCAAGACCTTGATGAGGAGGATGATATACAGTTGTCAATGACTGAGTATGTGGTGGGATCAAGACATGAGGAGGATGATCAGAGTGAGGAAGTGGAGGAGGACTTGGTGGACGATGAGGTGACTGACCCCACCTGGGAAGGTGGAGAGCCGAGCGATGACAGCAGTCCTGAGGGTGAGCCATCTGCAGCACCGCAACAGGCTGGAAGAGGCAGTGGTGTGGCTACAGAAAGAAGGCAGACCTCACCAAACCGGCCCGCAAATGTTCCACGGAGCACCCCCTTGCGTAAATCTCCCTTGCCAAGGGGTAGGTGTTCCGCAGTATGGCGTTTTTTTAAGGAAAGTGCGGACGACAAAAGAATTGTAGTTTGCAACCTGTGCCACACCAGAATGAGCCGAGGCATGAACACTAGAAACCTCACCACCACCAGCATGATCCGACACATGGCATCCAAGCACCGTAATAAGTGGGAGGAACGCCCGGATCGCCAATCTGTGTCTGCAGGCCACACCACTGCCTCCTCTTCCCCTGTTTTCGGTGCCGGCCAATCGCCTGTCGAAGGCGCAGGCCCGCATACCTCCCGCCCTGCACCTGTACCATCTGAAGCACCATCAGCGACCACATCCACTTCCCTGTCCCAGCGCAGCGTCCAAATGTCGTTACCCCAGGCATTTGAGCGCAAGTGAAAATACCCAGCCACCCACCCACAGGCCATAGCACTAACCTCACACCTTTCCAAATTACTGGCCATCGAAATGTTGCCATTTAGGCTTGTGGAGACTGAGTCCTTCCGCAGCCTGATGGCAGCAGCTGTCCCTCGGTACGCAGTCCCCAGCCGCCACTACTTTCCCCGGTGTGCCGTCCCCGCCTTACACCACCATGTGTCCCATAACATCACCCGTGCCCTGACCAACGCAGTTACTGGGAAGGTCCACTTAACGACTGACACATGGACAAGTGCTTGTGGCCAGGGACGCTACATTTCCCTGACGGCACACTGGGTGAATGTCGTGGAGGCTGGGAGCGACTCGGACCCTGGGATGGCACGGGTGCTACCCACGCCGAGGATTGCGGGCCCTACCTCCATCAGGGTTTCCGCCAGCACCTACGTTATTGGCTCCTCCTCCTCCGTTTCCACCTCCGAATTCTCTGCGAGCAGCGCCACTCACCCATCAGCCGGTAGCTGGAAGCAGTGTAGCACTGCAGTGGGGAAGCGTCAACAGGCCGTGCTGAAGCTGATCTGCCTTGGGGACAAACAGCACATGGCCTCAGAGCTGTTGCAGGGGATTAGTCACCAGACCGAGCAGTGGCTCTCGCCACTCAACCTGCAACCAGGCATGGTTGTGTGTGATAATGGGCGTAACTTGGTGGCGGCTTTGGAGCTCGGCAAGCTCACACACGTACCATGCCTAGCGCATGTATTTAATTTAGTGGTTCAGCGATTTCTAAAAACCTACCCCAATTTGCATGATCTCTTGACCAAGGTGCGCCGCGTGTGTGCACATTTCCGTAAGTCATCTACAGCTTCAGCCGGCCTGTTGAAGCTGCAGCAGCGCTTACAATTGCCAGCTCACCGGCTGCTGTGTGACGTGAGCACGCGCTGGAACTCCACCTTCCACATGTTGGCCCGGCTTTGTGAGCAGCAGAGGGCAGTAGTGGAGTACCAGCTGTTACACGGTCGTCGCCTCTCCGTTCAACTTCCTGTAATCAGAAGTGAGGAGTGGGAATGGATGTCAGACCTCTGTGAGGTTTTACGCAATTTTGAGGAATCGACACAGATGGTGAGCGGCGATAACGCTATTATCAGTGTAACCATCCCACTTCTGTGTCTACTGAAACGCTCGCTGCTCACAATTAAAACCGACGCTTTGCATGTGGAAGAGGTGGAAATGGGGGAGGAAGAGCTTACACAAGGTGATAGCCAGAGCACCCTCACTTCGTCTTCTCAGCGACAATTGGAGGAGGCGGAGGAGGAGGAAGACACGGTTGCCTCCGCTACAGAGGGTAGCCATGGAACTTTAGTTCCATCTCTTCAGCGTGGGTGGGCAGAAGAGGAGGAAGAGGATGAGGAGATTGAGAGTCATCCTCCTGGTGAGGACAGCGAAATCTTGCCTGTTGGTACTCTGGCACACATGGCTGACTTTATGTTAGGCTGCCTTTCCCGTGACCCACGCGTTACACGCATTTTAGACAACACGGATTACTGGGTGTTCACCCTTCTGGACCCCCGCTACAAAGAGAATTTCTCATCTCTCATTCCTCCGGTGGAGAGAACAAGCAAAATGGTGCAATACCAGAAGGTTCTTGTTGAAAAATTGCTCCAAAATTTTCCATCTGACAACGCTGGCGGCAGAGTACGTGCTACCTTGGCCAACCAAGAAGGGGAGAAAAGGGGAGCACATAGCAGTTCCGACAAAGGCAGGGCAACACTCTCCAAGGCGTGGGACACCTTCATGACACCCCGCCAGCACCCTCACCCTGATGCGCAGCCTAGTGTCACAAGGAGGGAAAAGTTTTGGAAGATGGTGAAGGAGTACGTAGCAGACCGTGTCAGCGTCCTCAATGATCCCTCTGTGCCTTACAACTACTGGGTGTCCAAGCTGGACACGTGGTATGAACTGGCACTCTACGCCTTGGAGGTGCTGGCCTGCCCTGCCGCCAGCGTTCTGTCTGAGCGGGTATTTAGTGCTGCTGGTGGCATCATAACAGATAAGCGTATCCGCCTTTCCACCGAAAATGCTGATAGGTTGACACTTATAAAAATGAACAAGGCCTGGATTTCCCCTGACTTCTCCACTCCACTGGAGGAAAGCCCTGGGGGAACATAAAGTCACTTTATATATGTTATTTACAATGATGGGAATACTCTGTATTCCCATTCACCCCTTCCACCCAAAAAACGGGTATATGGTTGACTCTCTTCCATATGCCCAGTGATATAATTTTTATATAGGGCCAGCTCACCAGCGGGCCCAGTGATATAATTTTTATATAGGGCCAGCTCACCAGCGGGCCCTGTGATATAATTTTTATATAGGGCCAGCTCACCAGCGGGCGCTGTTTGACAATTTTTGTATAGGTCAGCTCACCAGCGGGCCTTCTCATATAATGTTTTATTGGGTCAGCTCTCTAGCGGGCCCTCTCATATAATGTTTTATAGCGTCAGCTCACTAGCGGGCCTTCGCATATAATGTTTAGGATGGTCAGCTCCGCAGCAGACCCTCACCCATAATGTTTTAGATGGTCGGCTCAGCGCACGTTTCCCTCTTAATCATGGCCCCAGTTCAGAAAAATCGAGGAAATTTTTGGGAGAATTTGCCTTTGCGCACGTTTCCCTCTTAATCATGGCCTCAGTTCAGAAAAATCAAGGAAATTTTTGGGAGAATTTGCCTCTGCGCACGTTTCCCTCTTAATCATGGCCTCAGTTCAGAAAAATCGAGGAAATTTTTGGGAGAATTTGCCTTTGCGCACGTTTCCCTCTTAATCATGGCCTCAGTTCAGAAAAATCGAGGAAATTTTTGGGAGAATTTGCCTCTGCACACGTTTCCCTCTTAATCATGGCCCCAGTTCAGAAAAATCGAGGAAATTTTTGGCAGAATTTGCAGATGATATACAAGTAAATATACAGCAAATACTGTTTGGTAACAATTTTTCACCTAAAGTCGTTTTTATCTTCCTTTTTGTGTGTTTTACGGTCAGTCTGTAAAAATGGCGTACTACGGGCGAAAGATCGTTCCCAGCAGCGACGTTGGAGTCCAAGATGCATCCAGACATCCTCCCTATGCTGTCCCATTTCTGTGGTGTTTCCATCATTTTCTGCCCTTTTCCTATGGACCAGGCACCCTCCCCTCATCAGAGCAGGGGGTGCCTGGTGTAATGCTCGGGTCAGAGCACCCGAACACCCGAGCATTGGGGTGCTCGATCATCACTAGTCCTGATATCTGGCTCTGAAGAACTCGATAACAGACTGTGTTTGATGGTTATTTTTGGGTATAAATAGGTGTATTTGAAGTTATTTGATACATTGGGGCTTTGTGATTGGCTGTGTGTTTGAATTTGTTTTGGCATCAATCATGGTTGCTAGACAACGGCAGCTGTTATGTTACATGTTGTTTTGAGCGATGTTATGTTTTGTGTGTGCCTACGCTCGATAGCTATTCTCGTAGAGTACCTATTGAATCTGCCGTAACTCATGTTTTATTTGCGAGCGATGTGCCTTTTTCACTTAGCGGCTGGTTTAACGGCTGCCTTTAAAGGGATAATAATACTTCATTTTAACTTTATTTTGTTTTGTAGGCATTAAAAACATATGAAGAATGATATAAGTCTTATCTCTCAAACCATTATGGTTTGAGAGATATTCACAAGCAAAGTTTCCCCTCCCGCCCCTTTTACCTAGTGTAAGCCTTCTCTTCTCAGATGTGGAATCCAGTCCACAGACCAGACAGATAACAGAAGGGGACAATATTCTTCCTATGAGAACAATGAAAGCCCTGCCCCCTTGACAAGTTTTTCAGGTTTTTTCCTTATCTTAATTGAAGATTGTCCCTCTCTGCAGTCTACCTGGGCACCTCCCTTCTGCTCTGGCTGAGCAGTGTTACATCAGTAAAAGGGGCGGGAGGGGGATACTTTGTCATTGAATTACTCTTGAACTACAACTCTGACAGAATTGAAATAACACTCTCCAAAGTCCAAATACTATGATGATTAATTAGAGCTGCTTTTATTATGAAACATTACTATCCCTTTAAATCTAGGCCTTAGTCTGGTATGATCTAGTCCCAAGAGCCTCTTTCATCAAGTAAATTCTGCAACAAATCAACTGCACCATAGGAGGGAAATGGAAATTAATGTTAATTTACATGGGGTTTTTAACGCTTTGAATGGATACATCTCTAGCATTCAAGGGCTAAAAGTCCAATTTAAATCCATGTAAATATGCAGGTATTGCACCTCTTTAGCTTGATGAATATGGTCCCAAATCTCTGTATAAGAATGATAATGTCTCTCTTCACAGATGGGGAGATTGGGGTCCAACTATCTGGTGTCTCAGTGGTTACCTCACCAAATTTATGCTGAGAGTGGAAGGCCGGCAGGGAAAAGGGGATGACACAGCCGCCAACAACATCGCATTCTTCTGTTCTTCTGGCAGCGTCCTGGAAGGAAACGGGATGACATGGGGGACCTATGGATCATGGAGTGGGGCATGTTCCCATGGGATTTGTGGCATTAGGACCAAGGTGGAAGGACCACAGGGGAAAGGAGATGACACAGCCCTCAATGATGTAGCGTTTGAGTGTTGTTAAATGTCACACATATAACAACTATTGTTCCATATAACTCCTCCCTATAACTTCCTCCTATTGTTCCATATAACTCCTCCCTATAACTCCTCCTATTGTTTCATATAACTCCTCCCTATAACTTCCTCCTATTGTTCCATATAACTCCTCCCTATAACTCCTCCTATTGTTTCATATAACTCCTCCCTATAACTCCTCCTATTGTTCCATATAACTCCTCCCTATAACTCCTCCTATTGCTCCATATAACTCCTCCTTATAACTCCTCCTATTGTTCCATATAACTCCTCCCTATAACTCCTCCTATTGCTCTGTATAAGTCCTCCCTATAACTCCTCCTATTGTTTCATATAACTCCTCCCTATAACTCCTCCTATTGTTCCATATAACTCCTCCCTATAACTCCTCCTATTGCTCCATATAACTCCTCCCTATAACTCCTCCTATTGTTCCATATAACCCCTCCTTAAATCTCTTCCTATTGCTCTTTATAAGTCCTCCCTATAACTCATCTTATTGTTTCATATAACTCCTCCCTATAACTCCTCCTATTGTTCCATATATCTCCTCTTATTGTTCCTTATAACTCCTCCTATTGCTCCATATAACTCCTCCCTATAACTCCTCCTATTGTTCCATATAACTCCTCCCTATAACTCCTCCTATTGTTCCATATAACTCCTCCCTATAACTCCTCCTATTGTTCCATATAACTCCTCCCTATAACTCCTCATATTGTTCTATATAACTCCTCCTATCACTCCATATAATCCATTTTGCCCTCATTGTTTCTTTTGACATTAAACTGTTACAACTGAAAGCTTCCTATGATTGGTTAGTGTCTCACATGAGAAACGTATCTTAGCGGAATGACGCTGCCATTAAAGGAGAATGACCACCACTTAAAGTGATAGTAATACTTCATTTTAACTTTATTTTATTTTGTAGGCATTAAAAAAACATGAAGAATGATATAAGTCTTATCGCTCAAACCTTTATGGTTTGAGAGATATTCACAAGCAAAGTTTCCCCTCCTGCCCCTTTTACCTAGTGTAAGCCATCTCTTCTCAGATGTGGAATACAGTCCATAGACCAGACAGATAACAGCAGGGGACAATCTTCTTCCTATGAGAACAATGAAAGCCCTGCCCCCCTTAACAAGTTTTTCAGGTTTTTCCCTTATCTTAATTGAAGATTGTCCATCTCTGCAGTCTACCTGGGCACCTCCCTTCTTATCTGGCTGAGCAGTGTTACATCAGCAAAAGGGGCGGGAGGGGGATACTTTGTCATTAAATTACTCTTGAACTACAACTCTGACAGAATTGAAATAACACTCTCCAAAGTCCAAATACTATGATGATTAATTAGAGCTGCTTTTATTATGAAACATTAATATCCCTTTAATATTAACTGCCCCACTTACCTCCTCTTCAATCAGACCTGGTGTTCTGTTCATGAAGACGGGTATCAGAACTGGATTAAGACCTCATAGGGCCCTAGAGAGGTTGTCAAATTACCCCCCCCCCAGCTTGCAAAAGCTGCAAACCTCTCTTAGTTTGCCAGTTGTTCTTATGGGTAGAGGTACTAGTACCAACTTAAGAAAAGACAAAAGGAATGCTTTAAGTATATTAAAAGTGTACAGAAATGGTGCAACACAAGTGATTCCACAAAGAGTAACATTGAAATGGGTAGAGGAAACAAAAAACATAGGAGGAGCGCCTATAATAATTATCCAGTGTACACTTGTACTTTTCACAGTATACAAATAAAATGCACTCACAATATATTATTGTTGACTGTCTGTCACGCACACGGTGGGTAGGGAACCGTGTGTGTGAGTGCCGGCACTGGTACTGATGCTAGGGTACGGAGCTGGGGTGCGTAGCTAGTGGGCGGTGACGGCGTGCCAGGTACTCCCTTGCTGCAGCCGAAGCTGGTTAGAGGTGCTGGTCGCGAAACCAGATTGTTCCACCCTGGTTGAGCCGGGGTGCAACCAGGATGGGAATACCTGGGAACCGTTAGGCACCAGGCCGGCAGGACAGACTAGAAACAGGCTGAGAGGGAGGGTTAAACGGAGCCAAAGGTCAGGACCAGGAGCACGGATCAGACGTAGTCAGGCGAAGCCAAGGGTCAATACCAGGAGCAGAGATCAGGCGTAGTCAGGAGAGCCAAGGGTCAATACCAGGAGCAGAGATCAGGCGTAGTCAGGAGAGCCAAGGGTCAATACCAGGAGCAGAGATCAGGCGTAGTCAGGAGAGCCAAGGGTCAATACCAGGAGCAGAGATCAAGCGTAGTCAGGAGAGCCAAGGGTCAATGCCAGGAGCAGAGATCAAGCGTAGTCAGGAGAGCCAAGGGTCAATACCAGGAGCAGAGATCAAGCGTAGTCAGGAGAGCCAAGGGTCAATGCCAGGAGCAGAGATCAAGCGTAGTCAGGAGAGCCAAGGGTCAATACCAGGAGCAGAGATCAATAACAGTACAAGAGCCCAGAACAGAAGCCTAAGGCAAGTTCAAGTGGAACGGGCACCCTAAGCCTGGGGTAGCCCGTTTAAATACAAGAGGCAGCCAATGGAGAGAATGTGGGAGAAAGGCTGGCTGAAGGGGAGCAACGGATTGGAGGGGTTTGGAGGAATGGAAGCCCGGACCGGGCGCATGCGCATTCGCCCGCCAGAAGGCAGGCGAAACTGCGCATGCGCGGACTGACAGAGCCGCGATCAGAAGAATCGCCTCCGCCGCAGAGAGACAGAAGCGGCCGGGGGAGCGGCGTACACGGTGAGCAGTGACACTGTCCAGCTTATGCCAGCAACCAACTTATAAACCCTGCAGGGTACTTTACCCGTCCCTGCTTGAGAACCGTTGTTCCTCTCCTCTCAGAGTTCTTCGATCTGTTGTTAACAGATGGTTCACACTTGAACAAAATGCTCCAAACATAATTATATATAAAAATATATATATATATACTAGCAGTGTGGAATGGCGTTGCCCGTCATGTTATGCAGGGAATGTTTTTTTTTAATAAATGTCATGATGGTGAAATATAGCGTAGGGTGTATGTGTCAGAAAGGTACACACAGTGATACACAGACATACGTGCAAACACACAAATATACAGGGGGACACATAGTGATACACAGACACATGTGCAAACACACACTGATAGAGAAGCATAGAACACACATACATACACACACACACATACACTGACATACACAAACAGTGACACACAGATTCAAATCAGAATATACATACATACCGTGTGAGCAGTGTAAGTAACATACCTCCCAACATTTCATATGGCCAAAGAGGGACACTTGTGTTTTAGGTGGTGTTACTGGGGGAGTGGCTGGTGGTGTAGTTTAGAGAATTTTTAACCCTTTGAGTGCCAGGGGGTAAGTAATGTATTGCATACCCCTCTAAAATCCTGGCCTGTTAATAGCCACTGAGGTCACAGGTTGAGAACCACTGCTATACAGTGCCAGACCATTGTAGAGAATTTTTAACCCTTTGAGTGCCAGGGGGTAAGCAATGCATTGCATCCCCTCTGGCATTGAAATGGTTAAGTTACTCTTTCTGTAAGTGAATGATTTAGAAGAAGATAAAAGTATTTTTTACACAGACTAATTTAACAGATATATACAGAAGTTTATACCCACATTACTGTGGGTTTTATTGATGTGGAGCAATCTGATACACTGGTATATACACCACACAGTGTGATATCCTAAATAGAGGAGCAGAGGGATTTGGGTGTCAAACAGGGACTGTCCCTCCTATACTGTATAGTGCCAGTCCTTATACACAGACTGTATACTATACAGTGCCAGACCATATATAAATAGTTTGTCATACTTGCTATACAGTGAGCTATGTACAGCATGGGGATGATTGCAGGGACTGGCACCTCTACTTACAGACAGACTGACAAACAATCTCCTCTCTCTCTCTCTCTTTGTGCAATATATAAATACAGTCACAACCATGTCTCTGTCACTTACCAGCTCAGCTGAAGCCCTGCTTTGCACTGCCTGATCATGTCTCTGCCATAGTTCCACTTTCCCAGCTTCTCTGTGCAAGTCAGCTCCCCACATCCTGCCTGCTGATTGTTTAGAAATCAGCTCACTTGTAGTAATTGGCACGGCTGTGCAGGGTCACAGACAGGGAATGAAGAAGCTGCATAATACAGATTGGACCATGGCCTTCCAGCTGTAGCTTGAACATAGTTCCCATCATCCTCAGCGTGCATGTGTGTGTGTATCTCTGTATGAGTGTGTGTATATGTGTGTATGTGTCTGCCAGTGTGTGGGGGACATGTGTGTGTGTCTGTGGTATAGGAGTGAGTTGCAGCCATTTTTTTTCAGCCTTAGATAGTGGTGTGCGGGCTGGCCAAAAATCACACCCCCATTGAATCACCTAATGGGAGCAGTAATCCTCCTTACTGCTGCCCCTGGGTGTGTTTTGCCAGGCACAAAGTCTTCTTTTTATATATATATATATATATATATATATATATATATATATATATATATATATATGTTTTTGTAAAAGAGTATGTAAGCCGTATTAAAAAAATACAAATTTATTAAAACAAACAAAATACTATTAACTATTAAGTTAAATGACATATCCAATGCAAATTCTAGTAATATCCTTGTTATCACATTGGAACCTAATCCCGACAATGGAATTCATATAATTATACAACATGATAGATGATGCTTATGCAATTTGAATAAGGTTTATGGCTTTACTTTTCGTCATGATATATGTTATTTTGTATAATTAAAGGAATTCCATTGTCGGGATTAGGTTCCAATGTGAAAACAAGGATATTACGAGCAATTGCATTGGATGTGTCATTTAACTTAATAGTATTTTTCCATGTATTTCAGTGTAAATGCATATTTAAGTTAAGGGTTAATGTTTAGACCCTATTGAACATTGCTCCACCCTGGGACTATTCCGACCTATCGGATTCAATTCCTTGTACCAATTAGATGAATACATAGATTTTAAATGTTGTGTTTGTAGCTGTTAATTCTTTTTATAGTCTCAGTAAGGGCTTTATTGGAAGGAACCAGTCTAGTACTGCGAAACGCGTCCATTACTATTTAGCCTGTTTTGTTTGTTTTAATAAATCTGTTTTTTTTAATACAGCTAAATACTCTTTTTTTAAATTATTATTATATTTTTGTATGTATTTTTATGTTTTGGACATTTTGTCCAAGTGTGAACCATCTGTTAACAACTGATTGAAGAAATCTGAGAGGAGAGGAACAACGATACCCAAGCAGGGACGGATAAAGTACCCTGCAAGCTTTATAAGTTGGTTGCTGGCATAAGTTGGTTGCTGGAGGAAGAAGGGAGGGTGAAAGAGACAGAGGAGAAGGTAACAGAGGCTAAAGAGGGGAAAGAGTTTGGTACTGTAGGGTTCTTTCACTAATGAGAAGAAAGCACACCATCAGACAAGTAGGAGAGATGAAACACATGCCATTGACTGACTGACTGATAGAGGAAGGTGGGAGATGTACAGAGACATCCTTAGCGAACTTACAGACAGTTACCTCTAACTTGTTTGTAGAAGTAGGGAAAGGGGAATCCAACATGAATAAAGCCTTAGATGGTTGCTCTATCTAACAGTACAAGCAACTCAGTTCCCGCCCAGCGTCCGTGCATGATGATTGTGCAGTGGCAGTTAATTGGCGGGTGATTATTACACATTGCAGGTGGCCCCAAGTCTCAAGATGAATGATGTCTATTCAGCTGTCGGATCATGGCATTGCCTCCTGCTTGTGCCCCCTGGAACACTCAGATGGATGCAACTTCGCCCTAAACACTTATCAGTTAAACACTGCAGACACTGGTGCCCTTAGAATTTCATCTGGAGGAATTTGTCCCCTTATTGCCCTCATTGTGTACAGTAAAACCATTAGTAACCATTTACGGACCAGTGCGTTGCACACTTCTCTGGCACTTAAGGAGTTAGTATATAGATCTATAGTCAGACTATATAAATATATAATACTAGTTGAAGAGACATGGGCCACAATGCCACTGCCAGCCGGTCGCGGGGCAGTCATGCACAATAGAGACTGCCTGCGCCACGGCTGATGCAGAGCGGGAAGCTCCTTTGGAGCGTCCCGCTCTGTATCAGCCTCGTCACGGGCAGTCTCTACTGCGCATGACTGCGTTGTTACACATGTTTTATCAAATTATTATATAGGATACCTGAGGAAGGTCACAGCAGCAGTATCTCTGAGCACTGTGCACACCAGCAGGAGCTGCTTGCCGCCAGCAGAGGACAATGGTTGGAGGCGGAGCATGATGCACCTACCCAGCGCTGAAGGGTTCACTTTGAAAATGTCGCCCTCTATTGGATGTGCAACACAATATCGCCTTAAAAATTTTATTGTGTTCAAAGCAGGGCTATAACAACGTTGCAGGCATCAGAATTTAGTTCTCCCTTCTTTCCATACACTCCATACGCTCAGATACACTCCACATGCTGTAATACACTGCACATGACACTAAGTACTGACTACCTCCAGAGTGTTACGTATGTCAAATGGAAGAGAGATTCAGAACCTCTATTTCAGTCCTTCCAGGGGCTGAGCAATCATAAGAATTGGCCCCATAGTTGGCCTTGGGAAACCCTGCAGACATACTGTACAGTTATTAATACAGATGAATAATTTGGCACACATTCAGTAGTAGCAATTACCTGCAAACCTTCCAAAAGGTCATACATATTCACTGGAGGCATATAGTTAGTTGGTATCCTGATTCAGATCTTCTGCCAGTGGGTGCTGATCTCTTCCTCAGGTAAACATGTGACTTGTCCTGTTTCAATGAACAGCAAATATACACAAGTGACACATACACTAAGTCACAGCTTGTGACCTTCACGCAAATAACAGGACAAGGCACATGTACGGAGAGAAGGGAAAAAGACATTCTGATGCCCAGTAGAGGGCGACATTTTCAAAAGATACCGCGCTGAAGGACCTCACATACGCCACACAGCTGATTCAGTTTCATCCTCAGATATACTACTTGTGATTGCACCTGAATGAGGATGAAGACACGGGTGGGCTCATCCTTATTCACAGGATGTCTACGCTGCTCAGCCAAAGGTCTACCATCTTAAAGGGATAGTAATACTTCGTTTTATCTTTATTTTATTTTGTAGGCATTAAAAAAACATGAAGAACGATATAAGTCTTATCTCTCAAACCTTTATGGTTTGAGAGATATTCACAAGCAAAGTATCCCCCCCCCTGTTCAGTCAGATCAGAAGAGAGGTGCCCAGGTAGACTGCAGAGAGGAACAATCTTCAATTAAGATAAGGGAAAAAGCTAAAAAACTTGTCAAGGGGGGCAGGGCTTTCATTGTTCTCATAGGAAGAAGATTGTCCCCTGCTGTTATCTGTCTGGTCTTTGGACTGCATTCCACATCTGAGAAGAGATGGCTTACACTAGGTAAAAGGGGCGGGAGGGGAAACTGCTTGTGAATATCTCTTAAACCATAAAGGTTTCAGAGATAAGACTTATATCGTTCTTCATGTTTTTTTAATGCCTACAAAATAAAATAAAGATAAAACGAAGTATTACTATCCCTTTAAGGTTGAGCGAGAGCAGAGGTTATACACACCAGCCCTGGGGGAAACTGTCCCTCTGATTTCAGCCTGGCAGGGCCTCCCAACTTCACTGGGCCCTAAGCGGGTGTCTAGGGTGCCTTGCCCATAATCTGACTGTAGCAGGAACCTAAACTCTGCTCTCTGCACTTTGTACCGCTAAGAACCTGAGAGGTGTGTGATACATTGCTTCACAATGCCTTATGTGCTGCTTTAGTTTAAAGAAAAACAAAAAACTGCCAGCAAGTGTCATGTCCGCCTCCATGGACATCACATCCATGACTTACTGGAGATGTCATTTCTTGAAAAAAAGCACAAAGGCAAAATCCATTGGGGTCAGTGGGATTTTGTGGCCATAGTAAGGTTAGTGGAGAGTTATTATGAGGAAGTGTCCATTCTCCTTTAATATTATCATTTGGTTATTTGTATTTCTCTGAATCACCAAGAACTTCAAAAGTTAAATGTAAAGTATGGTTTCTTTATGACAAAATATATATTGTAGGGGTGTCCTGTGTAAAACGATGGTACTGATACTGATACTGATTCAAAGTTACGACAGCTTAACCCATTAACGACCCTTGACGGTCATAGTACGTCAAGGGTCGATTTGAATTAGTGACCGATGTCGTACTATGACCGTCATCGAGTTCCGGGCTCCCCCCGCGGCTGCATGCCGTTCGGGGAGTCCGGAACGCAACGGAGCAATAAAAAAAAAATTGCTCCTTGGTCGTTAAGTCGCGTCCGCGTCCAGATTCCCCGGTCGTTAAGGGGTTAAACTTGCCTGTTTTCTTGTCTTTGTTTCCTTTCATCCACAAAATCATATAAAAAGTGACCACTAGGTGATGCTGCTTAATTAGTCCTTATGGTATTGTCATCAACTGTAAGGTTCTTCAAACACTGAAACAAATAGCAATTTTCTTTATGTGGTATAACTTTAGAATAAAGCATTTCCCAAAAGCAGACATACCTTTATATTTATCAGCCGGAAAAAAACATACAATAAATATTGTTCTATAATAGTATACATTTGTTCATAAAAATGTATTGACAATTCTAAGGCTCATAGGCTCAAACAATAATGGTTTTATCTCCTTGCGATGAACTCTCCAGTGAGAATCATTTCTTTGTTATTGTATGATTCCTATGCACTGAGACAAGGGCAGTCATAAGTCAACCCTGGTTCTCAAACACTAGCAACAGTGGAAGTTTTCAGGATGTCTCTGCTTGATTACAGGTGGATTCATATTAGGAGAACTAATGTTGGCAAAAAATAACCAACACTTACCTTACTGCAAAGAGAAATTCCATATGGCCCCTATGAATAATTTTGTCCTTACATCTTCAGTCAGTCCTGGTTGTAATGTCTACAGATGTGGACCTAATAGTCGCAGAGAGTTTTTTCAGACTTGAAGCGGGCAGCGTGCATGAAGCTACTTAATTCTTTAAGGATCGGAGCGGTGTGCAACCGTTGCCAACCTCTCCGGTCCTTAACCCTATGAGTTCTATACCTACCTGACACTCAAAGGGTTTAAAAGTTTAGATTACCATGTGCAGTGAGCAACATTTGAGGTTGTTTTGGGCTGCAGGCAACTGTCATGTCCTCCTCCGTACAAATTACATCTCGTAATGAATGACGATGTAACAAAGACAAAAAATCATTCAAAGGGATAGTAACACTTGCAAATTACTAATCCCCATATGGTAGCTTTGTTAAAAAGAAACGTATTGCCCCCAGTGTCATCTCTCAGACCCTTATGGTTTGAGAGATAATAGCACTCAAAGTTCCCCCCTCCCCCTTCCCTGACTGCACGCTGACTGCAGGGGAAGCTGTCGTATGACAGCCTTATGTGCATCAGGAGGCTCTGCAGCTGAGCCGAGATCGCGTTTATAAAAAAGAAATCTTTCACTAAAACAATCTTCTACGTGTGCTTGGTTTGCAGCGTGCTTGGTTTGTGCTTGGTTTGCAAGCGCACGTAGAAGACTGTTTTAGTGAAAGATTTCTTTTTTATAAACGCGATCTCGGCTCAGCTGCAGAGCCTCCTGATGCACATAAGGCTGTCATACGACATCTTCCCCTGCAGTCAGCGTTCAGCCAGGGAAGGGGGAGGGAGGGGGGAACTTTGAGCGCTAACTGCACTATTATCTCTCAAACCATAAGGGTCTGAGAGATGACACTGGGGGCTATAAGTTTCTTTTTAACAAAGCTACAATGTAAAATATAATTTGCAAGTACTACTATCCCTTTAATAGGGTTGATTAGGGTTCTCTGACCATATACGGTAAAATGGAGACTATAATTAGAAGGTGTTAGTTATTCCTTAAAGTGACTGAATCGCTGATTCTTTCACCAGTAGTCATGTCATGGGTAAAGGGTATGGTCTTCCCACATAAACACAGACATGTAGATTTGGGGAAAAACAGGCCGCAGCTTTATTTAAAAGTCTTATATTAATCATATTTTAACCATAATAGTTATATGAATTATTAAAGGGATAGTAATGTTTCAAAATAAATGCAGCTCCAATTATTCCTTATAGTTTTTGGGCCATGTAAAGCGGTATTTATCATTCTGTACGATGTGTAGTTCCAGAGCAATTGAATGATAAACCGTCCCCCTCCCGTCCCTTTTACCTATAATTGTAAATCTGCACAGTAAGACTGTACAGATGGATCACAGCAAGGGACAATCTTCTGTTAGCATAAGGAAAAACCTGCCCTCCTCCTTCTCAAGGAGGGCAGGGTTTTCCTTATGGTCACAGTAAGAAGACTGTCCCTTGCAGTGATCTGTCTGGTCAAGAGACCAGATTCCACATCTGAGGGGGGGTGGCTTACACTAGGTTAAAGGGGCAGACGGGGGATACTTTATTATTAATAAAATAAGAAGAATAATAGGTGAGCGCTCCAAAGTAATATAAGAAATTTATATAGGGTATTCATAACCGCCATAGACTTCAAAAATATTGTATAAAAGCATCTCAGAACCTCAATCTAAACCATAGATCCAAGAAAATGTGAGTATACAATAAGGTGATAGCTACAACGCGTGACTAATGCACATGAATGATTATCACACAGACATTATATAGACACATAACGTGTTATAACATAATAATGTGCCAATCATACTACTTATAAATAATAAACTTTTGAATTGTCTCTTATCCATATACTAAACCATAATAATATGACAATTGCAATACTTGTAAATAGTGAACTTGTATATCATCCCTGATCAAGTTTTAGAATTACAGGTGAAATATTAGTGAAGCATAGTAACATCTAAAGAAAAAGAAATACAACACATAGCATGATCTGTGTAAATAAATTATACCCAAACAATTAACTAATAAAATTAATCACAAAGTCCCAGAATTTTAATATACGATATAGAGGACTCTTTTGTTCTGAAACTTGACCAGAGTAATCCTCTATTTCCAATTCAAGCTCATATAATGAAGATAAGGAAAAATCCTTAGGGAATTAGGGCTCGATTTAAAGGCAACCGTTAGAAAAAAAAATCTCTAACGGGTGCGTTAAGTGTCATGTAGTAATTCAAAGATCCGTCTAAAGAACAGCTAACGGCAGTTGCACAATCCTAACGGCCGATACACTTACGTGCATTCAGCTTATCAGAGGTGTAGTATAAGTAATGGACATAAAGCTTTGATCGACATATCCTGACCCGGAAACCTCAACAGTTGATAAGCTACCTATGAAGTTCCTATCGGTCAACTAAATCCATTCTATGCGCAAATGTCTTAGATATGTATAAGAATAGGTATTTTGAGAGAAAAGTGAGAAAAGAAGAGTAAGACAAGGAATGGTAGATGAAGAGGGGGAAGAGAGAGAGGAATAATGTCTGGGAGGATGGGCGGCTCATTTCTACTCAACTGACTAAGCAGAGCGAGTGATTTCCAACGATCTATTCCTAAGGGATATCACAGGATACTTAATATTACTGGTGACCAACAAAGAGCTGACAGAATGCCAGTGACGTTTTTAATGTGACCTTTGGTTGGTCGCCCAATACTGGTCGACAATTCGATAGTAAACCACATTTAGTACAGAAGGGATACAATACGTGCAGCAAATTAAGTGGTTATACAGACAGTTATCACACAGGGAACATTTCATAGGCTAATGAAGGTTTTCAGTGCCGTTTCATATGTGAATAAAGCCTTTATAGTGATGTTTCATATGTTAATGAAACTTTTCAGTGACATTTTATATGCTAATGAAGCAATGTGCTGCACAAAGATACTTCCATTTTCACTTTTCCCAGAAATAAAAGTTTATTTCCTAAACTCTACATCTGCTGGGATTTTGGTTAACATGAACCTAGGAAGTTTAAATGAAGTTTTCAGATATGTAAAGAAAAAAAAGAGTGACATGTTTCACTTTAATTACCGTAACTTGACCTCTGTTTCTGTCTTATTGTGACACTGGCACATTATGTATCAGACTGGAAGAGAACTGACTGGTGTGTATTCTGGTGTGTGTTTATCTTTCATCAGCAGTGTGTTTCCCAATACTGGAGACTGTGAATTACTATGTTTCCTGACACTGGAGACTGGAATTGTTTGCATTGTGCAATCTTTGCAGTTCCTGGCAGTGGCATAACAATAGCGGTCGCACCTGTGACTGGGCCTGTCACTCCAGGGGCCCGGCCACCCCCTGCGACCCCCTCGCCCGCAGCAGTCGCTTAGCTGATCTCCCACTCGGCGTGCCGCTCTAGTAATACAGAGCGCTGGGAGATGACATCATCTCCCAGCCTCTGCATTTCTAGAGCGGCGCATGGAAGCTTCAGTTCTAGAGATCTGTGCTGAACGAGGCACAGATCTGTTAAGCCACACCACTAGACCACCAGGGACTGGAGGTAGGGCCAGGGGTATTGTGGAAGGGGCAATGTGGAGATGAAGGGGAAATGTGGAGATGGGGGCATTGTGGAAGAGGCAATGTGGAGATGAATTGGAGATGGGGGCATTGTGGAGATGAAGGGGGCATTGTGGAAGGGGCAATGTGGGGATGAAGGGGGCATTGTGGAAGGGGCAATGTGGGGATGAAGAAGCAATGTGGAGATGAAGTGGAGATGGGGACATTGTGGAGATGAAGGGGGCATTGTGGAAGGGGCAATGTGGAGATGAAGGAGCAATGTAGAGATGAAGTGGATATGGGGACATTGTGGAAGGGGCAATGTGGAGATGAAGTGGAGATGGGGGCATTGTGGAGATGAAGGGGGCATTGTGGAAGGGGCAATGTGGGGATGAAGGGGGCATTGTGGAAGGGGCAATGTGGGGATGAAGAAGCAATGTGGAGATGAAGTGGAGATGGGGGCATTGTGGAGATGAAGGGGGTATTTGTGGAAGGGGCAATGTGGGGATGAAGGGGGCATTGTGGAAAGGGCAATGTGGAGATGAAGGGGGTATTGTGGAAGGGGCAATGTGGGGATGAAGGGGGCATTGTGGAAGGGGCAATGTGGAGATGAAGGGGGTATTGTGGAAGGGGCAATGTGGGGATGAAGGGGGCATTGTGGAAGGGGCAATGTGGGGATGAAGAAGCAATGTGGAGATGAAGTGGAGATGGGGACATTGTGGAGATGAAGGGGGCATTGTGGAAGGGGCAATGTGGAGATGAAGGGGGTATTGTGGAAGGGGCAATGTGGGGATGAAGGGGGCATTGTGGAAGGGGCAATGTGGGGATGAAGAAGCAATGTGGAGATGAAGTGGAGATGGGGACATTGTGGGATGAAGGGGGCATTGTGGAAGGGGCAATGTGGAGATGAAGGGGGTATTGTGGAAGGGGCAATGTGGGGATGAAGGGGGCATTGTGGAAGGGGCAATGTGGAGATGAAGGGGGTATTGTGGAAGGGGCAATGTGGGGATGAAGGGGGCATTGTGGAAGGGGCAATGTGGAGATGAAGGGGGTATTGTGGAAGGGGCAATGTGGGGATGAAGGGGCATTGTGGAAGGGGCATTGTGGAGATGAAGGGGGTATTGTGGAAGGGCAATGTGGGGATGAAGGGGGCATTGTGGAAGGGGCAATGTGGGGATGAAGAAGCAATGTGGAGATGAAGTGGAGATGGGGACATTGTGGAGATGAAGGGGGCATTGTGGAAGGGGCAATGTGGGGGATGAAGGGGGCATTGTGGAAGGGGCAATGTGGAGATGAAGGGGGTATTGTGGAAGGGCAATGTGGGGATGAAGGGGGCATTGTGGAAGGGGCAATGTGGGGATGAAGAAGCAATGTGGAGATGAAGTGGAGATGGGGACATTGTGGAGATGAAGGGGGTATTGTGGAAGGGGCATTGTGGGGATGAAGGGGGCATTGTGGAGATGAAGGGGGGCATTGTGGAAGGGGCATTGTGGGGATGAAGGGGGCATTGTGGAAGGGGCCTTGTAGAGATGAAGGAGCAATGTAGAGATGAAGTGGAGATGGGGGCAATGTAGAGATGAAGGGGCAATGTGGAAGGGGCAATGTGGAGATGAAGGGGGCATTGTGGAAGGGGCAATGTGGAGATGAAGGGGGCATTGTGGAAGGGGCAATGTAGAGATGAAGGGGGCATTGTGGAAGGGGCAATGTAGAGATGAAGGGGCATTGTGGAAGGGGCATTGTAGAGATGAAGGGGCATTGTGGAAGGGGCAATGTAGAGATGAAGGGGCATTGTGGAAGGGGAAATGTAGAGATGAAGGGGCATTGTGGAAGGGGCAATGTAGAGATGAAGGGGCAATGTGGAAGGGGCAATGTAGAGATGAAGGGGCATTGTGGAAAGGGGAAATGTGGAGATGAAGGGGGCAATGTGGAAGGGGCATTGTGGAGATAAAGGGGGCATTGTGGAGATGAAGGGGCAATGTGAAGATTGGGGGGCAATGTGGAGGTGGCCAATGTGGATGAGGGGGCCAATGTGGTCGGGGGGCCCATGGCAATTCTTGCACCAGGGCCCGGTGGCTTCTAGTCATGCCTCCGGTTCTGGTGATATTATACATTTTATATACATTGGACTGTATTCAGTAGGATAAACACATGCAGTTCTGCTGCAAACCAACAACACCTTAAAGGGATAGTAACACTTCGTTTTAACTTTATTTTATTTTGTAGGCATTAAAAAAACACAAAGAATGATATAAGTCTTATCTCTCAAACCTTTATGGTTTAAGAGATATTCACAAGCAAAGTTTCCCCTCCCGCCCCTTTTTCCCTAGTGTAAGCCATCTCTTCTCAGATGTGGAATCCAGTCCATAGACCAGACAGATAACAGAAGGGGACAATCTTCTTCCTATGAGAACAATGAAATCCCTGCCCCCCTTGACAAGTTTTCAGCTTTTTCCCTTATCTTAATTGAAGATTGTCCCTCTCTGCAGTCTACCTGGGCACCTCCCTTCTGATCTGGTTGAACAGGGGGGGGATACTTTGCTTGTGAATATCTCAAACCATAAAGGTTTCAGAGATAAGACTTATATCATTCTTCATGTTTTTTTAATGCCTACAAAATAAAATAAAGTTAAAACGTAGTATTACTATCCCTTTAAGGTGAACAGGTTAAAGTCCCCAAAATCCCCCATGATTGAAATTGGGTTTTTATCCCTTGAATGTTGGAAAGGTCTCCAATGCAAGGAAGCACTAAGGAAGAGTTGAGAGAGGAAGTGAGAGGCAGAGAACAGTCACATGACAATACATTGCCTTTTTTCATTGACTCAGCAGGCACATGTGTTGTTGTTGTAATTGTTTCATTACTGTGTATTGCATGCTGCTGGGAGATGTTCCATTGAATAGTAATTACAGCTGAAACATTCTCCACCTGCGAAAAAGCATTTTTTTAATATTGCACTTTGTAGCAGAACTTGTACCCTAGGTTATTGCTCTCCATAATAAGCCATAGGAATAGTACCACCTAGTGAACAGAATATAAAATTGCCGTTCGATTAACCCTTTGAGTGATGGGGAGGTGTCCAAAGCATTGCATATCAATATAGATATGGATATACTGTATATAAATATATATCATCATTATCGTCACCATCTTCAGCCATTGTCAGTCCACTGCAGGGTGAAGGCCTCCTCAGCAAGACTCCGACAACGTCAGTCATGTGCCTTTCTTTTATCACTGTTGTACCGACAAACTTTGTAGGTTCATCTACCCACCTTGTCTTTGGTCTTCTCCTTGGGCATTTAGTGTCAAGTGGAATCCACTCCAAATTTGTTTGGTCCACCTTCCATCAGATCTTCTTGGTAGGTCACCTGCCCATTTCCATTTTAGGTGCTTTACTTTTACATTTATGTCCAAAACCTTTGTTTGCTGTCGCATCCAAGCGCACGTTATTCAGTCTCTTTTTGTTATGTTCAAAATTCTACGTTCCATACTTCTCTGCATAACCTTACGTGTGTATGTCTTTGGCATTCAGTGTCCATGTTTCACAGCCGTACACTTGAGTCAGAGCTGTAAATTAGTCTTGAAGACAATACTACTAAGTATATATATTATATGTGTATGGATTCATCAGCCAACATCACTGGCATGACAATATTGAAAGAGTAAAGTAAAGTAAAGAGTAAAGGCCACATAGTAAGAAGACATGGTAGAATTTTGGAATGGGTTCCACTCAAGAAGAAGACCAAAGATAAGGTGGGTAGTAGAAATTACCAAATTTGTTGGCACACAATGACAGCAAAAGGCATAAGAGTGGAGTTGTTGAAGGCTTCATCCTGCAGTGGATTGATAATGGCTGAAGATGATAATGATACACAGGCACACGCATAAACACGCACACATGTGCGCACACCACACATATATACCTGTACATATGCAAACACAAATATATACCACCCCTCCCCCCCCCCGAAAAAATGTATATTATGGACCAATGCTCTGGCATACAAGGGGCTAATAATAATAAGAATATAACATTGTGAATTAACTTAGCCCTAGGAATTGTTAAATGTCTGGTCTGACCAATGAGTAAAATTACCAAATAACAGTGAAGTTTATCCTAGAAAGAAAATCAATAATCTACTCTGGCACTCATCGAAGAATTTTTCTGGGAAACAATTGTGAAATACTCAGTAGTTAAGACATTTCCTTTAACCTGTGACCAGTGTTTTGGAATGGGGTGATGGAATGAGTCCAAAACAGATCAGTTATAAATATGAAGTCCCGATAGGAGATGCTCATCATCATCCTTGGGTTATTCCACAGGCAGAGTCCATCCTCCAGAACACAAGATGCTGGTCCAAGCCTTGTCCTTCCTCTTTCTCCTGCAGTCCAGTCAAATTTATGGGCTAACAATCAAGGTCTCAAATGGTGGTCCATGGGGAACGTGGGGCACAATGGAGAGGTGTCCTGGTGGGACCGTAGCCAAAGGCTTCAGCTTGAAGGTAAGTTTGGGATTTTGGGCTGAAATATATATATAAGAGAGACAGGAAAATTGTACCTAATTCCTTATTCCTGACAACCTCAAATAAGTAGACCTACCACTGGTCTTATATTAAAAATACAAATTCCTCAAATTCCATGAAATTTACCATTTCTTTCTCACTATTTCTTCTTGATAGGCTCAAATAAGTAGCCTATTACTGATCTTAAACATTCCCCAAATCCTTTTTACCCTTTGAGTGCCAGAGGGGTACGCAACGCATTGCAAAGCAATGCGTTCTGTACCCCTCTGGCACTCAAAGGGTTAAAATTACAATTTCTCGCTCTCTATCTCTCTCTTATATATACAACTCTTTCTTCTTGATAGCTTCAAATAAATAGACTATTACTGGTCTTACAAATAAACATTTGTCAAATTCTGCAGCAATGCACTGTATACTCCTCTGGCACTCAAAGGGTTAAATGTACAATTTCTCTACCTCTACCTCTATTCTCTCCCTCCAAGTGTCTCTCTTTTCCCTCCCTTCCTTTATCTCTCTCCATCCCCCTCTCTCTTCTTCTCTCTCCCTCTCTCTCCACCAAAATATGTGACGTGTCAGGATTGTCACTGGACGATCCTGGCTCGTCACCAGTCCTTAAGGGGTTAAGGCCAATATGAGAACATTTATCAAACTGAAGTAATAAATTGAGGAGATGAATGAAAAGCATTCATAGTAGATGTTTAAAGATTGTTGCTAAAATTCACAATAACGGGTCACACATTAAGAAGTAAAATCACGCTTATAAATATGTCTGAGAATATTCTGAGAAAATTTGCAAATAAAAATATATATTTGCATACATAACTATCAGTGATATAGTGATATCACTATATATATATATTTCCATTAAGAACAGGTTATACCTGGCATTAAGATTTAATCACTAAAATTGCCTTTATCTTTGGTGTAATTAGCGAAGTTCTGTTATAAATACAGTGATACACAATTCTTATTTGGACAAGACCATTTCTACTCCACTTTTCAAAAATAGTCGACTGAATGGAGTTAGTATTCAACGAAAATGCCACTAAAATTTTATACAGATCCTTATGTCACTTTGGGCAGAATACAAGAAACGTGTGCAATCCCTACTTACAGTATACTATTGATAGTAAAATGATTAGTAGTAAAATTTTACTAAATCGAGTATGTTTTTTTCTCAATTAGCATATGTTTGCTAATTTTTTTAGCGAATGTGTTTCAAAAAGTGGGTGTGGCTAAAATATCCACCGTTTTGTGAGAGGATTAGCAATTGCACCTAATTCAGCAATGCAGTTAGCACACACTCATATGTCTGGCTAACTTTATTGTTACATAGCAACATAGTAACATAGTTGATGAGGCTGAAAAAAGACATGCATCCATCAAGTCCAGTCCATGCCAAAAACACCCCTGTTGATCCATAGGAAGGCAACAAAATGCCCTCTGGAGCCATTTCCAATCTAGTCTCAAGTTGTGTGGGGGGAATTATTCCTTCCTGATTCCAATTGGTAGTCAAATATTTCCCTGGATCAATATTCTATTTGCTTTGAAGCCATCTGTCATAATTGTCAATATTGTTCTGTGCTAGATAGGCATCCATTGCTTTTTTGAATGCAGTTGCATTATCTGCAAGCACAACATCCCGAGGCAAAGAATTCCATAGCCTTACCGCCCTTACTGTAAAGAATCCCTGCATTTGTTTTAGTCGAAAGCGCCTTTCCTCTAGTCTTAATGGGTGACCTCTTGTTCTTAGCTCAGCTCTTTGTATAAATAATTCATTGGATAGTTCTTTGTATTGACCATGAATGTATTTGTAAATAGTAATCATATCAGCCCTCAGACGTCTCGTCTCTAATGTACACAAACCCAGTTTGGCTAGTCTCATTTTATAACTCAGATCCTCCAGTCCCTTTATCAGTTTTGTTGCACGTCTCTGCACCTTTTCCAGTTCAGTAATGTCTTTTTTTAGAACAGGCGCCCAAAATTGTACTCCATATTCTAGATGAAGCCTAACCAAGGATTTATACAGAGGAAGGATAATATTAGTATCCCTTGCTTCTACATTCTTTTTATGCAGGCTAGTACTCTATTTGCTCTTGCAGCAGCTGAGTGTCTCTGCACACTGCTGTGAAGTCTATTGTCTATCAGTACTTCTAAATCCTTCTCTAATGAGGATTCCCCAAGTTGTTTCCTATTTAGAGTATATGTAGCATGTTTGTTTCTACAGCCCAAATTCTGTTAATTTAGGAGCAATCGCTAACTTTGCTGTTCATGTAGGAGCATGCGCTATTCAGTCTCAAGGCGTTAATAGGTTTCTTGCATCAAAACGTGAGCAATCACAAATAACACATACATTTATGACTTTTATAAAATAGCGATCGCACACATTTATTGCATTCCGCCCTTTGTGACAATTTTAGAGACATTTTCTAAACAATTCCAGTTGTATACATCTCCCCTATTATTCCCAGATAGACATATTTATAAACTTGACTTTACTCCTTTATAAATATGACCCAACTTTATGAACTTTATCGACAATTCTTAAATGTACACTAGGAATGCTTTTTATGCATCTCCTCCAAAGTGACCTACTGACAGAGTTCTTTTACTTTAGGTGGAGCCAAGACAGGGACGTGGTGATGATACAGCTCTGAATGGAATCCGCCTGCATTGTGCAAAACATTCATCTACCTTCACAGAGGAAAAGATCACCTCTACAGTGGGACCGTGAGTTTATCAGTCTTCTGTATTTGTCTACGAAGGACCAGATTTCCCCATTAGGCAAAGTAGGCAAAAGGAAAGGGGGAATCAACTGTGATGGTGTCTCAAGGCACTGACTACAGACACTGAGGTTTCATGTGGAGAGCACAGTCACAATGCACTCCTTGTCCAATCCAATTACCTGGTCCATCTGCCTGTGCACTCTGAGGTATATGCACAAGAAAAAAGGAGCAATTCTAGAGCACACCAAGTGGACCATAGGGAACAACTGAAAATTTCCATTACATTAGTCAAGACTTTTGGAGCATCCAATGGGTTATTCATTTTCCCCCTAACTTTATCCACCAATTAATCTCACATTCATCTTTTTGTTTTTTTATCTTGACTGATATTTGCTACTTTTTTGTCCTTTATCAGATGCAGGTTAAAGGGATAGTAATACTTCGTTTTAACTTTATTTTATTTTGTAGGCATTAAAAAAATATGAAGAATTATATAAGTCTTATATCTCAAACCTTTATAGTTTAAGAGATATTCACAAGCAAAGTTTCCCCTCCCGCCCCTTTTACCTAGTGTAAGCTATCTCTTCTCAGATGTGGAATCCAGTCCATAGACCAGACAGATAACAGGAGGGGACAATCTTCTTCCTATGAGAACAATGAAAGTCCTGCCCCCCTTGACAAGCTTTTCAGGTTTTTCCCTTATCTTAATTGAAGATTGTCCCTCTCTGCAGTCTACCTGGGCACCTCCCTTCTGCTTTCGCTGAACAGTGTGACATCATTAAAAGGGGCGGGAGGGGGATACTTTGCTTGTGAATATCTCATAAACCATAAAGGTTTGAGAGATAAGACTTATATCATTCTTCATGTTTTTTTAATGCCTATAAAATAAAATAAAGTTAAAATGAAGTATTACTATCCCTTTAAGGTGTTTCAAGCAATGTAATCGGGCATCTGTTTAGCATGGAAACATATAAGGGAAACCAGCAACACAATGCTACATTACATGAGACCAGCAGGGCAATGCACCATTACATGACACCAGCAGGATAAAACACCATTATTTGAGACCAAAAGGGCAATACACAATTACATGGGATCAGCAGGACAATAAACATGAGCCAGCAGGGCAATACACCATTACATGAGACCAGCAGGATAATACACCATTACATGAGACCATTAGGGCAATATATCATTACATGAGACCAGCAGGGCAATACACCATTACACGACACCAGCATTATAATACAGCATTACATGAGACCAGAAGGGCAATACACCATTACATGGGACCAGCAGGACAATAAACATGAGCCAGTAGGGCAATACACCATTACATGACACCAGCATTATAATACAGCATTACATGAGACCAGCAGGATAATACACCATTACATGACACCAGCATTATAATACAGCATTACATGAGACCAGAAGGGCAATACACCATTACATGAGACCAGAAGGGCAATACACCAATGGGACATGCAGGGCAATGCACCATTATATGAAACTAGCAGAGCCATACAAAACAGACCGATACCTCTAAAGCTGCTCCCGAGTCGCCAACAGTTTTGGTGGAAATCTCATTCTGTTTAGGACATTCTGCATTACAAATCTGTGCTGCACTCATATAGCGCTGCCCTCTCCCTCTGCCAAAATAGGGCGGGAAAAAGGGACATGGGGATTTTCACCCGGGGAGGACAGTGGCCACTTTAAACTGCACATTTTGTAGGTATGACTGACCGGTCATACCTTTCATGCAGTCTCCATAAAAATTTAACCCTTTGTGCCCAATAGATCCCAAGAGAAAAAACAAAAATGGTGGGGGTTTTCTTACATTTTTTTTAACTTTTTTTTAATTTTAATAAAGTAAATGGGGGGTATCCATATAAGTGGGGTATCAAATGAAAGCCCTATGTGTGCTTAAAAAACAGTATATAATTTATGGGGGTGGAATAAAAGACTTAGAGGGAAAACACCGTTTGAACAAAGACATAGTCCAAAAGGTGCTTAAGGGAAAACAACCTCAGATTTTCCTGGTCCTTAAGGGGTTAAGCTTAAGTGCAATTATTTCATTATTTGTGGGGTAAAGTGCAGCAAGGGAATCCTAGACTGGGAAAGGGACCCTGCCCCAAATCTAAGCCCCATCTAGTATTAAATTCAAGATCCTGCACTACACAATACTACCCATGTCTGTACATTTATCCTTGTCTCAAGACACATCCACAATCATTCCCTCCACTCTCACCATGACCTACACCTCTTCTCCTCTCTAGTTACTACATCTCACTGTTGTCTACAAGACTTTTCCAGGGCTGCTCACAAACTATATAAGTCTCTGTGCTGCATAGTCCGACTCTCCTCTAGCCTCCAGATTTTTAAAAGGTCCCTAAAAACAATGTCTTTAGGGGCACCTATCAGATAACAAGGCCTATCCCTAATAACCTCTTCCACAGATACCAACTAACACAGCTATGCTTCTCTTCCCTGTGACACTATTCCCCTCACTCCATACTGCTTTTTGGCTGGACCTCATTGCACAAGTAATTAACTCCTGCACTGGGACAATCCATTTAACTTGCCTCTACTGAAACTATTTCACACTCTCATTCTCAGTCCTCAGAATACCTCCATGTTCAGCTGAATGTTCTACCCTACAAGTCCTTACATTAAATTACACAGTATCATTTTTTTTTTTTTTTGTGAAAGTATTTTACCAGGAAGAATACATTGAGATTGTCTCTCGTTTTCAAGTATGTCCTGGACTCATTTTATCTACCTTAGAAAGGTGAAAGGCTGAGCTGACCTTGCCGGGACTAGAACCTGCAACCTCACGGTCTGGGTAGATTCTACAGCTAGTGCCTTAACCAACTGAGCCATCTCTCCGGCCGTAGTAACTTTCATTGAAAAAAGACATGAGTCCATCAAGTTTAACCTTTGCCTCATAACCCAGATAAATGAGAATTATTTAAGCTTTCCTGCTGCCAAATAAGTTAGTCTTTATCTGGACTTCGTGCTTTGCCTACCATTATGTTCCTTCTTAAAATAAATGCATCTAATCTTCTCTTAAATGTATCCATTGTATCTTCCATTACCATATCCGCAAGCAAGAAATCCCACAATGTAACAGACCTTACTGTAAAAAAAACCCTTTCCTCTGCTGAAGTTGAAACCTCCTTTCCTCTACGCTCTATGGTGCCCCCTAGTTATTTGATCAGTCCTTGGAATGAATAGCACAGCAGAGAGATCCTTGTATTGACCTCTCATATACTTGTATATTGTGATAACATCTCCTCTTAGTCATCTTTTCTCTAGAGTAAATGAACCAAGTTTGTCTAGTCGTTCCTCATACGTCAAGTCTTCCATTCCCTTAATTAGTTTTGTTGCTCTTTGCTGTACTCCCTCCAGTTCTAGCATTTACTTTTTTCGAACTGGTGCCCAAAACTGCACTGCATATTCGAGGTGAGGTCTTATCAATGGTTTGTACATTTGGCAAAATGATGTTATCCACTTTTGCTTCAATACCCCTTTTTATGCCAGACAGGACTTTGTTTGCTTTTGCTACTGCTGTTTGACACTGATCACTGCTTCCAAGTTTGTAGTTTACAAGGATTCCAAGGTCTTTAGCAATGAGTCCCCTAAAATTATTCCACTAAGTTCATAAGTGGCATTGGGTTTTTTATTCCCAGATGCATGAATTATCAGGAAAGCTATATAATCCTCATGTCTCCGGGTTATGAGGCTAAGGTTGAAATTAATGGACTTCTGTCTTTTTTTACCTAATTTACTATGTTACTATGACTTTCCACTTTCCTACATTAAACTTCATATTCCATTTATTGGCCCAATCCGCCATTTTATGTAAATTCCTCTGTAGAAAACAAATATCCTGCTCTAAAATTATTATATTTTGCTTTCTATATCTATTTCTAGATTATTTATAAACATGTTAAAAAGCAGAGGCCCAAGTACTGAACCCTGAGGTACTTCACTCTCAACTTTAACTGTACACTGTTTCCTATCCTTCAACCAGTTTTCTATCTAATTTCAAAGGCTATCCCCTAGCCCTAATTTCCTTATTTTATACCCCAGCCTCCTGTGTGGCCCTGTATAAAATGCCTTTGCAAAATCTAGATATGCTACATTTACTGCTTTACCATTATCTAGGTTGCTACTTACTTCTTCATAGAAGCGCAAAAGATTAGTTTGGAATAATCTATTCCTCATAAAACCATGTTGATTGATGCTAAGAATATAATTTTCTGCTGTGTAAGCCTGATTATAATCCCTTATTATTCCTTCTAGCATTTTTCTAACTACAGAGGTCAAACTCACAGGTCTGGAATTCCCAGATTCTGTTTTAGTTCACTTCTTTAATAAATGAATTATATTGACTTTAAATTTGTGAAACTTATAGAATATGTTACTTTTCTTTCCCTGTTATGTCACAATCTGCAGCTTGACCATTCACTAACTCCAATCAATTAGACTTTTTGTATCAGTCCCTCACTAACTATAAATTGTAGAAGTTGTTATGATTTGACTTATGGTCTTAAATTTTGGTTACCCTGTGTATTTGTAGATTTTATTGCATTCTTTATATTTTTAACTCCCTGAGGTCCACAGGAAGGCAACCCCCCAAGGGGATAAATTAAGCAAATGACCCATCTGTTTAAGAGCTCAAAAGTCTTATTCTTTTTCCCCATTTTCCTACAAACCTCATTGTTAAGCAACATAGTTCTTAATTTGCTCCTTTTGTTGTTTTATTCCCCTATGTTATATATTGATGTGTACATTTTTCCTAAAGCATTTTAAAAATGTTATCTTTCTCCCATACTTTATCTTTGAAGACTACATCCAGTTGGATATCCTCTAACACCGCTTTTAATATTGTAAAATAAGCTTTTAAAAATTTTCTAGATGAACCCTTGAGAACAATTTTCTTAGTGGTGAAGTTGATTTGCTTTCGGATTGCTGCCCTTTGGCATAAAGTCACAAGAGCCTCATTCATCGCGTAAGAGATTTAATTGTACAACAAATCAACTGCACCATGGGAGGGAAATGGATATTCATGTTAACTTAAATGCTACAGAGATCTTCAACTCAGTGCAATGGATACCTGTCTAGCATTCAAGGGTTAAATGCCCAGGTTAAGTCAATGTTAATTTGTTGCAGAATTTTCATTTCAACCCTATGATACAGTTGCTTTAATTCTTAATTGGCACCTCTTTAGCTTGATGAATAATGTCCCAAATCTCTATATAAGAATGATACTGTCTCTCTTCACAGATGGGGAGATTGGGGTCCAACTATCTGGTGTCCCAGTGGATTCCTCAATAGATTTATGCTGAGAGTGGAAGGCCGGCAGGGAAAAGGGGATGACACGGCCGCCAACAACATCGCATTCATATGCTCTTCTAGCAACGTCCTGGAAGGAAACGGGATGACATGGGGGGGCTTTGGATCATGGAGTGGGGCATGTTCCCATGGAATTTGTGGCATTAGGACCAAGGTGGAAGAGCCACAGGGAAAAGGAGATGACACAGCCCTCAATGATGCGGAGTTTGAGTGTTGTTATGCGCCACACATATAACTCCTCCTACTGCTCCATATAACTCCTCCCTAAAACTCCTCCTACTGCTCCTTATAACTCTTCTCTATAACTCCTCCTATTGCTCCATATAACTCCCTGCTATAACTCCTCCTATTGTTCCATATAACTCCTCCCTATAACTCCTCTTATTGTACCATATAACTCCTCCCTATAACTCCTCCTATTGTACCATATAACTCCTCCATATAACTCCTCCTATTGTTCCATATAATTCCTCCCTATAACTCCTGCTATTGTTCCATATAACTCCTCCCTATAACTCCTCCTATTGTACCATATAACTCCTCCCTATAACTCCTCCTATTGTTCCATATAACTCCTCCATATAACTCCTCCTATTGTTCCATATAACTCCTCCATATAACTCCTCCTATTGTTCCATATAACTCCTCCCTATAACTCCTCCTATTGTTCTATATAACTCCTCCCTATAATTCCTCCTATTGTACCATATAACTCCTCCCTATAATTCCTCCTATTGTTCCATATAACTCCTCCTATTGTTACAGAGAATCCATTTTACCCTCATTGTTACTCTTGATATTAAACTGTTACAACTGAAAGCTTCCTATGACTGATTAGTGTCTCACATGAGAAATGTATGTTAGTGGAATTCTGTGGAGGTCACGAGACCAGGTGACCAGGACCCTAGCAGCATTGCAAGATCAAGAACTAAAGGGACTTTTCTGTTCATAAAGAAGGGACTTCTGACCATTTGAGTATTGGTGACTTTATTTAATACTTGTTTTCTAGCGCACCTGGTGGGGTGAGGTGTATATCTGTTATTTTAATAGGGAACACCTTTCACCTTATTTGGGTATTGTTAGTGGAATGACCCTGCCATTAAAGGAGAATCACCACCACATAATAATAACCTCCCCACTCACCTCCTCCTAATGGCTTCTGTGAATTTACCTTTCTGTTTTTGTTCAGTAGAGAACATTATCAATCAGTCCTGGTGTCTTCTCCATGGAGGTGGAACTGAGTGACTAGCAGGACCCCAAACTCTGCTCACTGTGCCCATAAGGACCAGAGGGGTATGAGATACATTGCTTCACAATGCCTTTAGCACTTCTCTGGTCCTTAAAGGGTTATGTGCTGTTTTAGTGTCATGTCCGCCTCCATGGACATCACATCCATGACTTATTGAAGATGTCATCTCTTGAAAAAAGGCACAAAGGTAAAATCCACTGGGGTTACTGGGATTTTGTGGCCATAGTAAGGTTAGTGGTGGGCTATTATTAAGAAATGTTCATTCTCCTTTAAAGGAACAGTAAACTTTTTTATGAAAAAAATATATATTGTAGGGATTTTCCTATTGAGTAAAATAAGGGTACTCCCACTGCTGAGAGATTTGTATTTCCAGAGTTATTACGGTTTAAACACATGTTTTTTTACATTAGCCGTGCCCTCTAGTGGTCAAATTCTAATTAGATTTCCTGTTAGATTCTAATGGAGAGGAAAGTCAGAAAAGTCAGAGACATACAGTTCTCCATAGAATGTGATAGAAACTGCTGAGTCACTTCCTGTCAGTTAGATCTATCAGGAAGTAAACACAGTAAATTCACTTCCTGTCAGTTAGAACTATCAGGAAGTAAACACGGTAAATTCACTTCCTGTCAGTTAAAACTATCAGGAAGTAAACACAGTAAATTCACTTCCTGTCAGTTAGAACTATCAGGAAGTAAACACAGTAAATTCACTTCCTGTCAGTTAGAACTATCAGGAAGTAAACACAGTAAATTCAGTTCCTGGTTATTTGAACTGCTATAAATTTTGAATAAAATATCTGACAGTGATGGGGGTGACATTGTTTTATTCAGCAGAAAATGCTCTGTAAAATATGTGTTTTCATAAAAAAAAAGTTTACTGCTCCTTTAATACTGTGATTTAGTTATTTGTATTGCTTTGGATAACTCTGTTGCTCTCAAAAGGGGAGATTTACTAAGCAGTGATAAAGAGGTGATAATGATGACTTCAGTTTATCACTTCTCCAATTCCTGTGTTATTCTATGGAGACTATTCACTAAGATTACTTCAACTCTGGAAATCTTAGTGCATTGACTCCATACAATAACATAGGAACTGGAGAAGTGATATCACTGGAGAAGTCATCTCCACTTTATCACCTCTTTATCACACCTTAGTGCATCTCCTCCAAAGGGTTAATGCTGGATTTTCTAACTCGTTAGATGCCAAAGAAGCAACGTATCTTACATAACTACAAACCAAGAATCTCTTTGGCACTCAAGAGGTTAATCCGCAAAACAGCTGATGTAAAATTCAGTATTCAAACCCCATGGGATCCTTGTTCCCAGTGTAAACATTATAACTGTCACTCAGCGGACTAGGATTGTAATGTTTTCTCCACTTATCTCTCACAATATTTTTGCTTTTTTCAGTTCGCCAGGTAGCGAGATGTTTTGGACCTTTGTGTGATGTTCAGTAAGGAAAAGTTAAAATTTAAATGAAAAAGCTTTGCACCAGTAACATATCCTGAATAAAATAAGCACATAACTCCCAAATGTCTCTCTTTAGGAGATATTATGAGCCCATACCTCCCAAGTATCCCTCTTTAAGAGATATTAGGACTCCATACCTCCCAAGTGTTCCTCTTTAGGGGATATTAGTGGGCCAATACCTCCCAAGTGTCCCTCTTTAGGAGATATTAGGGGTGCATACCTCCCTAGCACCCTTCTTTAGGAGATATTAGGGGTCCATACCTTTCTAAGTGTCCCTCGTTAGGAGATATTAGGGTCCACACCTCCCAAGTGTCCCTCTTTAGGAAATATTAATGCTCTGTACCTCCCAAGTGTCCCTCTTCAGGAGATATTAGGGGCCAATACATCCCAAGTGTCCCTCTTTAGGAGATATTAGGGGTCCATACCTCCCAAGTGTCCCTCTTTAACAGATATTAGGGGCCAATACATCCCAAGTGTCCCTCTTTAGGAGATATTAGGGGTCCATACCTCCCAAGTGTCCCTCTTTAACAGATATTAGGAGTCCGTACCTCCCATGTGTCCCTCTTTAGGAGATATTGGAGGTCCACACCTCCCAAGTATCTCTCTTTAGGAGATATTAGGGCTCCGTACCTCCCTATCATCCCTCTTTATGAGATATTAGGGGTCCGTACCTCCCAAGTGTCCCTCTTTAGGAGATATTAGGGCTCCATACCTCCCACGTGTCCTCTTTAGGAGATATTAGAGGTCCATACCTCCCAAGTGTCCCTCTTTAGGAGATATAAGTGCTTTGTACCTCCCAAGTGTCCCTCTTTATGAGATATTAGGGGCCCATACCTCCCAAGTGCCCCTCTTTAGGAAATATTGGAGCTCTGTACCTCCCTAGCATCACTCTTTAGGATATATTAGGGTCCATACCTCCAAGGTGTCAATTTTTAGGAGATAGTAGGGACCAGTACCTCCCAAGTGTCTATCTTTAGGAGATATTAGTGTTCTGTACCTCCTAAGTGTCACTCTTTAGCAGATATTAGGGGTCCGTTTCTCCCAAGTGTCCCTCTTTAGGAGATAATAGGGATCCTAACCTCCCAAGTGTCCCTCTTTAGGAGATATTAGGGCTCTGTACCTCATTAGCATCCTTTTTTAGGAGATATTAGGGGTCCATACCTCCCTAGCATGTCTCTTTAGTAGATATTAGGGGTCCATACCTTTCTAAGTGTCCCTCGTTAGCAGATATTAGGGTCCATACCTCTAAAGTGTCTCTCTTTAGTAGATATTAATGCTCTGTACCTGCCAAGTATCCATCTTTAGGAGATATAAGGGGTCCATACCTCCTAAGAGTCCCTCTTTAGGAGATATTGGGGCTCTGTACCTCCCTATCATCCCTCTTTAGGAGATATTATGGGCCAATACCTCCCAAGTGTCCCTCTTTAGGAGATATTAGGGCTCTGTACATCCTTAGCATCCCTCATTAGGAGATATTAGGAGTGCATATCTCCCTAGCACCCTTCTTTAGGAGATATTAGGGGTCCATACCTTTCCAAGTGTCCCTCGTTAGGAGATATTAGGATCCACACCTCCAAAGTGTCCCTCTTTAGGAAATATTAATGCTCTGTACCTCCCAAGTGTCCCTCTTTAGGAGATATTGGGGCTCTGTAACCCCTAGCATCCCTCTTTAGGAGAAATTAGGGTCCATTGCTCCAAAGTGTCCCTGTTTAGGAGATATTAGTGCTCTGTACCTCCCAAGTGTCCCTCTTCAGGAGGTATTAGGGGTACCTCCCAAGTGTCCCTCTTTAGGAGATATAAGTGCTCTCTACCTCCCAAGTATCCCTCTTTATGAGATATTAGGGGTCCGTACCTCCCATGTGTCCCTTTTTAGGAGATATTGGCGGTCCACACCTCCCAAGTATCTCTCTTTAGGAGATATTAGGGGTCCATACCTCTCTATCATCCCTCTTTAGGAGATATTAGAGGCCCATACCTCCCAAGTGTCCCTCTTTAAGAGATATAAGTGCTCTGTACCTCCCAAGTATCCCTATTTATGAAATATAAGGGGCCCATACCTCCCAAGTGTCCCTCTTTTAGAAATATTGGGGCTCTATACCTCCCTAGCATCCCTCTTTAGCCCCTTAAGGACCAGGAAAATCTGAGGTCAGGACAGGGCCGGATTTGCCATTAGGCAAAGTAGGCACCTGCCTACAGGCGCACGCCAATGAGGGGCGCCTGCCATTTGGATTTTTTTATTTTTTTTTTTAATTAGTCTTTAAAAGAAAAAAGAAAAAAAACTAGCCACTTCGCTGGCTGCGCCGGCGGCACCCACTCACATTGCCCGCCCCGCCAGTCTTGTACCTGATGGAGCTCCCTCGTTGCCTCTTTAGGAATGCAGAGCGCTGGGAGATGACATCATCTCCTAGTGCTCTGCATTCCTGAATAGGAGACCGCACGGGAGCTCCAGCAGGTACAAGACTGTGCCAAAGGAGGCACATACAGATCTCCTACCAGGGAGGTAGGAAACGGACAGTGGGGGGAGGCAATGTGAGGGCAAGGTGGAGCTGATGGGGGGGCATTGTGAGGGCAATGTGGAGCTGATGGGGGCAATATGGAGCTGATGGGGGCATTGTGAGGGCAATGTGGAACAGATGGGGGCAATTTGGAGCTGATGGGGGGCATTGTGAATGCAATGTGGAGCTAATGGGGGGCAAGTTGGAGCTGATGGAGGGCAATGTGGAGATGGTGGGGGCAAGTTGGAGCTGATGGGGGGGCAACGTGAGGGCAATGTGGAGCTGATGGGGGGCAGTGTGAAGGCAGTATGGTATATGGAGCTGATGGGGGCAATATGGAGCTGATGGGGGCAATGTGAGAGCAATGTGGAGCTGATGGGGGGCTGTGTGAAGGCAGTATGGTATATGGAGATGATGGGGGCAGTATGGAGCTGATGGGGGCAATGTGAGGGCAATATGGTATATGGAGATGATGGGGGCAATGTGAGGGCAATGTGAGGGCGATATATGAGATGATGGTGGCAAGCTGGAGCTAATGGGGGGCACTGTGACGATGATAGAGGCAATGTGAGGGCAATATGGAGATGATGGGGGGCAACGTGGAGATTAGGAGCATTGTGGAGGTATCCAGTGCAGATGGCCCACGGGGTGGGGGTGGGGGGGCGGGGCACTTCAAATTTCTGTGCCTACAGGCTCCTGAGATGTAAATCCAGCCCAGGGACCGGAGCAGTTCTGACCTTTTTGACTATGTCTTTGTTCAACAGAGTTTTCCCTCTAAGTCTTTTATTCCACACCCATAAATTATATACTGTTTTTTAAAGCACAAATAGGGCTCTCTTTTGATACCCCACTTATATGGATAACCCACCTTTTACTTTATTAAAATTAAAAAAAATGTTAAAAAAAATGTAAAAAAAACACCATTTGTGGTTTTTCTCTTGGGATCAATTGGTCACAAAGGGTTAAATTTTTATGGAGACTGCATGAAAGGTATGACTGGTCAAAATGCAAAGTTTAAAGTGGCCACTGTCCCCCCCGGGTGAAAATCCCCATGTTCCTTTTTCCCACCCTATTTTGACACTTTTTTATCCCTGACATTTGGCGGTGTTTATAAGTGTATTACATGGCTCCACAACAATCACACTCCCAGTTTTGTTTATTAAGATATATATTTTTTTAAATAAAATTTTTTTTGAAAAAAAAAGTGTTTTGTGTTTAAAAAAAAAATAAAAAATAAAAAAAGTGTATTATTGCAGGTCAGAAATTGACCTGCATTTAGCCAGCCTCCAACACCAGCAGTGAAGGGGTTAAAAACCCCAGCTGCTGGATTTTATTTGACCACTAGGTGTCTCCTCTCTACTTCTCTCTCCCTTACTTTGATAGGAAGGGAGACAGAAAAAGAGGAGACACACAGATGTAAGCATGCGTTGTGTGCTTACCTCTGTCTCAGAATGCCGGTACATGTGAACGCTGATACAACGATCGCATGAACCGGCAGAAGCAAGAAGGGCTGAGACTGAATGCCCCGGTCTCGGAGTGCTCAGTCTCAGCCTGGAATTAATGGGGTATAACAACCCATGACAGTGCAGGACCGTCATGGGTCCTTAAGGGGTTAAGATATATTAGGAGATCGTAGGGACCAGTACCTCCCAAGTGTCTCTCTTTAGGAGATATTAGGGCTCCGTACCTCACAAGTGTCCATCATTAAGAGATATTAGTGCTCTGTACCTCCCAAGTGTCCCTATTTAGGAGATATTAGGGGCCCATACCTCCCAAGTGTCCCTCTTTAGGAGATATGAGGTGTACATACCTCCAAAGTGTCCCTCTTTTGAATATATTAGTGGTCTGTACCTCCCAAGTGTCCCTCTTTAGGAGATATTAGGGGTCTGTACTTCCCAAGTGTCCCTCTTTAGGAGATATTAGTGGTCTGTACCTCCCAAGTGTCCCTCTTTAGGAGATATTAGTGGTCCATACCTCCCAAGTGTCCCTCTTTAGGAGATATTAGGGGTCTGTACTTCCCAAGTGTCCCTCTTTAGGAGATATTAGTGGTCTGTACCTCCCAAGTGTCCCTCTTTAGGAGATATTAGTGGTCCATACCTCCCAAGTGTCCCTCTTTAGGAGATATTAGGGGTTCGTACCTCCCAAGTGTCCCTCTTTAGGAGATATTAGTGGTCCATACCTCCCAAGTGTCCCTCTTTAGGAGATATTAGGGCTTCATACCTCCCAAGTGTCCCTCTTTAGGAGATATTAGGGGTCTGTACCTCCCAAGTGTCCCTCTTTAGGAGATATTAGGGCTTCATACCTCCCAAGTGTCCCTCTTTAGGAGATATTAGGGCTGTGTAGTGTGAGATATATATATATATATATATATATATATATATATATATATATATATATATATATATAAGATATCTATCTATCTATCTATCTGTCTATCTATCTATCTATCTATCTATCTATCTATCTATATCATATTAGTCTATCTTGTCAGAGACATTGCCATAAGATACATTCTATCTATCTGATATCTATCTATCTATCTATCTATCTATCTATCTATCTATCTCATATCTATCTATCTATCTATCTCATATCTATCTATCTATCTATCTGTCTATCTATCTATCTATCTATCTATCTAATATCTATCTATCTATCTCATATCTATCTATCTATCTATCTATCTATCTATCTATCTATCTCATATCTATCTATCTATCTCATATCTATCTATCTATCTATCTATCTATCTATCTATCTATCTATCTATCTATCTGTCTGTCTATCTTTCTATCTATCTACCTGTCTTATATTTATTTACCTATCCATATATATATTGAGTACTATTAGTGATTGTATACAATTGCACTAGAACTGATCCACATACTTTGTGAGTATGGCCCTGAGGAAAGGGAATTGCTGAGTCCCACAGGGACAGAGTCCAATCAGGAGGGTAAGTAAGGTGAATCCTAGTGGACTTTACTCACAGTCTGTACTATTGTTTTCTGTGGGATTATTCCTGTGTGTGTGTGTGTGTGTGTGTGTCAGTGTATATATTCCTGTGTGTGTGTGTGTGTGTGTCAGTGTATATATTCCTGTGTTTGTGTCAGTATATATATATATATATATATATATATATATATATACTAGCAATATTGGCACAGCTTTGCCTGTGTGGTTAATAAAATAACCCTTCCAAAAAACCACAAACAACAAAACAATAGTCCCATGCAGTTGTATGCATCACTAAATAAACACACAATTTGATACGTGTCTGGTAGTAACAGGGTTAATACAGTAAAAGTGGATTTATGTGTAGGACTATTTTCCCCTGACATCCAGGTAAATCCAGAGAGATGACAACAGTCTGTTGCCTTAACCCCTTAAGGACCAGCGGTCCCGGGGTGTGCGGTCCTTTAAGGACCAGATAGGAAACTTTGATGTGATGTCCCACATGACTGATCACGTGGGGCGGCACGTCGAACGAGGGACTGAAAGAGATCGCTCCGGTCTTGGAGCGATCAACTTCAGTCCCCGGTATTACTTATCCTGTAGGAGCGCGGTGCGTAAAAGTACGTGACATGCCAGGACCGTCACTGGTCCTTAAGTGCCGGACCAACATGACGGTCCTGCCACGTCAATGGTCCTTAAGGGGTTAAACCAGGCGCACTTTGTAGACTGTTGTCATGAATAATTTCTTTGTATACACTGCTATTTCGTCTCTCCGGACTAGCCGCCCGGTCCGCAGACCACAATCCAAGTGTGTCTGCTACAGCGCTGACTTGGCTTAAAGGGGCGGGAGGGGGGAACTTTACCTAGCGATTACTCATAAACTTTAGTTTATTTATTTAATATATTCAATATTAAAGCTTAAAGGGATAGTAATACCTAAAATGTAAAAAAAAATATGTTGTAGGGTTTATCCCCCTGAGTAAAACAAGAGTACTCCCACTGCTGAAAGATGTTTCATTCAAAAGTTATTAATTTTCAAAGTTGAATTTTTTAGGTGCAATATCACAGTGGCCTGAAATTGTACAGTGGCGCTGTTGCTACACCATCCTATGGAGATTTATGGTCCTGAGACCAGAGCTGTCCATAGGATCGTGTAGCAACAGCACCACTGTACAATTTCAGGCCACTGTGATATTGCACCTAAAAAATTCAACTTTGAAAATTAATAACTTTTGAATGAAACATCTTTCAGCAGTGGGAGTACTCTTGTTTTACTCAGGGGGATAAACATATTTTTTTTTACATTTTAGGTATTACTATCCTTTTAAATATATGAAGTATTACTATCCCTTTAATGAATGGATTGTTGAATTTTCAGTGCTCAGGCCTTTCAACTCCAAAATGGTGTGCAGCACATTACAAAGAACTGTGTTACACAACTCTCCATCAGTGAGCATGAGTGTGTGTGAGTGAGTGTGTGAGAGCGTGTGTGTACGTGAGCATTTAGCGATTTGCGTATAGCGTTCTGCATATAGCGTCTTGCATGCTGAGTAAAGCTTTTTGCTCATAGCATTATGCATATAGCATTTTGCGCATAGCGTATTGCGTATAACGTTTTGCATATTTACATAGAAACATAGAATTTGACAGCAGATAATAACCATTTCTGCCCATTTTCCTACAATAAAAACCTCAAACCTTTTTAGGTCCTTGGTCTTGTGTGTGTTCTGCACTTTGCATTATGTTGTGTGTGTTTTGTGTCCCTACGTGTTGTGTGTGTGTGAGTTCTGCATGTTTACGAGTGTGTTGTGTGTGTGTTTTGTTTGTGTTGTGCACATGTATTGTATTTGAGTATTGTGTGCATGCCTCCCAAATTCTAAATGTATAGTCCCTCTTTGAAACCCAAATACCTCTGTCCCTCTTTTCCATCCTGGGAGATGTGTGTGTGTGTATATGTGTGTGTGTGTGTGTCCCTTTTTAGGAGATATTAGGAGTCTGTACCACCCATGTGTCCCTCTTTAGGAGATATTAGGGGTCCATACCTCCCAAGTGTCCACATTTAAGAAATATTATGGGTCCTTACCCAAAGTGTCCCTCTTTAGGAGATATTAGGGGTCCGTACTTTCCAAGTGTCCCTATTTAGACTATATTATTTGTCCATACCTCCCAAGTGTCCCTCTTTAGGAGATATTAGGGGTCCATACCTCCCAAGTGTCCACATTTAAGAGATATTAGGGGTCCCTATCCCTAATATCTTTAGGAGATATTAGGGGTCCGTCCCTCTTTAGGAGATATTAGGGGCCCGTACTTTCCAAGTGTCCCTCTTTAGGAGATATTAGGGGTCCGTCCCTCTTTAGGAGATATTAGGGGTACATACCTCCCAAGTGTCCCTCTTTAGGAGATATTAGGGGTCCATCCCTCCCAAGTGTCCCTCTTTAGGAGATATTAGGGGTACATACCTCCAAAGTGTCCCTCTTTAGGAGATATTAGGGGTCCGTACCTCCCAAGTGTCCATCTTTAGGAGATATTAGGGGTCCATTCCTCCCAAGTGTCTCTGTTTAGGAGATATTACTAGTCCATACCTCCCAAGTGTCCCTCTTTAGGAGATATTAGGGGTCCATTCCTCCCAAATGTCCCTCTTTAGGAGATATTAAGTGTATATAAGTATATATAAGTATATACGTGTTATAAGTCATTTAGTAGTTTACACAAAGAGGTGTCAATAGGTCATGTAATAGCCTAAAAAGTCTCAGTAATGCCCTGCCCACTAGCCATGCCCCCATCAACACCACTTAAAACACAAGTGCGCCCTGACCATTTGAAATGTTGAGAGGTGGGAGGGAGAGACCGCAGTGCAGGAGCCAGATGGGCCAGATGAAATGGGAAAGGGTACAGAGCGCAGAAGAGAGGGGGCAGTGAGCAGGAAAGGAGAGACCAGAGAATGGGGAGAGAGGGAAGGGGTGAGGGTGCAGGGAGAGAGTACAGGGGAGAGAGGGAAGGGGTGAGAGCACAGGGGTGAGAGGGAAGGGGAGAGAGCACAGGGGTGAGAGCACGGGGAGAGAAGAGAGGGGAGAGAGGAAAGGGGAGAGTGGACTGGGGAGAGAGAGCACAGGGGAGAGAGGACAGGGAAGAGAGGACAGGGAAAAGAGGACAGGGGAGAGAGAGGACAGGGGAGAGAGAGTAAAGGGGAGAGAGAGTAAAGGGGAGAGAGAGTACAGGGGAGAGAGAGTAAAGGGGAGAGATAGTACAGGGGAGAGAGTACAGGGGAGAGAGAGTAAAGGGGAGAGAGAGTAAAGGGGAGAGAGAGTACAGGGGAGAGAGAGTAAAGGGGAGAGATAGTACAGGGGAGAGAGTACAGGGGAGAGAGAGTAAAGGGGAGAGAGAGTAAAGGGGAGAGAGTACAGGGGAGAGAGAGTAAAGGGGAGAGATAGTACAGGGGAGAGAGTACAGGGGAGAGAGAGTAAAGGGGAGAGAGAATAAAGGGGAGAGAGTACAGGGGAGAGAGTACAGGGGAGAGAGAATAAAGGGGAGAGAGTACAGGGGAGAGAGTACAGGGGAGAGGGTGCAGGGGAGAGGGGGCAGTGAGCAGGAAAGGAGAGACCAGAGAATGGGGAGAGAGGGGCTAGAGTGCAGGGGTGAAAGGAAAGGGGTGAGAGTGCAGGGAGAGAGTACAGGGGAGAGAGGGAAGGGGTGAGGGTGCAGGGAGAGAGTACAGGGGAGAGGGGGAAGGGGTGAGAGGGAATAGGTGACAGGAAAGGGGTGAGAGGAAAGGGGTGAGAGGAAAGGGGAGAGAGGGAAGGGGAGAGAGGACAGGGGAGAGAGGACAGGGGAGAGAGGAAAGGGGAGAGAGGACAGGGGAGAGAGGGAAGGGGTGAGAGGGAATAGGTGACAGGAAAGGGGTGAGAGGAAAGGGGTGAGAGGAAAGGGGAGAGAGGGAAGGGGAGAGAGGACAGGGGAGAGAGTACAGGGGAGAGAGGGAAGGGGTGAGAGGGAATAGGTGACAGGAAAGGGGTGAGAGGAAAGGGGAGAGAGGACAGGGGAGAGAGGACAGGGGAGAGAGGAAAGGGGAGAGAGTACAGGCGAGAGAGGACAGGGGAGAGAGGAAAGGGGAGAGAGGACAGGGGAGAGAGGAAAGGGGAGAGAGGACAGGGGAGAGAGTACAGGGGAGAGAGGGAAGGGGTGAGAGGGAATAGGTGACAGGAAAGGGGTGAGAGGAAAGGGGAGAGAGGACAGGGGAGAGAGGACAGGGGAGAGAGGAAAGGGGAGAGAGTACAGGGGTCAGAGGACAGGGGAGAGAATGCAGGGGAGAGAGTACAGGGGAGAGAGGGAAGGATTGAGAGCACAGGTGTGAAAGCACAGGGGAGAGAGAGGCCAGAGTGCAGGGGAGAGAGGGAAGGGGTGAGGGTGCAGGGAGAGAGTACAGGGGAGAGGGGGAAGGGGTGAGAGGGAATAGGTGACAGGAAAGGGGTGAGAGGAAAGGGGTGAGAGGAAAGGGGAGAGAGGGAAGGGGAGAGAGGACAGGGGAGAGAGGAAAGGGGAGAGAGGACAGGGGAGAGAGTACAGGGGAGAGAGGGAAGGGGTGAGAGGGAATAGGTGACAGGAAAGGGGTGAGAGGAAAGGGGAGAGAGGACAGGGGAGAGAGTGCAGGGGTGAGAGCACAGGGGAGAGAGCGCAGGGGTGAGAGCACAGGGGTGAGAGTGCAGGGGAGAGAGCACAGGGGTGAGAGTGCAGGGGTGAGAGCACAGGGGTGAGAGTGCAGGGGTGAGAGCGCAGGGGTGAGAGCACAGGGGAGAGAGCGCAGGGGTGAGAGCACAGGGGAGAGAGTGCAGGGGTGAGAGCACAGGGGAGAGAGCGCAGGGGTGAGAGCACAGGGGTGAGAGTGCAGGGGTGAGAGCACAGGGGTGAGAGTGCAGGGGTGAGAGCACAGGGGTGAGAGCACAGGGGAGAGAGCGCAGGGGTGAGAGCACAGGGGAGAGAGCGCAGGGGTGAGAGCACAAGGGAGAGAGTGCAGGGGAGAGAGTACAGGGGTGAGAGTGCAGGGGAGAGAGTGCAGGGGTGAGAGCACAGGGGTGAGAGTGCAGGGGAGAGAGTACAGGGGTGAGAGTGCAGGGGAGAGAGTGCAGGGGTGAGAGCACAGGGGTGAGAGTGCAGGGGAGAGAGTACAGGGGAGAAAGTGCCGGGGTGAGAGCACAGGGGAGAGAGGACAGGGGTGAGAGTACAGGGGAGAGAGTACAGGGGTGAGAGTACAGGGGTGAGAGTGCAGGGGTGAGAGCACAGCAGAGAGAGTGCAGGGGTGAGAGTACAGGGGTGAGAGTACAGGGGTGAGAGCACAGCAGAGAGAGTGTAGGGGTGAGAGTACAGGGGTGAGAGTACAGGGGTGAGAGTGCAGGGGAGAGAGTACAGGGGAGAGAGTACAGGGGAGAGAGTACAGGGGTGAGAGTGCAGGGGAGAGAGTACAGGGGAGAGAGTACAGGGGAGAGAGTACAGGGGAGAAAGTGCCGGGGTGAGAGCACAGGGGAGAGAGTACAGGGGAGAGAGTACAGGGTAGAGAGCACAGGGGAGAGGGTACAGGGGTGAGAGTGCAGGGGAGAGAGTACAGGGGAGAGGGTGCAGGTGAGAGAAGATGGGGAGAGAAAGATCCTTTGTGTACCATGGACATCACATGATTTGCATTTCCAGTTTTGGGCAAAAAGGCAAAATAGATGAAAATAAATAAAACCTGTTTAGGAAGAAGTGATGTTTGTATCGGCAAGAGGGTACGTATTAAGGGTGAAATTATTCACTAGGACGCGGTATTATTACATCATCACAATGGTTATATTACACGCCAGTATATGGGGCAGTACACTGAGGAGGGGGCTGATCCCGTCATGAAGCATCCTAGATGAAGAAGTTTGGGATGACTGTTCCATTAGGACCAGATATATATCTCAGACTCCCCTAAGCAAGGCAGTCTAGGCACAATTAGCTCCGCCTGTGGCCACACCCCACTCCTCACATGGCCACGCCCCCAGTCCCATTCGCTGTTTCCTGGCACAGAAAATATCCTTGGTCTATAACAAGAATAAATAAAAAAAAAGCTTTAGCCCCTTTTCAATACACTATTATTATTACTCTGAAACTGTTCTGGCCACACCCACAACAGAAAATGTGGGTGTGGCTAGCACAGCTGAGGCACCGCCCCTCAAAATTGCCTCCTCTGCCTGTTGGGAACTAGTAAAATGCGTTGATTGATATTGATATTATCTTGGACATAATATTAGGATGGTTATTGCGTTCCAGATTGAAAGCAAAAGAAACACCTGTTAACCCTTTGAGTGCCAGAGGGGTATGCAACGCATTGCTTGGCAATATGTTTCGTACCCCTCTGGCACTCAAAGAATTAACAGTAACCCCCACTTTTCCCGTTTTCGTGTTTCCCTCTAGGTCACATGGTCAACATTAATACAAGGTTTCAAATCCTAAGTTAACCCCTTAAAGGAGCAGTAAATTTTTTTTGTGAAAAAATATGTATTGTAGGGATTTTCCTATTGAGTAAAATAATGGTACTCCCACTGCAGAGAGATTTATATTTCCAGAGTTATTACAGTTTAAACCCATGTTTTTTTACATTAGCAGTGCCCTCTAGTGGTCAAATTCTAATTAGATTTCCTGTTAGATTCTAATGGAAAGGAAAGTCAGAAAAGTCAGAGACATACAGTTCTCCATAGAATGTGATAGAAACTGCCTGTCACTTCCTGTCAGTTAGAACTATCAGGAAGTAAACACAGTAAATTCACTTCCTGTCAGAACTATCAGGAAGTAAACACAGTAAATTCACTTCCTGTCAGTTAGCACTATCAGGAAGTAAACACAGTAAATTCACTTCCTGATTATTTAAACTGATATAAATTTTGAATAAAACATCTGACAGCGATGGGAGTGACCTTGTTTTATTCAGCAGGAAGTGCTCTATAAAATATATGTTATCATAAAAAAAAAGTTTACTGCTCCATTAAAGTAACACCTTTGAATAATCACTCCCGTTTACTTTTCTATGGCCAGAAAATCTTCATGGCCCCTATGAATTTTTTGGTGCCTTTGTCCAAGAGATAATGTTGTTAATCAGTACTGGGTGTCGTGTTCATGGAGGAGGACATGACACCTGCAAACTCCGCCCACATGGCACATGGTCATCTTAACCCTTTTAGGACCAGACATAGCCAGGACACAGGACATCCACTATCCTCAATGCACGTGATAATCTTAACCTGTTGAGGAACAAAGGGATTCATGGGCGGATTGTCCTATCGGTGGAACGGGCATCCCCCGGTGGGCCTCTAGATCATGGGCCGGTGGGGGAGATCAGAGGATCGCACCTCACCGTCCCACGATATTTTGAAAGAGAGGTCTGTGTTGCCACCGGCACAGACTCTCTCTGTGACAGCCTTCGATGCCGCACAGGGACCACAAGGGGGCGTCGATAGAGATGTTGGTGCAGCTAGTGGGCTACTTTAACCCTTTGCGTGCCAGAGGGGTACGGAATGCATTGCTTTGCAATGCATTCCGTACCCGTCTGGTACTCAAAGGGTTAAAAAAATGCCCGGGCTGGTATTCCCCTACAATCCGCCCCTGGAGGGATTTGCAATGAGTCACTACACAAAGTATTCATCATGCCTCTGGTCCATAAAGGATGTATCCTTTGAATGTCTGTCCTGGCACTCAAAGGGTTATGGAGATTTGTGCAAAAGCTTAAAAGGCCCATTTAAATCAGCAGAAATTTTTGTAGATTTGTGTTTGACCCCCCAGTAATGCAATTGGTTTCCTGTAGATTTGCAGCAGTTCCCCTTATTTAATCAGAATCCTGATTGTTAGATGTGGACTTTAGTGTTCACTACAAACTCTGGATTCCTTCCAGTCACGGAATATGACCCTGTTCCACAGTGCACACAGAGATACTGGGTCAGACTGACCTGTAATACCGACTCGCCTCACCCACAGGAGAGCCACTTACATTATCACCGACTTGTGAGGGGGGCAGTGAAAGAGCAGGGAGACAGCCTGAGAGAGATAGATAGATAGATCATGGGAGCTGTGGGGGCAGAGAAAAGGTGAGGCAAAGACAGAGTGGGGAGACAGGCAGAGAGAGAGACACACACACAAAGACACAGGAAGGCAGAATTAGACACAGATAGGGGACAGGCAAACAGAGAGAGAGAGGTTACACAGAGAGAGAGAGAGAGCGACGTCCCGGACTGTCCCTTATTGGGGGTCTGTGTCCTGCGTCCCGGGTCACCCTCCACCGGGACAACAAAGAGTCCCGGACTAGAGCAATACGCACCAGTCCAGCCAGCCAATGAAATGTATTTGCTGTATGGTCCTCATTGGCTGGCTGAGCAAGGACCATATAGCAAGTACATTTCATTGGCTGGCTGGACTGGTACGTGCGAGACAGCTGGGATGGAGCAGGTGAAAGTGAGACCCGCGGCTGAGGCTCCCGCCGGCGCTGACCATCTTTCTGAGGCTGATCCCACTGGGAACTCTTACTCTGTGTCAGCCTCAGAAAGATGGTCAGCGCCGGTGGGAGCCTCAGCTGTGGGACTAGGATGACTACATGTCCCGGAATGGCAGAACCGAAGTGTGGTCACCCTAGAGCGATGGGAGGAAGACAGAGTGAGAGAGAGAGAGAGAGAGAGAGAGAGAGAAGGAAAAGAGAGAGATAGAGAGAGGGAAGGAAGGAAAAGAGAGAGAGAGACAGCTGAGGCAAATAGAGAGATGGGGAAGCAGAAAGGGAGAGAGATGCAGGGGCAGAGAGAGATAGGAGAGGCACAAATAGAGAGAGACAGGAAAGGCAGAGAAAGAGAAAGGCAGGGGTGGCAGACAGAGAGAGACAGGAGAGGTACACACAGAGAGATACAGAGAGAGACAGGAGAGGTACACACAGAGATACAGAGACAGGAGAGGTACACACAGAGAGATACAGAGACAGGAGAGGTACACACAGAGATACAGAGACAGGAGAGGTACACACAGAGAGATACAGAGAGAGACAGGAGAGGTACACACAGAGATACAGAGACAGGAGAGGTACACACAGAGAGATACAGAGAGAGACAGGAGAGGTACACACAGAGAGATACAGAGAGAGACAGGAGAGGTACACACAGAGAGATACAGAGAGAGACAGGAGAGGTACACACAGAGAGATACAGAGAGAGACAGGAGAGGTACACACAGAGAGATACAGAGAGAGACAGGAGAGGTACACACAGAGAGATACAGAGACAGGAGAGGTACACACAGAGAGATACAGAGACAGGAGGGGTACACACAGAGAGATACAGAGACAGGAGAGGTACACACAGAGAGATACAGAGAGAGACAGGAGAGGTACACACAGAGATACAGAGAGAGACAGGAGAGGTACACACACAGAGATACAGAGAGAGACAGGAGAGGTACAAACAGAGAGATACAGAGAGAGATAGGAGAGGTACACACAGAGAGATACAGAGACAGGAGAGGTACACACAGAGAGATACAGAGACAGGAGAGGTACACACAGAGAGATACAGAGAGAGATAGGAGAGGTACACACAGAGAGATACAGAGAGAGACAGGAGAGGTACACACAGAGAGATACAGAGAGAGATAGGAGAGGTACACACAGAGAGATACAGAGACAGGAGAGGTACACACAGAGAGATACAGAGACAGGAGGGGTACACACAGAGAGATACAGAGACAGGAGGGGTACACACAGAGAGATACAGAGAGAGACAGGAGAGGTACACACAGAGATACAGAGACAGGAGAGGTACACACAGAGATACAGAGACAGGAGGGGTACACACAGAGATACAGAGACAGGAGAGGTACACACAGAGATACAGAGACAGGAGAGGTACACACAGAGAGATACAGAGACAGGAGAGGTACACACAGAGAGATACAGAGAGAGACAGGAGAGGTACACACAGAGAGATACAGAGAGAGATAGGAGAGGTACACACAGAGAGATACAGAGACAGGAGAGGTACACACAGAGAGATACAGAGAGAGACAGGAGAGGTACACACAGAGAGATACAGAGAGAGACAGGAGAGGTACACACAGAGAGATACAGAGAGAGACAGGAGAGGTACACACAGAGAGATACAGAGAGAGACAGGAGAGGTACACACAGAGAGATACAGAGAGAGACAGGAGGGGTACACACAGAGAGATACAGAGAGAGACAGGAGAGGTACACACAGAGAGATACAGAGAGAGACAGGAGAGGTACACACAGAGAGATACAGAGAGAGACAGGAGAGGTACACACAGAGAGATACAGAGAGAGACAGGAGAGGTACACACAGAGAGATACAGAGACAGGAGAGGTACACACAGAGAGATACAGAGACAGGAGAGGTACACACAGAGAGATACAGAGACAGGAGGGGTACACACAGAGAGATACAGAGACAGGAGAGGTACACACAGAGAGATACAGAGAGAGACAGGAGAGGTACACACAGAGATACAGAGAGAGACAGGAGAGGTACACACACAGAGATACAGAGAGAGACAGGAGAGGTACAAACAGAGAGATACAGAGAGAGATAGGAGAGGTACACACAGAGAGATACAGAGACAGGAGAGGTACACACAGAGAGATACAGAGACAGGAGAGGTACACACAGAGAGATACAGAGAGAGATAGGAGAGGTACACACAGAGAGATACAGAGAGAGACAGGAGAGGTACACACAGAGAGATACAGAGAGAGATAGGAGAGGTACACACAGAGAGATACAGAGACAGGAGAGGTACACACAGAGAGATACAGAGACAGGAGGGGTACACACAGAGAGATACAGAGACAGGAGGGGTACACACAGAGAGATACAGAGAGAGACAGGAGAGGTACACACAGAGATACAGAGACAGGAGAGGTACACACAGAGATACAGAGACAGGAGGGGTACACACAGAGATACAGAGACAGGAGAGGTACACACAGAGATACAGAGACAGGAGAGGTACACACAGAGAGATACAGAGACAGGAGAGGTACACACAGAGAGATACAGAGAGAGACAGGAGAGGTACACACAGAGAGATACAGAGAGAGATAGGAGAGGTACACACAGAGAGATACAGAGACAGGAGAGGTACACACAGAGAGATACAGAGAGAGACAGGAGAGGTACACACAGAGAGATACAGAGAGAGACAGGAGAGGTACACACAGAGAGATACAGAGAGAGACAGGAGAGGTACACACAGAGAGATACAGAGAGAGACAGGAGAGGTACACACAGAGAGATACAGAGAGAGACAGGAGGGGTACACACAGAGAGATACAGAGAGAGACAGGAGAGGTACACACAGAGAGATACAGAGAGAGACAGGAGAGGTACACACAGAGAGATACAGAGAGAGACAGGAGAGGTACACACAGAGAGATACAGAGAGAGACAGGAGAGGTACACACAGAGAGATACAGAGACAGGAGAGGTACACACAGAGAGATACAGAGACAGGAGAGGTACACACAGAGAGATACAGAGACAGGAGAGGTACACACAGAGAGATACAGAGAGAGACAGGAGAGGTACACACAGAGATACAGAGACAGGAGGGGTACACACAGAGAGATACAGAGACAGGAGAGGTACACACAGAGAGATACAGAGACAGGAGAGGTACACACAGAGAGATACAGAGACAGGAGAGGTACACACAGAGAGATACAGAGAGAGACAGGAGAGGTACACACAGAGAGATACAGAGAGAGACAGGAGAGGTACACACAGAGATACAGAGACAGGAGGGGTACACACAGAGAGATACAGAGACAGGAGGGGTACACACAGAGAGATACAGAGACAGGAGAGGTACACACAGAGATACAGAGACAGGAGAGGTACACACAGAGAGATACAGAGACAGGAGAGGTACACACAGAGAGATACAGAGAGAGACAGGAGAGGTACACACAGAGATACAGAGACAGGAGAGGTACACACAGAGATACAGATACAGGAGAGGTACACACAGAGATACAGAGACAGGAGAGGTACATACAGAGATACAGATACAGAGACAGGAGAGGTACACACAGAGATACAGAGACAGGAGAGGTACACACAGAGATACAGATACAGGAGAGGTACACACAGAGATACAGATACAGAGACAGGAGAGATACACACAGAGATACAGAGACAGGAGAGGTACACACAGAGATACAGAGACAGGAGAGGTACACACAGAGATACAGAGACAGGAGAGGTACACACAGAGAGATACAGAGAGAGACAGGAGAGGTACACACAGAGATACAGAGACAGGAGGGGTACACACAGAGAGATACAGAGACAGGAGAGGTACACACAGAGAGATACAGAGACAGGAGAGGTACACACAGAGAGATACAGAGAGAGACAGGAGAGGTACACACAGAGAGATACAGAGAGAGACAGGAGAGGTACACACAGAGAGATACAGAGACAGGAGAGGTACACACAGAGAGATACAGAGACAGGAGAGGTACACACAGAGAGATACAGAGACAGGAGAGGTACACACAGAGAGATACAGAGAGAGAAATGGGAGGCAGATAGAGAAAGAGAGAGAGGAGGTGGGCAGGGAGAGAGATGGGGAGGCCGACAAGAGATACAGAGACAGGAGAGAAAAGAAAGAGAGGCAGACTGAGAATGAGACAGGGGCGGCAGACACTGAGAGAGAGAGACAGGGGAGACAGACATAAATAGAGACAGTCAGAGAGGCAGTGGAGACAAACAGAGAGACAAAGAGAGAGATGAAGTGTCTGAAATCTCATTTTTTGCACTTAGTATATATAAATCTCCCTTATCCAGCGCCTGTACTTAACCTTGCTTACAGATGTCTTTACTACATACCAGTGCGTAAACAAGTCCTCTAGACCAGGGGTGCACCAACCTGTCCTCAGACCCCCCCCAATCAGTGCCAGATTTCAGGATCTCTTAACATGAACACAGGTGAATCAGTCAGTGGTTTCATCATTCTGAAGGATCTGACATTCATAACACTTGTGTTTAATTGATGAGATCCTGAAAAACCTGCACTGTTGGTGGGACCTGAGAACTAGGCCGACCAGATCTCACCTTTAACCCCTTAACGACAGATGACTTACCAGGTACGTCCCACAGAAACTGTCACTTAGTGACAGAGGACTTACCTGGTAAGTCACGGAAGTCCGCGTCTCCGTGCGGCTGCACGCAGCTCGGAGACTCAGGACTTCTTTGAAAAAAAATAAAAAATGTTCGGCGGGCGTTAACGTGACAGCCGCGTACGAACGCGGCTGTCACTAAGGGGTTAACCGGGGACACATAGGAAATAGCCATTTTGCAGTACATCACTGAAATGAAAGCAGTCCTGCAGTATGCATTTCTCCTATGCGTCCCCGGTTAAAGGTGAGGTCTGGTCAGCCTACTGAGAACAGGCTTGTGCTCCCGTGCACTAGAGCCCGATCTCATTGTGATGAAGTCCACCGCTATAACAAGCAGCTCACACTCATTTCCTCTGTGCACCCAAACACCGCTGTTCCCCCTAAGGGGAGCAGAAGTGAGAAAACCAGCACTGAAAGAGTAAACAGAACTAGGCAGAGCTGCATGATGCACCTGTTGATCCTAGACAGCCCAGCATAAACAGTCCACTTTAACTCTTTCATTGCTGGATCACTCACCTGTGCATAACTTGGAGGAACACCGCCATACATTCCCACACTGTCCTCACGACTAATGTAAATGACTCATCATTTTCATAAAATGTTCCATATGTGGGAATTAATCAGGTAGAGCACATGTCTTTTGCATGGGGGTATTGGTTCAAGTAAAGACACAGACAACATAATTATGGGTTAACTCAGGCCACAGCTTTATTTAAAATTACATAATAACCTTTTTTACCCCAGACTTTAAGCCCTTGCCAATAACCAAATTTTAGTAGGCCAAAAACCTACCTACCCCCTTTTGAGCCTTAGGCTCCCCAATCTTGTTCCACCTTACCGCGCCCCATTAGCTGGTCACTGCAGCTCAATGGGGCCGGTGTCCAAACCCGCGACACAGTCCGGGTGTCATTGTCCCTAGGCCGCTGGCCTACCATCTTCCTGTAACCATATCCAACTTAATGACCTTATACACATTGGCAAGGGCCCAAAGCGCCACAAGGGCCTGATGAGACCACCTCTCATTCAGGCCCTTCCCCCCAACACAAAGCCATGACCTGCCCCAAAACCCCCACTAACGCTTGACTAAAGAAGCCCAACCCAACTGAATGGATGAACACCAGCACCCCAGTGCCCGTCAAGAGTCGGAACCCCCAAAAAAAATACTGTACCAGACCGCTAAAAAACCCTGTGCCCGACCACCAACCAAGCCACTCACCGAATCAGCCGGACTAGCCGAAGACCCTCCGGCAGGAGACACGACCTACACACACTTGGAGCACCAAACCAAGAAACTGGCCCCATATATCCCAACCGAGAACCACCAAACAACCAGTCCCAAACCGCTACCCACATACATGCCCAGGACACCAAAGAATGCCCCGTGACCAAAACCATCGACCCATGGAACTAAGTTGCCCATGCGAATGGCCCCGAAAAAGCCGAACCACCACCACACCGAAAAGACGCCCCAAGAGTCCCGCCACAAATCGACCGAAGAACCGCAGAAGCAGGCACAAGGAGAAACAAAAAACAAAAGATGGACGCTGAGCAGACCCCTCCACCAGATAGGCCACCAACCCATAATTGACATCCGCACCACAACAGAACTAGCACCGACCACCGCCCCCCAAGTGAAACACAATGACACACCAGCCCCACCCAGCCCGAACAGGCACACTCAAATCCCCAGCATGCCATATCCACCCCTACCATAATACCCCAAACCGACCAAGCCATAGCCAAAGAGACAGACACACATACTGTACCATTCCAACACCCCGGGCGACACTGCCCCCCCCAGGGGTTAACTGCCCCTTCCAAGCTACCCCAAACCAGCAGTGAAAGGCATTCAAACCGCCAGCACCCGAAGCAAGCCCCCAGAAAAACCAGCACCTGAAAACAAGTTACTGTACCCACAGCCACATACCAAGCCAGAAAATACCATCCCGATGTGGACATCCCCACCCGAGGACACAAAAAGTCAAAACGGAGAAGAAGCTGACAGACCATCATAGCCGAACCCACCCACTGCAACCTGAATGAAACACCACCCCACCAGCACGCATCTCCCGACCCCACAGACCGACCCCAAGGGCATCGAGTGAACCCAGTCAACAACGGAACTACCACCAACACCCTAATATCATCCCACCTGCCAAAACACCAGACTACAGAAAAAAGATGCCCCAAACTAACCCCTGACACGCCGCCAGGACGAGACCCCGCCCGACAATCCATCCGACACAGAAGAGTCAATCGAAAGTGAGGGAAAGATGCAAAGAGCACCCGAGATTCGCTCCAACGCAGGAGAAAGACCCGACCCTAGGTAAGAATGTGGCCTTCAAGAATAGGGATAACCCTATGCCTCCGAAGTCTGAATAGGAACCGTCCAAGCCTGCTGTAAATCCAGAAACTCCACCAGCCTATCCTCCAACCTGCCCCACTGCAGTCCACACCCCAAGATGCCCAAATCCCGCCAGGCCTCGAGAAGCGCAGACCCGCCAATGACCCCACTGTCCCCTCACCAGCCAAGTGGACCCCTAGTCCAAGCACCTGCGGAATCACGCAGCAACTGCAGGCCGCATCCCAACCACCGAACCCCCACCTAGAAGCTACAGCAAGGAAGTGCCCGATGGAGAAATACCCTGCCCCCCCCCATAGACCCACCCATTCGGAATACCAGACCAACCGCATCCCCACCAAACCCAAAGGGAAAAACCTGAAGATAGACAAGCAAGCAGATACTCTGTACCTTGGAATGATCCCCCAAGCTGAAATCAGCAACCAGGAGAGGTAAGCTGAACGTATAACACACCACCCCAACAAAAACTCCCACTGCACAGTCCCCGTCACCAAACCACCCCAGAGGCCCCCATGACGGACCCAAAGTACCCACCGCCGGAACCCCCACAATACATGCCGCAGAATCTGATCCCCCATGCAAACCCGCCATACAGAACCCGTAACACCTCCCCACTCTACAAGGCGCAGCCCAAAAGCGTCCGGAGAATGAACACTAGCGTCAACCCCCGGCGTGCCCACAGCACCCCGTCGGTCACACCCAGAAACGACCAACCATAGAGAAGGGATGGAACCTGAACCAACAAACAGACAAGCAGGACCCCCCCAGTGGACAAGCTCATCAATAAACCGCAGACCTGCAGTCCATCAGCCAGAAACGGCCCCCAGAGGAAGAGCAGACACAAAAGACCATCTAAAAACCCAGAATGGAGACGACTGCAGTCCCAGGCCCTGACGAAACTCAGCAACTGACAATCCCCTATCGAAGGAGCAAGCACCCCGAAAGGTGCCACCATACGCAAACCCAAAAGGCATGCCCCCGTAAAATGCTCAACAACAGACTCTAGCAACATGGAAAAGCACAGAACCCAATCCGAAACACCCACCGAAAGCTCTGAAACCCCCAGTGAGCGCCACCACCCCGTCACAACATACGGCCCCCCCAATCACAGGTGGCGTCTCATACCCCTAAAAGAGGGAGAAAACACCACCAACCTGTTACACCAGTATGTCCAGTGCCACCACCCGCAAAGGATGGCCCCCAAGGCCCCCACAACACCTATACCCGGGCTGAACAAAAATATAGTACTAATGCTCTACGTATCCGTTGTGTCAAAGATATAAAGTCAATATTGAAAAATCCAACTTGAAGGCTCACCTGTTGTTGGCTTCAGGGTGCTCTTATCCGACTTAAGATCCTCCGATCAGATCCATACATATCAAACATTATAACAAAGCGGGAGCACACCCGGCTCAGGTGTTGAAATCATAAACGGTCAAGCAAAACTGATGTTATTCGTAAAAAAATTAACTTTATTCCATCATATATGATAAAAGTTCAAAAACATCCAAAGACATGGCATGAAAAAATCAGCTACTATGAACAGTCTGACGCGTTTCGAGCATCTCTAGCTCTTATTCATAGACTAAATATCCAAATCAAACATAAAAGTTTAAAAAGTAGCAACCAAAAGCTGATTGGTGCTACATAGTAGCCTCATTCTGATAGATACCGCTGCATTAGCAATCAAGCTCTATCAGGAGGAGGAGCGGAGAACCAATACACAAATCGAAAAGCATGTTTGACTGCATGTCCAAGCTTAACAAAATCTTCCTCCAACTTTACAAAAGGAATCCCACAAAAATCTCAAAATAACAAATATACATCCAAATTCCTGATCATTGTCATTTTTTCATTTTTTCAATTCCACCATAAATGCATACATTGGAAGACATTAGAAAAAATTGGACAACACAGTCAATTGTATTTATACAAGATTACCACTTAAAGGGATATTCTCTTAAAGGGATATTGAAAAGGTAAAAAAACACACCTCCCATGGCTATGAATGATGGAACAAGATATAAGTCAAAATATAAAAATAGTAATAAACATACCAAATCCTCTTATATATACACCACTCTATAAATATGTATAACCATCTATCTTCATAGTCACAACAGGGCTTGAATTATCATTAATAGTTGATAAACGATAAATTCCTCAACAGCCTAAAATATGTGACTGATGTCCCATTCTGAATTTAGACCCAATGGTAATCTTGTTTTAAGATGAAAGATCCAGAAGGCTTCCCTTTTATTAATTAATGAGGACATATCTCCTCCTCTCCAAGGTAATCTTACTTTTTCGATACCTTGAAACATAAAAGCCATTCTGGATCCCTCATGCGATTCCAAAATATGCTTAGCAATCGCTGAATCAGTTAAACCCTTTTCCAGTTGATATAGATGTTCCCTTATTCATGCCTTAAGTGGACGACACGTTCGTCCCACATATTGAATAGAACACAATTTGCAACTGAACAGGTAAATTACATTGCTCGAATTGCAATTAATATAACTTTTAATTTGGTATCTACGAGCATCCACTTGACTGGAAAAATAATTAGAGACTTGTGCAAAGCCACAACATTTACATCGGTTAGCACCACACTTATAAAACCCTTTTTTTACCTTTTCAATATCCCTTTAAGAGAATATCCCTTTAAGTGGTAATCTTGTATAAATACAATTGACTGTGTTGTCCAATTTTTTCTAATGTCTTCCAATGTATGCATTTATGGTGGAATTGAAAAAATGAAAAAATGACAATGATCAGGAATTTGGATGTATATTTGTTATTTTGAGATTTTTGTGGGATTCCTTTTGTAAAGTCGGAGGAAGATTTTGTTAAGCTTGGACATGCAGTCAAACATGCTTTTCGATTTTTTGTATTGGTTCTCCGCTCCTCCTCCTGATAGAGCTTGATTGCTAATGCAGCGGTATCTATCAGAATGAGGCTACTATGTAGCACCAATCAGCTTTTGGTTGCTACTTTTTAAACTTTTATGTTTGATTTGGATATTTAGTCTATGAATAAGAGCTAGAGATGCTCGAAACGCGTCAGACTGTTCATAGTAGCTGATTTTTTCATGCCATGTCTTTGGATGTTTTTGAACTTTTATCATATATGATGGAATAAAGTGAATTTTTTTACGAATAACATCAGTTTTGCTTGACCGTTTATGATTTCAACACCTGAGCCGGGTGTGCTCCCGCTTTGTTTTAATGTTTGACCTATACCCGGGCCCCAAAATCTGTCTACACCCCAGCAAGCCATCCACCCCCTGCCATCCACCCCCAGTAGTTGAGGGACCCAGGAGCCCATGCCCCGATCCCCACCCAGACCCAACAGGCCAACAGCGGGACCGCTCGCTGGCCAAAAATCCCCCAGAGGCCACCACCCTTCCCGTCACCCCGGAAGGCACCCTGCCCCCAGCAAATAGATGGCAACCTGGTGGAGATGGAACTCCACCGCCCACACCAGGAACCGCAGTCCACAACTAATGGAGGGGAACCCCGAGGCCGCCCGCCCCCAGTGGCCAAAAAACCCCACTCCCCCGGCCCCCACTGTAGGACAGCCCAGAAAAACCCACTTTAGCGTGCCCGAGACCGGACCATGAACGGCCACCAAGATCCCCCCCAAGCCACCGAAGCCCCCTTTGGAGCCCTGCCAAGCACCCAGGCGTGCCCCAACCCGCTACCCGTGACCCCGGACACTGAAACAGTCCCCTTACAAACCCCAAGTAGGCGACCTCCCCAACAGCCGCATACCTGCTCCAGATCGATGATAGTTGCAACTCACAGGGTCACCATCCCTTCAGTCGTCACCACCGCGGATCACCGGACGCATGAGGTGTCTCTCCTGCGAAGTGTCCGCCACCTACAAAAGAAGACTGAAACCAACAAACCCCAACCCACCATCCTGCAACTACCCCCACCATACAGAGCTCGAATAACATGACCCAGAAAAGCGTAAATTTTTTTTTTTTTTGTTTTTTTTTGTTTTTTGTATAAGAGTTTGCATTGTGTTCATAATAAAATACAGAATCTTAAATTCCATAGTACAGCAATACCCCGCAACTGGGGCTCGTTAAAACAAAAGAAACCAATTGTGCAAAGACTGCCATACATAATGAAGATGCCGCTTCGGCAAAGGTCTGAAGTCCCCAGACGCAGCACGACCTAGAAACAAAGCACAATGTTCGTCCATAACCCTGAAGCACCCGGAGTAGCCCAAGCCATCCCAGGCCCCATACTCCTGCGCAACCAAGGACCAAAAAGAACTCACACCAGAGGGAGCGGGGGGGGGGGGATGCAGTCAGGACCACCGGGACCCGGACCTCAATGGCAGAAAAGGACCTAAACAGAAAAAAGGGGGGGGAAGGACCAGAAACACAAGGAAAAGGCCCTAACACAAAAAAAAAAAAAAAAAAAAGGGGGGGGGAGGGAGGACCAGGAACACCGAGGCGAAGACCCTAAAAAGAAAAAGGGGGGGGGGGGAGGACCAGGGACACAAGGAAAAAGGCCCTAAAAAGAAAAAGGAGACGCGGGATGAGACCCTGACAACAGATGAGTCATCCACAGGGAACTCCTGCAGCACCGCTACCAAGGCAATGAAGAGGACACACCACAGGCTCCAGAGAAGCAGTAATAGAGCAGCAAGCTGTGCCCCCTGACTGAGCGCCTCCCGCCCGCAGATTCCATCCGGAGACAGCTCCCGGCAGTAAGACCCGACTCCACACCTCTGCACACGCTCCATCACTCCCCGGCCCGCCTCACACCGCAAGCCGCATCCAGTCAGCTCTCACATCACACCGGCTGAAACTACCGCTCCACCCCTAACAGACAAAACAAAAAAGGGGGGGGGGTACTGCACACGGTGCAACCCGGCCCCACAGGAACAGCCCGCTGCCGCACCTACCCAGCCTCAGCCCAGTCGCGGCCTCCCACAGGATTCTCCCGCAGCCACGCGGAAAACAACTCAGCAGAGGACCAGCAACAGATCAGCAACGGGCCAGCAACGAAACAGCAACGGCTCACCCAGGGAACAGCAACGAACAGCATTGGATCAGCCAAAAAGTGAACAGGTACCCAAACAGGAAGCAGCCACGTAGAACTGCACGCTGTTCCATTCCAACATTGAGAGGAAGTGACAATTACCATGTGCTCCTTATATTACCTCTTACCATTTTCCCACTTCCTGTCTCCACCTCCTAACTTTACTTGCCACCCCCAGCTCAGACATGTCTCCCCTTCTTATTTTGCGGGGAGTTCTGAACTGTGGTCCCTTTCACTTATTGTAGAGTTAATACCTGTTTGGACTTTCCCCTCTGAGTCAAAAGGGTCAATGAACTAAGACTATCTGGAGAAATCTCAGTGCAAACCAACTGCACCATAATGGACAGATACAAACACAACTTGCCATTGACTTAAAGGGATAGTAATGTTTCACAATAAAAGCAGCTCTAATTAATCATCATAGTATTTGGACTTTTGGAGAGTGTTATTTCAATTCAGTCAGAGTTGTAGTTCAAGAGTAATTCAATGACAAAGTATCTCCTCCTGCCCCTTTTACTGATGTAACACTGCTCAGCCAGATCAGAAGGGAGGTGCCCAGGTAGACTGCAGAGAGAGACAATCTTCAAATAAGATAAGGGAAAAACCTGAAAAACTTGTCAAGGGGGGCAGGGCTTTCATTGTTCTCATAGGAAGAAGATTGTCCCCTGCTGTTATCTGTCTGGTCTATGGACTGGATTCCACATCTGAGAAGAGATGGCTTACACTAGGTAAAAGGGGCGGGAGGGGAAACTTTGCTTGTGAATATCTCTCAAACCATAAAGGTTTGAGAGATAAGACTTATATTGGTCTTCCTGTTTTTTTAATGCCTACAAAATAAAATAAAGATAAAACGAACTATTACTATCCTTTTCGCTGGAATTTTTTAACCCTTTGAATGTTTTGGAGACCTCAGTAGATTTCAAGCGGTTAAAATACCCATTTAAATCACTAAGTCATCTCTTATGGTGCAGAATGTTTGCACCAGATTTGCTATTGTTCTTCTTAGTGCATCAGCCTTATTGAGATAGATGAAAACAATTATCAGAACTGACAAGTCATGTTTTATCAACCCAAAGGCAGCAATCAATTAAATAAAAACGACCAAAAACAATCCAGATGAACAAAAACTGCATTCTGATGCACTTGATAAATCAAAAACAAAAAATGACATCCAATAAATAAAAATTTTTCATTTAAAACTACCGAACTGAGGCTCAGCTTCCATGTCAACTGGAGATACAATGTACAATGTAGCTGTTCCTCTAAGTTCAGGGTTATTGCACTGAAAGTGACCCTGCCTAAGGGGTAGTGGGAGATTCCATGGGTTTTAGTGGGGATAGGGGGCAGGTAAGTGCACACATAGACACCAAGGGGGTTTGAGCACCTGCACTTTTTGTCCAAAGTGCCCTTGTGCCCTTTTAACAAAAAAAAAAAAATGTAATCAGCCCGATTGTATCTTATCCCAGTCCGTTTTTCAATTTTGATTACCGGGGGGTGTTCTTCTCTCCTCTTATGTCCAGGTCCTTTTTAAGTGTAAGGTCCCTTTAACATGCCGGCTGGGTCCTTTTTATGTGCCGCCGGGTCTTCTCTTCTTGCGTGTCAGATCCTCTCCACTTACTCCTTGAGCCCCTGCCCCCCAAAATGTCTGCGCACGTCCCTGATAGGAGGAGATTTCCAAGTATTATCCCCAGCAGTGTGATATAACACAAGACTGAACACCATTACCTCTCTAAACCTTTAGAGGACTTGAACTTCTATCAACTTGAAGATTCCCAATGTGAAGTTCTTATTAGTAAAGAAGGAACACTGCACACTTCAACAGCCTACACAGCTGGATCCGGTCTGTTCAAAAGAAAGGTTTTATTAATGAACGGTACTTCTTATGGATTAGTCCCAATACCGGGAATATACACTGGCCAAAAACGTGTATGAGGACAATTGGACAACGGGGCTACAATAATTTAAGATGATAAACCGACTTAGTCCTCAAAGGGATAGTAACCCTCCCCGAACAACGTGGCGCCAAATGCGAGCAATCATGGAAACATACTTAACTCCCTTAGTCCCATCTCTCAAACCGTTAAGATTTGAGAGATATAAGAAAATAAAGACCTCCGCTCCCTCCCCTTTCTTCTCATACGTCCGCTGTATAGCGAACGTCATGAGATCCTGCTTCTGGGACAAGACAGTGGGTCTGCAGGAGCGCTGTCATCTAGATATCTAAGTATAATGACTTCATCGATATGGTCTAAAACGTGTACCTGGCTTGCAAGCACACGTTGTAGACCATTCCGATGAAGTCATTATACTCGATGACAGCGCTGCTGAAGAGCCGCTTACAGTCGGGCGACCGGATTCTGCCTCTGACAGTTTTACAGCTCGTCAGGCAGAAAGGGGAGGGATCGGAGACCTTTATTTTCTTATATCTCTCAAACCATAAAGGTTTGATAGATGAGACAAAGGGAGTTAAGTATGTTTCCATGATTGCTCGCATTTGGCGTCACGTTGTTTGGGGGGGTTACTATTCCTTTAAAGAAATTATAAAATAACAAACCTAACAAATCTGATATCTGCTTCTGACTATGTGGTAGAGGGGTAGCTTCCAACTCATCTGATGGGACTGCAGAATCTCCTCAAAATTTGGGGGGAAGGTAGAGAGACTAATTATATAGTTACTTCAAATATCCCATTCCTCCCTCACCTCTTTGACAGGACTCCCAGTACCTGGCAGGTCTACTGAAGAGTAAAACATCAAGAAATGCAACTTCATTCCTCCCAAGTGTCCCTATTTAGGAGATATAAGGGGTCCATACCTTCCAAGTGTCCCTCTTTAGTAGATATTAGGGGTCCATACCTTCCAAGTGTCCCTCTTTAGGAGATATTAGGGATCCGTACCTCCCAAGTGTCCCTCTTTAGGAGATGTTAGGGATCCGTACCTCCCAAATGTCCCTCTTTAGGAGATGTTAGGTGTCCATACCTCCCAAGTGTCCCTCTTTAGGAGATGTTAGGTGTCCATACCTCCCAAGTGTCACTCTTTAGGAGATATTAGGGATCCATACCTCACAAGTGTCTTTCTTTAGGAGATATTAGGGGTCCGTACCTCCCAAGTGTCTTTCTTTAGTCGGGACATTTCCTCTTTGAGACCCAAATCCCTCTGGTGTCCCTGTGTTTAAGAGATCAGACTGTGTGGTGTGTATGTAAGTGTATCACATTGCTCCACAGCAATAATACGCACATTAATGTTTATTTAAACTTCAGTATATGTGTTTATAAGTTGGTCTGTGTAAATAAAATAATTTGGTCTTCTTCTAAATTATTTATTCATTGAAATAAAGAGCTGTCAAGAGGTCTCGAAGTAACCCAAAAATTCTCAATAATGCCCCACCCACCAGCAACACCACCTAAACCAGAAGCGTCTGTCTTTGACAATCTGAAATACTGGGAGGTGTGCAACCTATTAACCATGTATGTCCTGCTGCCAAATTAACAACAGCTTTAAAGTGGTTGAAATCAAACTTGAAATGCTGCAATATGATCACCAGGGTAGACAACGTCTACTGAATGGAGGGGGCAGCAACATCTCAAGCAACCGAAATGAAAATTATTAATAAATATGACAAATAGTGGAATAATACCAGGGAGGAGATGCACTAAGGTGTGATAATAAGGTGATAAAGTGGAGATGACTTCTCCAGTGATATTACTTCTCCAATACCTATGTCATTATTTGGAGCCAATGCAAGTGGAAGAGTGCATAGGCTCCATAGAATAACATAGGAACTGGAGAAGTGGTATCACTGGAGACATCATCTCCACTTTATCTCCTCTTTATCGTCCCTTAGTGCATAACCCTAATTTATAATCTGACCTGAGATTCTCCTCTGCCCTATGAACCATTATCCAGTCCTCTTATAGTCATTATCTTACCCTACCATTCATCCCTTGCAATATTCTCTCTTTCCTCAATATTTCAGCAACCATTAATGTATATGATGTTCCTAAGCTACTTTGGGAGCTATGCACTAAGGCATGATAAAGAGGTGATAAAGTGGAGATGACTTCTCCAGTGATATCACTTCTCCAATTCCTATGTTATTCTGTGGAACCTATGCACTAAGATTTCTTCAGCTTTGGAGATCTTCGTGAATAGGCTCTATAGAATAACATAGGAACTGGAGAAGTGATAAAATGGAAAAGAGATCTCCACTTTATCTCCTCCTTATCATCTCTTAGTGAATTTCCCCTTTGTATTCTTGTTGTATTCTGATAAAATTATATTACAAAAATAAATGAGTTAAGCAACAAAAAACAGCAGACTCACAGACTGCGTTATCTCTGAACTTTATGTCAGTCTCCATGCTTTTGATCACAAGTGAGAACTCTAATGTTGGCTTTAACTAAAGTTTTATTGACCTTTTAAAGCTGAACTTTCTCATACTATACAGTTGCCCTTCAGTAATTAAACATAATACATGTATTACCTCTCAAAAGTGCCAGATTCTAAAGAAATCCTTAATCTTTGGAGACCGGAAGCCAGGCATCAGTGCAGACATCTTGTCTACGCATCTGAGCTGTCAGTCACGGTCTCCACTAAGAAGTATTGCAGTGTTCCACAAGGTAACCGGGAGGGTCTGACGGTGCACTAACCGGGTAGGGTTGCCACCCAGCTGGTAAAAAATTGACTTCTGTCCAATGTTAAGTCTATGGAGGGAATGTCATGGCCGGTATTTTTTTGAAGAAAAGGTGGCAACCCTATAACCGGGCCTTCAGTCTCCAAAGATTAAAGAAGCAGTAAACTTTTTTTTATGAAAACACATATTTTACAGATCATTTCCTGCTGAATAAAACAAGGTCACTCCCACAGCTGTCAGATGTTTTATTCAACATTTATAGCACTTTAAATAATCAGGAAGTGATTTTACTGTGTTTACTTCCTGATAGTTCTGACAGGAAGTGAATTTACTGTGTGTTACTTCCTGATAGTTCTAACTGACAGGAAATTAATTTACTGTGTTTACTTCCTGATAGTTCTGACAGGAAGTGACTCAGCAGTTTCTATCACATTCTATGGAGAACTGTATGTCACTGACTTTTCTGACTTTCCTCTCCATTAAAATGTAACAGAGAAAAATAATTAGAATTTGACCACTAGAGGGCACTGCTAATGTAAAAAAAACAACAAAAAAACAAAAACAATGGGATTAAACTGTAATAACTCTGGAAATATAAATCTCTCAGCAGTGGGAGTACCCTTATTTTACTCCATAGGAAAATCCCTACAATACATATTTTTTCATAAAAAAGTTTACTGCTCCTTTATGGATTTCTTTAGAATCTTTCACTTCTCAGAGGTAATACATGTATTACGAAGCTAGTCACCATATGTTTAATTATTGAAGGGCGACTGTATAGCATGTGAAAGTTCCGCTTTAAAGGGATAGTATTGTTTCATAATAAAAGCAGCTCTAATTAATAATCATAGTATTTGGACTTTGGAGAGTGTTATTTCAATTCTGTCAGAGTTGTTGTACAAGAGTAATTCAATGACAGTGTCCCCCTCCCTCCCCTTTTACTGATGTAACACTGCTCAGCCAGATCAGAAGGGAGGTGCCCAGGTAGACTGCAGAGAGGGACAATCTTCAATTAAGATAAGGGAAAAACCTGAAAAGCTTGTCAAGGGGGGCAGGGATTTCATTGTTCTCATAGGAAGAAGATTGTCCCCTGCTGTTATCTGTCTGGTCTATGGACTGGATTCCCATACCTCCCAACATTTCAAACTGCCAAAGAGGGACACTTGGGAGGTATGGATTCCACATCTGAGAAGAGATGGCTTACACTAGGTAAAAGGGGCGGGAGGGGGAAACTTTGCTTGTGAATATCTCTCAAACCATAAAGGTCTGAGAGATAAGACTTATATCGTTCTTCATGTTTTTTAATGCCTACAAAATAAAATAAAGTTAAAACGAAGTATTACTATCCCTTTAATACGTATAGATACAGGCACACATATTTTGTGACTCTAACCCTTTCACAATATATTGACGGCAGGTTTAAAGGTTGAATTCTTATCACTTTCCAGCCTCATTGTGAAAGAGACAGAGGTGACTATCAGTGAGTCAGTTTATAAGGACACTAAGACGTCTCCGGTATGGAAAACCTCCATCCTCAAAGATTGTAATGGCCTGTCTGGGTCCCATGGAGATGGCTTACCCCAAAATCCTCCGGTTTCTCCTGCCGCTGGGACTGCTGTTCCTGTTTATATATCTGAGCAGCACTAAACTACGTAAGTAGTAGCAGAATTCAGCCAAGTCAGCAGTGTATTCTGGATGCAGACTAGGACAAAAACACAACTAAGCACCGTAGTGGAAATCTGTAAGATATAATGGATTAACCCCTTAACGACCGGCCGTGCAGGCACGCAGCGGAGCATTTTTTTTTTTTTTTTGACAATCCGACTCAGGGCTCCCCAAACGGCATGCAGCCGCACGGGGAGCCCTAAAATCCATGACGGTCATAGTACGTCATGGGTCGTTCAGTCGCTTTTTACCCATGACGTACCATGACCGTGCAGGGTCGTTAAGGGGTTAAAGGTCCCATTTATATCACTGGGAAGTTATACTGCTTCCTTATAGTGCAGAATGTAGCCAGTTCTCCCTAGCAGATTAGCCTCAGAATATATATGTCTGATATAAAGTGAACTTTACCCTTTATGTTGTGATTTAACCTTTTTTTTTTTTGTGGGGTAGAGGGGGTTCTCTTTTGGGGAGATCTTTTTGTTTTGTTTTGTGGGATTTTGTGTTTAATGCTACTATAAAAAAAAACTTCCTTCTTCACTGTTTACTTTCATTTTATACATTTTTAACCATTTAAAAACCAGTGGGCTGTGCAGCGCATTGCTTTGAGCAATGAGTTGCACAGCCATCATAAAGGGTTAAGATGTGTAATGTATATGAGAATCCCAGGGTGTTAATCACGTATTTAATTAGTACTGTTTTATTTATTACTTTTTTTTTCTTTTTTTTTTTTGGGGGGGGGGTTCCTAAATTTTCCACCTTTTTTTGGGGGGGGGGGGGGAGGGAGTGCTAAAGTTTCCACCAGAAAAATGTACCCTGCAGTCTCCATACCTCCCAAGTGTCCCTCTTTAGGAGATATTAGGGGTATATATCTCCCAAGTGTCTCCTTTAGGAGATATTAGTGATACATACATCCCAAGTGTCCCTCTTTAGTAGATATTAAGGGTATATATCTTCCAAGTGTCTCCTTTAGGAGATATTAGTGATACATACCTCCCAAGTGTCCCTCTTTAGGAGATATTAGGGATCCATACCTCCCAAGTGTCCCTCTTTAGGAGATATTAGGGGTATATACCTCCCAAGTATCCCTCTTTAGGAGATATTAGGGGTCCATACCTCCCAAGTGTCCCTCTTTAGGAGATATTAGGGGTCCATACCTCCCAAGTGTCCCTCTTTAGGAGATATTAGGGATCCATACCTCCCAAGTGTCCCTCTTTAGGAGATATTAGGGATCCATACCTCCCAAGTGTCCCTCTTTAGGAGATATTAGGGGTATATACCTCCCAAGTATCCCTCTTTAGGAGATATTAGGGGTCCATACCTCCCAAGTGTCCCTCTTTAGGAGATATTAGGGGTCCATACCTCCCAAATGTCCCTCTTTAGGAGGGACAGTCCCTCTTTAGAGACTCAAATCCCTCTGTCCCTCTTTCCCACCCTGGTGTCCCTGTGTTTAGATCAGACTATGTGGTGTGTATATAAGTGTATCACTCTGGTGTCCCTGTGTTTAGGAGATCAGACTGTGTGGTGTGTATATAAGTGTATCACCCTGGTGTCCTGTGTTTAGGAGATCAGACTGTGTGGTGCGTATATAAATGTATCACCCTGGTGTCCCTGTGTTTAGGAGATCAGACTGTGTGGTGCGTATATAAGTGTATCACCCTGGTGTCCCTGTGTTTAGGAGATCAGACTGTGTGGTGTGTATAGAAGTGTATCACCCTGTTGTCCCTGTGTTTAGGAGATCAGACACTGTGGTGTGTGTACATAAGTGTATCACCCTGGTGTCTCTGTGTTTAGGAGATCAGACTGTGTGGTGTGTATATAAGTGTATCACCCTGGTGTCCCTGTGTTTAGGAGATCAGACTGTGTGGTGTGTATAGAAGTGTATCACCCTGGTGTCCCTGTGTTTAGGAGATCAGACTGTGTGGTGTGTATATAAGTGTATCACCCTGGTGTGCCTGTGTTTAGGAGATCAGACTGTGTGGTGTGTATATAAGTGTATCACCCTGGTGTCCCTGTGTTTAGGAGATCAGACTGTGTGGTGTGTATAGAAGTGTATCACCCTGGTGTTCCTGTGTTTAGGAGATCAGACTGTGTGGTGTGTATATAAGTGTATCACTCTGTTGTCCCCATGTTTAGGAGATCAGACTGTGGTGCTTATATAAGTGTATCACCCTGGTGTCCCTGTGTTTAGGAGATCAGACTGTGTGGTGCGTATATAAGTGTATCACCCTGGTGTCCCTGTGTTTAGGAGATCAGACTGTGTGGTGTGTATATAAGTGTATCACCCTGGCTAAGTGTATCACCATGATGTCCCTGTGTTTAGGAGATTAGACTGTGTGGTGTGTATATAAGTGTATCACCCTGGTGTCCCTGTGTTTAGGATATCAGACTGTGTGGTGTGTATATAAGTGTATCACCCTGGTGTCCCTGTGATTAGGAGATCAGACTGTGTGGTGTGTATATTTGTGTATCACATTGCTCCACAGCAATAAAACTCACATTAATGTTTGTATAAACTTCAGTATATGTGTTTATAAATCATACTCTGTAAATAAAATACTTTGGTTTTATGATAAATAATTTATTCAGTTACATAAAAAAGTGTCAATAGATCATGAGGTAACCTATAAATTATTGGTAATGGCCTCCCCACCAGCCACGCCCCCAGCAACATCTCTTAAAACACAAGTGTCCCTCTTTGGACATTTAAATTGGTGGGAGGTATGAGTCTGCAGTGATTGCTACAGACTTGAACTGGTCCCCATGCAGAGTATATTCTTCAGATCTGTTTTAAAGGGTTGGATTGGCAACCGTGGTGTGTTAGTGTGTGTTGGGGGGTAATTACTTACACTTGTGAGTATGGCGGTCAGGGATAGGCAGGGATAATTCATTTTTAAATGCTGCTAACTGTGCATGTTTGAAGGAACTGTCTACTAGATCAGTGCAGGAAGATATCCAAAGCAATGAATACTTCCCCAGCATTCAAGGGGTTAAATGATCAACTTGTAGTCAAACATGAAAACCTGTAAGGAAACTTACATTTGCTTAAGGTAGTCAAACCTATAGTTAAACCTATACTGATTTACTTGTGGTCAAACCTTTATTGATCAATCTGTAGTAAAACCTTTATTTATACACCTGTACTGAAACCTGTATTCAAACCTTTATTTATACACCTGTACTCAAATCTTTATTTATACACATGTACTTATACACCTGTACTCAAACCTTTATTTATACACCTGTACTCAAACCAGTAGTCAAACTGTAGTCAACCCTTTATTTATCACTGGTAGTCTAACTTGTAGTAAAACCTTAGTGGTCTTCCCATTTTCCTATTGTAAAAACCTCAAACCTTATTTGGTCCTTCGTCTTGTCTTATTTTCAGGACAGCCTTATGCCTATCCCATGCATTCTTACATCCCCTCACTGTATTAACCTCTACCACTTCTGCTTGTAGACTTATTCCACGGATCTACCACTTCTGCTGGTAGGCTATTCCACGTATCTACCACTTCTGCTAGTAGGATATTCCAGTTATTTACCACTTCTGTTGGTAGGCTATTCCACTTATCTACCACTTCTGCTGGTAGACTATTCCACTTATCTACCACTTCTGCAGGTAGGCTATTCCACTTATCTAACAATTCTGCTGGCAGGCTATTCTACTTATCTACCACTTCTGCTTGTAGGCTATTGTGCTTATCTACCACTTTTGTTGGTAGGCTATTCCACTTATCTACCACTTCTGTTGGTAGGCTATTCCACTTATCTACCACTTCTGCTGGTAGACTATTCCACTTATCTACCACTTCTGCTGGTAGGCTATTCCACTTATCTACCACTTCTGCAGGTAGGCTATTCCACTTATCTAACAATTCTGCTGGCAGGCTATTCTACTTATCTACCACTTCTGCTTGTAGGCTATTGTGCTTATCTACCACTTTTGTTGGTAGGCTATTCCACTTATCTACCACTTCTGTTGGTAGGCTATTCCACTTATCTACCACTTCTGCTGGTAGACTATTCCACTTATCTACCACTTCTGCTGGTAGGCTATTCCACTTATCTAACAATTCTGCTGGTAGGCTATTCTACTTATCTACCACTTCTGCTGGTAGGCTATTGTGCTTATCTACCACTTCTGTTGGTAGGCTATTCCACTTATCTACCGCTTTTTCTCATAGGTTATTCCACTTATCTACCACTTCTGCTGGTAGGCTATTCCGCTTATCTACCACTTCTACTGGTAGGCTATTCCACTTATCTACCACTTCTGCTGGTAGGCTATTCCGCTTATCTACCACTTCTACTGGTAGGCTATTCCACTTATCTACCACTTCTGCTTGTAGGCTATTCCACTTATCTATCACTTCTGCTGGTAGGCTATTCCACTTATCTACCACTTCTGCTGGTAGGCTATTCCACTTATCTACCACTTCTACTGGTAGGCTATTCCACTTATCTACCACTTCTGCTGGTAGACTATTCCGCTTATCTACCACTTCTACTGGTAGGCTATTCCACTTATCTATCACTTCTACTGGTAGGCTATTCCGCTTATCTACCACTTCTACTGGTAGGCTATTCCACTTATCTACCACTTCTGCTGGTAGGCTATTCCACTTATCTACCACTTCTGCTGGTAGACTATTCCACTTATCTACCACTTCTGCTGGTAGGCTATTCCACTTATCTACCGCTTTTGCTGGTAGGCTATTCCGCTTATCTACCTCTTCAGCTGGTAGGCTATTACAATTATCTACCACTTCTGCTAGAAGGTTATTCCACTTTTCTACCGCTTTTGCTGGTAGGCTATTCCACTTATCTACCACTTCTACTGGGGGGCTATTCTGCTTATCTACCACTTCTGCTGGTAGGCTATTCCGCTTATCTACCACTTCTACTGGGGGGCTATTCTGCTTATCTACCACTTCTGCTGGTAGGCTATTCCTCTTATCTACGTCTTCAGCTGGTAGGCTATTACAATTATCTACCACTTCTGCTAGTAGGCTATTCCGCTTATCTACCACTTCTGCTAGTAGGCTATTCCACTTATCTACCACTTCTACTGGAAGGCTATTCCGCTTATCTACCTCTTCAGCTGGTAGGCTATTCCGCTTATCTACCTCTTCAGCTGGTAGGCTATTCCACTTATCTACCACCTCTGCTGGTAGGCTATTCCGCTTATCTACCACTTCTGCTGGTAGGCTATTCCACTTATCTACCACTTCTGCTGGTAGGCTACTCCACTTATCTACCACTTCTGTTGGTAGGCTATTCCACTTATCTACCACTTCTGCTGGTAGGCTATTCCACTTATCTACCGCTTTTGCTGGTAGGCTATTCCACTTATCTACCGCTTTTGCTGGTAGGCTATTCCACTTATCTACCACTTCTGCTGGTAGGCTATTCCACTTATCTACCACTTCTACTGGTAGTCTATTCCACTTATCTACCACTTCTGCTGGTAGATTATTCCACTTATCTACCACTTCTGCTGGTAGGCTATTCCACTTATCTACCACTTCTGTTGGTAGGCTATTCCACTTATCTACCACTTCTGCTGGTAGGCTATTCCACTTATCTACCGCTTTTGCTGGTAGGCTATTCCACTTATCTACCGCTTTTGCTGGTAGGCTATTCCACTTATCTACCACTTCTGCTGGTAGGCTATTCCACTTATCTACCACTTCTACTGGTAGGCTATTCCACTTATCTATCACTTCTACTGGTAGGCTATTCCACTTGTCTAACTCTTCTGCTGGTAGGCTATTCCAGTTATCTACCGCTTTTGCTGGTAGGCTATTCCACTTGTCTAACACTTCTGCTGGTAGGCTATTCCACTTATCTACCGCTTTTGCTGGTAGGCTATTCCACTTATCTACCACTTCTACTGGTAGGCTATTCCACTTGTCTAACACTTCTGCTGGTAGGCTATTCCACTTATCTACCACTTCTGCTGGTAGGCTATTCCGCTTATCTACCACTTCTACTGGTAGGCTATTCCACTTGTCTAACACTTCTGCTGGTAGGCTATTCCACTTATCTACCACTTCTGCTGGTAGGCTATTCCGCTTATCTACCACTTCTGCCGGTAAGCTATTCCACTTGTCTAACACTTCTGCTGGTAGGCTATTCCACTTATCTACCACTTCTGCTGGTAAGCTATTCCACTTATCTACCACTTCTGCTTGTAGGCTGTTCCGCTTATCTACAATTTTTGCTGGTAGGCCATTCCGCTTATCTACCACTTCTGCTGGTAAGCTATTCCACTTATCTACCATTTTTGCTGGGAGGCTATTCCACTTATCTACCACTTCTGCTGGTAGGCTATTCCGCTTATTTACGACTTCTGCTGGTAGGCTATTCCGCTTATCTACCACTTCTGCTGGTAGGCTATTCCACTTATCTACCTCTTTTGCCTATCCCATGCATACTTACATTCCTTCACTGTACTAACTTCTACCACTTCTGCTTGTACGCTTATTCCACGTATCTACCACTTCTGCTGGTAGGCTATTCTGCTTATCTACTACTTCTGCTGGTAGGCTATTCCACTTATTTACCACATCTGTTGGTAGGCTATTCCACTTATCTACCACTTCTGCTGGTAAGCTATTCCACTTATCTACCACATCTGCTTGTAGGCTATTCCGCTTATCTACCGCTTTTTCTGATAGGCTATTCCACTTATCTACCTCTTCAGCTGGTAGGCTATTCAGCTTATCTACTACTTCTGCTGGTAGGTTATTCCACTTATCTACCACTTTTGCTGGTGGGCTATTCCACTTATCTACCACTTCTGCTGGTAGGCTATTCCACTTATCTACCACTTCTGCTGGTAGGCTATTCCACTTATCTACCACTTCTGTTGGTAGGCTATTCCACTTATCTACCACTTCTACTGGTAGGCTATTCCACTTATCTACCACTTCTACTGGTAGGCTATTCCGCTTATTTACGACTTCTGCTGGTAGGGTATTCCACTTATCTACCACCTTCTCAGTGAAGGAAAACTTTCTTACCTTACATCTAAACTTCTGACCCTCTACATAGAAACACACGTTTCCTGGGATATAAGAACCATTCGGCCCATCTAGTCGCCCACTTTCCTACTGTAAAAACCTCAAACCTTATTTGGTCCTTGGTCTTATGTTACGTTCATGATAGCTTTATTCCTATCCCATGCATTCTTACGTTCCTTCACTGTATGAACCTCTACCACTTCTACTGGTAGGCTATTCCACTTATCTACTCGTTATTAGGGTAGACACGATCTATGATTAAGCACTATCTGTGGGAAATGCGTAAAACCATTACTATGTGTGCCATTTGTTTCCACTGAACTAGCTAATTTTTATCTATTTAGAAAATGTTTAACCAGGAAGAATAAAATAAAATAAATAAATAAAGCTGGGTTATATTATCTTGAGTTCATGCAAGAGTGCAACCTGTTTTTTACATTGTTAGCATATCAGAGAGTTAATTTTGTCTCCTATGGTAGAGGTGATTTGCTTCATTTCTTCTTAGTACAGCAGCATCAATGTTTTTTATTTAGGGTATTAAACACTTAAAAAGACAGTAGTGTCTCTGAAGCTTCGATCATGCCATAGTAATGATGCTCTCAACCATTGGCAAACTTCAGATTGGTCCATTTGATGAGTAATTAGATTATAAAATTTCCTCCTCCAGCCCCTTCTTCCCTGAGATCTGAAATTCGGCCACTTGATCAGACAGATCGCAACCAGGGGCAATATTCTGTCCATCATTATAAGAAAAACCCTGCCCCCTTTCAGACAGGAGAGCAGGTTTTTCCCTATATTGAGAGAAGATTGTCCCTCATTGTGATCCAGACGGGCTTTCTGATCTGGAGTGAAGAAGAGTGATATATCTGAAAGGAGTGGGAGGGGGAATCTAATTGATCATCAAGCAGAGCGATCTGAAGTTTGGCAACGGTGGAGAGCGTTATTACTAAGTGTTAGGAATAATCGATGATTCATTTATGCAGAGACATTACTATCACTTAAGAAACAGTGCTTTTTTGCACCTTAAAAGAGCAGTAACAGGGTCAATACTTTTATCCCACTGCCAGTGCCCTAATAGAATGGAAACAGAGGTCCCACAGCTCATGAGTCATCCATTCACAGCTTTTTCCAGCCCCTTGTCTGCAGTTCCACCATCAGTAGGCTTCCCTGGAGAGAGGAAAGAGTTGTACGTTGAGCAAGGTTCTGACATCACCCAGCTGTTCCATTATCCGGATCTGAACAGAAAACCTCGAGAGAAACAATGCATTAAAAGCTGATCCCATCCACTTGGACCTTGCTTCCTTTCGAGAGTCACCTTCAGATTAGGCCGCTTATCTTTGGACCACTATCATTTTGCCAAGGCCTGATAACTTTATCTTATCCCAGTTGCAGGCATTACTTCTACCGTCTTTGGGAGAAGGAGTTGAATACAATGCTTGAAACATCCACTGTTAGGCTACACAAATCAGCCACCAGAGAACTCAATTACAAATTGATAACCAGATGGTATCTCACCCCACAACGTCTGGCGGACTTTAAACCATCATCTGGATCAAAGTTGCATGTTTGGTGGTCATGTGTTAAAATACCCCCCTTCTGGACCACTGTTGTCAATCATATTAACCATGTGTTTCACACTTCACTTCCAGTTGATCCCCTCATCTGTCTCTTTCTAGACTTTAACAATCACATAGACAAACCCGCAAATAATCAGTGGTTCTGTATTAGGAGTCTGCTAAATGCAGCTAAATCAATTATCCCTGTTAACTGCAGGTCCGGATTTGCAATAAGGCAGAGTAGGCATCTGCCTACAGGTGCACCCCACAGAGGGGCGCCTGTCACTGAAATCAATTTTATTTATTTATTATTTTTTTTTTATTACAGCGATGGCACAGTGCACAGTGGCAGCAGTAACTATCCGCATAGTAAGGTCTGTGCCTCCTTCTGCACAGATCTGTATGCTGTTGCTCCCTCCTCGGCTCTTTAGTAATGGAGAGCACTGGGAGATGACATCATCTCCATGACATCATCTCCATGACATCATCTCCCAGCGCTCTACATTAGAGAAGACCGCGGGAGCAACAGCATAACAGATCTGTGCTGAAGAAGGCACAGACTTTTCCTGCCGCTGGACCACCAGGGAGGTAGGAAACAGATATGGGGGGCAATGTGAAGATGATGGGGGCAATGTGGAGCTGATGTGGGCAATGTGAGGGCAAGTTAGAGCCTGCTGGGGGCAAGTTAGAAGCTGATGGGGCAATGTGAGCGCAAGTTGGAGCTGATAGGGGCAATGTGAGGGCAAGTTGGAGCTGATGGGGGCAATGTGAGGGCAAGTTGGAGCTGATGGGGCAATATGGAGCTGATGGGGGGCAACGTGAGGGCATTATGGTTATGTGGGGGTAATGTGGAAATTTGGAGCATTGTTAGGTGTCCAGTGGAGTTGACCAGTGGGGGGGGGGCTCTTCAGATTTCTGTGCCTACAGGCTCCTGAGATGTAAATCCGGCTCTGCTTAACTGGGGATCAAATTCTCAACCTCCTTTATCGGAATGGTTCGCCAAGCATAATCTCCATCAACTGGAAACTCTTCATTCCCTTTTCTCCACTAACACTTTTAATATCCCGTCTTCATGGTCAGATTGTATCTCATACACATCATCTTCCGACAGGAGTTAGATGTCCCTTGAGTTGAGCGACTCTGTATTAGCCGGCTGGGGCTGGAGTTGGGACCAATCGTCCTTCAGGTGCTGGTCTTGCTCCGTAAGCCCAGTATGTGACAAGACCGGCCGCGGGAGTGACTCGTGTGCGGGTTGGAGAATGGGGGTGTTGCTCTAATGCTACAGATCACATTGGGCAGAGTTGAGAAGAGTAAGAGGATTTCATTTTTTTCCCCTACCCTCCTTCATTCCCATCCCCTTCTTGTATTCGGAACATGAGTATACGCGCACAATCTACTGAGGCTTGTTTTGTAAACTTCCTAGCATACTCTAAGAATTTGATGTTGTGTAATATTTGCCTCTAATAGGCTAGACATGACTTATATGCTTATACTAAATAGCTGTTTCTTATTTATTTGATTTAATGCTGTTTATCATCTTGTCTTCTTTGTAAATCCATAAGAATATATACCTTTGTGTATGATGCATTTTGTTGAACTTCAATAAAGTATTTAAAGAAAAAAAAAAGCTGATCCCATTGTTGTGTGAGAAGAAGTATACAAGGATCTCTCTGGTGAACTATTCATTCCAAGGTCAGATCAAATAACTAGAGGCCAGCCCTTGAGATGAGAGGAAAGGAGGTTTCAATTTCAGCAGAGGAAAGGGTTTTTTTACACTACGGTCTGTTAAATTATGGAATTCCTTGCCCAGGGATGTGGTTATGGAAGATACAATGGATACATTTAAGAGAAGACTAGATACATTTCTTTCCAGAGGGAACATACAGGGTTATACTGTGTATTAGTAGGAAAATCAGGAAGGTCTGATAAAGACTAACTTATTTGGTAGCAGGAAAGCTATATAATCCTCATATCTGTGGGTTATGAGGCAAAGGTTGAAGCTGGCTGACGTGTGTCTTTTTTTCAACAGAATTTACTGTGTTACTATGGAAGAAAGAAGCAGTGGGTTAAATGGGTCTAGTCCTAACCTTATAATGCCCCTTTAAGAACTGAGGCATATTTAATGTGTTTTGCTATGTATTTGTTAAAATCAGAACTATATTCTACATAAGCCCTGGGCTGAACATACCTGATATCTAGTAAGTATGGTATTGTAAGGAATTCCATCACTGCTATAATAATTAATTCAGTCAGAATCTCCCATTTCAGCCCCAAAGGGCCCAACACATCCTCCACTCCACTGCACGTCCTTCCAGCTTCTCGTCCATACAAATCGAATAGGGGCAATGACCTTCTGTACATGAGTAATGCACCTAATTCATAAACCATACATCCCAACATTTCGGATGGCCAAAGAGAGACACTTTTGTTTTAGGTGCTGTGGATGGGGCGAGACTTTTTAGTTTGTATCATGACCTACTGACATCTCTTTGTGTAACTGAATAAAAGATTCAGAACAAGATCAACGTATTTTATTTAAAGGAGCAGTAAACTTTTTTTATGAAAACATATATATTGGAGGGATTTTCCTATTGAGTAAAATAAGGGTACTCCCACTGTGGAGAGATTTATATTTCCAGAGTTATTACAGTTTAAACCCATGTTTTTTTTACAATAGCAGTGCCCTCTAGTGGTCAAATTCTAATTAGATTTCCTGTTAGATTCTAATGGAGAGGAAAGTCAGAAAAGTCAGAGACATACAGTTCTCCATAGAATGTGATAGAAACTGCTGAGTCACTTCCTGTCAGTTAGAACTATCAGGAAGTAAACACAGTAAATTCACTTCCTGATTATTTAAACTGTTATAAATTTTGAATAAAACATCTGACAGCAGTGGGAGTGACCTTGTTTTATTCAGCAGGAAATGCTCTATAAAATATGTTTCAACCTCAAAAAACAATAAGAGAGCGCCACATGGTACAGTATGTAGAAAGCAATCTCTATTGAATCCAAATTTTTAGAATCACACTCACATGGATTATGGTCAGTGAGCCGATATCGGACTTCACTGACAATCACACATACGGAGAGATATCACCCGTCTCCGTTCAGGTTACTCACGAAATTCTTCCAAGTCAGGCTCTGTGCCTCGTTGTTGGTTGGTTAGATGCGACTAGACCTGTTTGGTCACGTCATCATTCCTCGTCAATCTCGAGGATGATGGGAGATGTATGCTGATCTGTGTGAGTAGGATTACCGGGCAGGCTGACCACAGCAGGATTACAGTCCAGGCTGTCTACAGAGGAGCTTGTGCTGGCTCAGACTGATGTGTTTTCATAAAAAAAGTTTACTGCTCCTTTAAACAGACTAATTTATAAACACACATATACTGATGTTTATACGAACATAAATGTGAGTTTTTTTGCTATAGAGCAATGTGATACACTTATATATACACCACACAGTCTGATCTCCTAAACACAGTGACACCAGGGGATACACTTCTATACACACCACACAGTCTGATCTCCTAAACACAGGTACACCAGGGTGATACACTTCTATACACCCCACACAGTCTGATCTCCTAAACACAGGGACACCAGGGTGATACACTTATATACACACCACACAGTCTAATCTCCTAAACACAGGGACACCAGGGTGATACACTTCTATACACCCCACACAGTCTGATCTCCTAAACACAGGGACACCAGGGTGATACACTTATATACACACCACACAGTCTGATCTCCTAAACACAGGGACACCAGGGTGATACACTTCTATACACCCCACACAGTCTGATCTCCTAAACACAGGGACACCAGGGTGATACATTTATATACACACCACACAGTCTGATCTCCTAAACACAGGGACACCAGGGTGATATACTTATATACACACCACACAGTCTGATCTCCTAAACACAGGACACCAGGGGATACACTTATATACACACCATACAGTCTGATCTCCTAAACACAGGGACACCAGGGTGATACACTTCTATACACCCCACACAGTCTGATCTCCTAAACACAGGGACACCAGGGTGATACACTTATATACACCCCACACAGTCTGATCTCCTAAACACAGGGACACCAGGGTGATACACTTATATACACACCACACAGTCTGATCTCCTAAACACAGGGACACTAGGGTGATACACTTATATACACACCACACAGTCTGATCTCCTAAACACAGGGACACCAGGGTGATACACACACCACACAGTCTGATCTCCTAAACACAGGGACACCGGGGTGATACACTTCTATATACACCACACAGTCTGATCTCCTAAACACAGGGACACCAGGGTGATACACTTATATACACACCACACAGTCTGATCTCCTAAACACAGGGACACCAGGGTGATACACTTATATACACACCACACACTCTGATCTCCTACACACAGGGACACCAGGGTGATAAAGTCAGAGACATACAGTTCTCCATAGAATGTGATAGAAACTGCTGAGTCACTTCCTGTCAGTTAGAACTATCAGGAAGTAAACACACAGTAAATCCACTTCTTGGTTATTTAAACTGCTAGTGAATTCTACAGGATGGGTGCAGGATGGAAAATGTCCTGTTAGTGAAAATGGGCAGAAGTGATGATAGGAGGAAAGAGACGCAGATCATGGGAAGAAAGAAGTGGGTGACTGGGAGAGTATTTGGAGAGAAGAGAGGAGATATAGGGAAGTGCAATGTTATAGAGGGCTTTGTTGGTTTGGAACAGGACTATGAATTTGAATCTGGAGGAAATAGGGAGTCAGTAGCAGAAGTGAAAATGGCTTCAGTAGAGGATTTATTTTGCCTTGGTCTGGATCAGCAAGGGTGATATGGCAAAGGTTGAACTTAATGGACACATTGTTACTCTGTTACTGTAACAATTTTTTATTATTTATTGATTTGTAATCTGTTTTTAAGAGGAGTACTGGCTGTGTGCAAGTGCCTGCCTCCTCGCTCTGGGAATTGTGGAGCGTGTCCCTGTCTCTTTAAATTAGAGCACTATGAATTAAAAGTTCACATTTCAGTCATTCCATTAATTACTACTGAGAACCCTGAATGGTTCTTAATAGTAAAAAAGGATGCCAGGCTCTCAGATAGTCTGTGTCTCTTATTTGCGTACTCTGTCAACACTGTGCATCCAGCCTCCGTCCTCATTATGCCCTGCTTGACTGAAAGTGTTACCATTTGGTCTAAAGTGTATAGAGATGATCAGGAGACTCAAAGAGTTAAAAGTCCACATCACGTACTGATATGTGATTACTTATTGGTGCACTACTATGGACCTTAAAGGGGAAGGAGCATTTCCTAATAATAATAACTGCCACACACACTAACATTACTATGAACAGAAAATCCTTATGGCCGCTATGAATTTTTCCCTTGTGCGTTTGTACAATAGATCATCTTTAATCAGTCCTGGACATCATATCCATAGAGACAGACATGATAGTTGCTAGCATGACAACAGGACACAAAATTCACCCACTGCACATGGTAATTGTAACACATTAAGGACCAGTGGTTTCTGGACCGCTCTGGTGCTTAAAGGGATAGTAATGTTTCATAATAAAAGCAGCTCCAATTAATCCTCATAGTATTTGGGCCATGGAGAGTGTTATTTCAGTACTGTCAGAGTTGTAGTTCAAGAGCAATTGAATGATAAAGTATCACCCTTCCGTCCCTTTTACTGATGTAACACTGCACACCTCAGAGTAGCAAGACTGTCCGGATGGATCAGAGAGAGGGACAATCTTCAATTAACATAAGGGAAAAACCTGTCAAGGGGGCAGGGCTGTCATTGTTCTCACAATAAGAAGATTGTCCCTTGCTGTGAGCTGTCTGGTCTATAGACCAGATTCCACATCTGAGGGGAGGTGGCTTACACTAGGTAAAAGGGGTGGGATGGGGAAACTTTATCATTCAATTACTCTTGAACTACAACTCTGACAGTATTGAAATAACACTCTACATGGCCCAAATATAGGCTGACCAGATTTCACCTTTAACTGGGGACACATAGGAAATAGCCACTTTGCAGTACTTCACTGAAATCAATGCAGTCATGCAATATGCATTTCTCCTCTGTGTCCCCGGTTAAAGGTGAGGTCTGGTCAGCCTACCCAAATACTATGAAGATTAATCGGAGCTGCTGCTTTTTTGAAACACTACTATGCCTTTAAAGGAGCTGTACACTTTTTTATGAAAACCTTTGTGTTATAGAGCTTTTCCTGATGAGTAAAATAAGACCATGCCCACCACTGTCAGTTGTTTTATTCAAAAGTTATAGCAGTTCAAATAACCAGGAAGTGAATTTACAGTGTGTTAACTTCCTGATAGTTCTAACTGACAGGAAGTGACTCAGCAGTTTCTATCACATTCTATAGAGAACTGTGTATCTCTTACTTTCCTCTCTAATAGAATGTAACAGGAGAACTAATTGGAATCTGATCACTAGAGGGCACTGCTAATGTAAAAAAAAAAAGTTTAAACTGTAATAACTCTGGAAATATGCATCTCTCAGCCTTGGGAGTACCCTTAGTTTTCGCAACAGGGAAAGCCCTACAATATATTTTTTCATAAAAAAAAGTTTACTGCTCCTTTAACCCCTTAGTGACAGCTGTGTGCATACGCAACTGTCCCCTTAATGCCCGGCTAACATTTTTTTTTTTTTTTAAACGAGTCCGGAGTCCCCGAACGGACCCGGACTTCCGAGACTTACCAGGTACGTCCTCTGTCACTAAGTGACAGTTTTTGAGGGATGTACCTGGTAAGTCAATTGTCAGGATGGGGTTAAAAGGTTAAGTAGGCTCATGCGCTCTTCTTTAGTTTGAAAAAACTGCCAGTAACCATCCTGTCCGCCTCCACGGACCTGACATCCAGGACCGATTGAAGATGTTATCTCTTGAACAAAGGCAAAGGCAAAATTCAAAAGGGTCACAGTGAAGTAAATGGAGGTTAATATTAATATTACTTCACATTTTCCAGGTTAACCCATTGAGTGGCAATGGATTCAAAACCCTGTTAATGTTGATCATGTGAACCTGGTTGTAAAGGGGGGAATTTGTTCTTACTAAATAACTAAATAAAGTGCTCAAATGATCTCAGCTCCAAAGTCTAATAATAAGGAAAAGCTGTAACCAGGCCTATTTCAGTGATGACTTCCCATGCTCGTCCTATCCCACTAAACCGATAAGAATAGCGAAGCCATTATCTGTCTGGGTGAGAAGTTCAAAGGAAGATAAGAGAAAAAGCAAAGCTGAGAAGGGCATTTTTTTAAATAAGCAGTAAAGTCCCTTTATGGAGAGCTACTGGTTCCTAATTATAGTTTTCAATAGTCAGCAATAACAACTGCACCATCTAGTGGTGACTTCTGATACAATTTAGGCTGAAGAAGGCATATTTTGTGCAGTGTTTTCAACAAGGCACACCTGACCCCAAACAAACACAGAAGGTTTATGCACTAAGGTGTGATAAAGAGGTGATGAAGCAGAGATGGCTTCTCCAGTGTTCTAAACTCTCCCGTTCCTATGTTATTCTAAGAAGAGATCTCTAAAGCTGGAGGAATCTTAGTGCATTGGCTCCATGGAATAACATAGGAACTGGAGAGTTTATAACACTGGAGAAGCCACCTGCACTTTATCACCTCTTTATCACATGTTAGTGCATCTCCCCCATGGTGTTACAGCCAAAGCTTTTTGATAGGCTGATGCCCATTATCAGAATCAATAACAAATGGAAACCATCAACTCACCAATTACAGCCGGCCACCAGCCTGTAGGTCTGGCGGGCATATTCCCATGCAGGTCACTGCAAGCAGCGAGCATGTACCAGAAACTGGGTTTGTTTACATTAGAGAAGAGACGACTACGGGGTGAAATGATTACAAGTTACAAATATTTTCAAGGTCAATACAACGAACTATCCAATTAATTATTTACGCAAAGAGCTGAGCTAAGAACAAGAGGTCATCCATTAAGCTTTCGACTAAGACAAAGGCAGAGATTTTTACAGTAAGGGCGGTAAAGCTATGGAATTCTTTGCCTATGGATGTTGTGCGTGAAGATAATGTAACTGCTTTCAGAAAGCAATGGATACCTATCTAGCACAGAACAATACTCAGAAATATGACATATGGCTTCATCTGGTGTGACTACTATAACATTCTATAGGTTAGACAATGCCAATGCATTTTTTCTAGTCAAATAATCTATCTCATATCTATCTATCTATCTATCTATCTATCTATCTATCTATCTATCTATCTATCCCCTATCTATCTATCTATCTATCTATCTATTTCATATGTATCAATCTATCTATCTATCTATCTATCTATCTATCTATCCCCTATCTATCTATCTATCTATCTATCTATCTATCTATCTATTTCATATGTATCAATCTATATATCTATCAATCTCATATCTATCTATCTATCTATCTATCTATCTATCTATCTATCTATCTCATATCTATCAATCTATCTATTTCATATGTATCGATCTATATATCTATCAATCTAATATCTATCTATCTATCTATCTATCGTTTGTCCCAGATCTCAATTACTAAATAATGAAAATGAATTTTTTTATTTGTCAATCCTCTACAGCAGATGTTCATCTTTCTGAGTGTGTTCAAGATGGGAAACCGTGCGTAGAGACTGAAAATGATGTGGTTGCTGATAATGAAATAAAAGTAAGTATCTGTTTTATGCATAATAAATTAATATTAATATGAAGCCAGTCCACCTTTTAAGTGCTCACAACACCTGCAATATACCCCATAATAACAAATATGGTATAAACACTAGAAATTACAATGAAGCATATCTCATAAAAGCATATTTCCCAACATTTCAAAAGCCAAAGAGAGACACTTGTGTATTGGAGGTGTTGCTGGAAGTGTGGCTAGTGGGCTGGACATTACTGAGAATTTTTAGATTATTTCATGACCTATTGACATCTCCTTGTGTAACTGAATAAATTATTTAAAACAAGACTAAAGTATTTAATTTACACAGACTAATGTATAAACACATGTACTAATGTGTAAACAAATATTAATATGAGTTTTATTACTGTAGAGCAATGTGATGCACTTATATACACACCACACAGTTTGATCTACTAAACACAGGGACAACAGGGTGGGCAGAGGGACAGAGGGATTTGGGTCTCAAAGAGGAACTGTCCCTCTTAAACAGGGATACTTGGGAGGTATGGAACCCTAATATCTCGTAAAGAGGGACACTTGAGAGGTATTCAGCCCTAATATCTCCTAAAGAGGGACACTTGGGAGGTATGGAACCCTAATATCTTGTAAAGAGGGACACTTGAGAGGTATTCAGCCCTAATATCTCCTAAAGAGGGACACTTGGGAGGAACGGACCCCTAATAGCTCCTAAAGAGGGACACTTTGGAAGTATGGAGCTCTAATATCTCCTAAAGAGGGACACTTGGGAGGAACAGACCCCTAATATCTCCTAAAGAGGTATACTTGGGATGTATGGACCCCTAATATCTCCCAAAGAGGGACACTTGGGATGTATGGACCCCTAATATCTCCCAAAGAGGGACAGTTGGGAGGAATGGAGCCCTAATATTTCCTAAAGAGGTATACTTGGGAGGTATGGAGCCCTAATATCTCGTAAAGAGGGACACTTCGGAGGTACAGACCCCTAATGTCTCCTAAAGAGGGACACTTGGGAGGTATGGACCACTAATATGTTCTAAAGAGGGACACTTGGGAGGTACAGGCCCCTAATATCATCTAAAGAGGGACATTTGGGAGGTATGTACCCATATTATCTCCTAAAGAGGGACACTTGGGAGGTACAGACCCCTAATATCTCTTAAAGAGGGACACTTGGGAGGTATGGACCACTAATATATCCTAAATCGGGACACATGGGATGTACGGACCCCTAATATCTCCTAATGAAAAACATTTGGGAGGTACGTACCTCTAATATCTCCTAAAGAGGGACACTTGGGAGGTATGTACACCTAATATCTCCTAAAGGGGGATACTTGGGAGGTATGGACCCCTAATATATCCTAAAGAGGGACACTTGGGTGGTACAGACCCCTAATATCTCCTAAAGAGGGACACTTGGGAGGTATGTACCCCTAATATCATCTAAATAGGCACACTTGTGAGGTACGTACCCCTAATGTCTCCTAAAGAGGGACACTTGGGAGGTATGGAGCCCTAATATTTCCTAGAGAGGGACACTTGGGAGGTATAGAGCCCTAATATCTCCTAAAGAGGGACACTTGGGAGGGTACTGACCCCTAATATCTCCTAAAGAGGGACACTTGGGAGGTATAGAGCCCTAAAATCTCCTAAAGAGGGACACTTGTGAGGTATGGACCCCTAAAATCTCCTAAAGAGAGACACTTGGCAGGTATGGACTCCCATGTCCTAAAGAGGGACACTTGAGAGGTATTGACCCCTAATATCTCCTAAAGAGGGACACTTGAGAGGTATTGACCCCTAATATCTCCTAAAGAGGGACACTTGGGAGGTATGCAAAAGTTCTGGCAAACCTGTAGCCTGGTGGCAAATACATTTAAGTGGCCCATTTCTACTACTGGAGACCACTGTCAGAGCCCACCGCCTTTTGTTAATTTTAAAATTTGCATTAATGTTGTGAAGTGATACACATAGCTTACAGTAGAAATGGGGCTACACTAGTGATAAAACAGAGCTTACAAATTAAAGTGGATCTGTTCCAACTTTGCCCCTCCAAATCGGTGTAGACCCCCACAACCTTAAAAATGCCAGGAAACCTATACGATTGTACGCAATCCTAAAAAATCTAAACTTATTCCTCCACTTGTGTTCCTCCCCTTTAATGCATTCTGTGCGATTGCTTTAGGTCCCTTTCAAATGGGTGAAACCAGCGCAGCGATGGAAGGTTTGATTATGTCATCCATGCTGAAATGTAAACTGCCAGGCTATGGTGTTTAGTCACGGGTGGCTATCCCCTCGCATGAATACACCGAAGTCCATTAAACTGCATTATTACTGTATGCACACAGGAACGCGCTAAAGTTGAGGCTGTGCAGACCTGCATGGAGGCTTATGGGGCATTTAACCCATGGAATGCCAGAGGTGTAGTCACTGCATTGCTTCGTTAAACACTGGCTACCCCCAGGCTCTCAAAAGTTTAATCCCTTTAATTCTTAATTACTTTCCAATGCATTGCTTCCCAAAGTTTTGGATACATTTAAGGGGCTAAAAATTAAATTAAAATCAAAAGCAATATTCATTTTTCCGCTGTGGTGCAGTTGGTTTGATCCTGAATATGGGTAAAATAATCATTATTTATCTTTTCATATGTAATAAAACTGGGGCAAGAAGAAAAGACCTTGTGGGTGGCAAGTGACCTTGAGGTCACCTGCACTAGGGTCATCTTTTAGTCATCACTGTTTCTGGAAGAGATGTGAGCAGTAATGCATTTAATTCACCTACAAAATTTGGGTTTTCCTGTTGTAGGTAAAAGCTACCCCTTCTTTCAAAGTGGATGAAAGTGAAATGCAAAAGATAGAGAATATTCTGCAACACTGCAAAGAGAAGGACTTTCAGATCGGGAGGATGATCTCGGCTTATCGTTCCTGTGTCACACGAGACAAGGAGATTCTGCTGGAGGAGTATCTGAAAGGATGGAGAGAGCTCATAAAGTGAGTGGGGCCAAGGGTCTGAAGAGCAACAGTTGTGCTTTGCTTCCTAATAATTAGTTTTGTACTGTTTGCTGTTTATTACAGTTGTGTGTTGCTTCCTGTTAATTAGTTTTGTGTTGTTTCCTGTTTATTAGTGTTGTGCTGTTTCCTGTTTATCACAGTTGTGTCTTTCTTCCTGTTAATTAGTGTTGTGCTGTTTCCTGTTTATCCCATTTGTGTGTTGCCTCCTGTTAATTATGTGTGCTGTTTCCTGTTTATCACAGTTGTGTGTTGCTTCCTGTTCATTAGTGTTGTGCTGTTTACTGTTTATCACTATTGTGTGTTGCTTCCTGTTAATTAGTGTTGTGCTGTTTCCTGTTTATCACAGTTGTGTGTTGCTTCCGGTTTATCAGTTGTGTGCTGTTTCCTGTTTCTCACCGTTGTGTGTTGCTTCCTGTTAATTAGCTGTGTGTGGTTTCCTGTTTATCAGAGTTGTATGTTGCTTCCTGTTAATTGTGTGCTGTTTCCTGTTTATCACAGTTGTGTGTTGCTTCCTGTTAATTAGTTTTGTGCTGTTTCCTGTTTATCACAGTTGTGTGTTGCTTCCTGTTAATTAGTGTTGTGCTGTTCTCTTTTTTATCACAGTTGTGTGTTGCTTCCTGTTAATTAGTTGTGTGCCATTTCCTGTTTATCGCAGTTGTTTGTTGCTTTCTTTTTATCAGTTTTATATTTTCTGTTTATCAGTTTTGTGTTGCTTCCGGTTACTGAGAGTTTAGTGGCTTCCTGTTTACCACAGTTCTGTGTATTGCTTTCTGTTTATCAATGTCTTGTGTTGCTTCCTTTTTATCAGTTTTGTGGTATTTCCTGCTTATCAGAGTTTTGTGTTGCTTCCTGTTAAAGAGAGTTTTGTGGCTTCCTGTTTATCAGTGTTTTGTTTTGCTTCCTGTTAGGTCAAAATTCATCAAACTGCGGGAAAGAGCCGTGTATCAAATACGCTGCTCTTCTCTAGCGCTTCGCTGTGATCATTGATTGATACCTTTGGGTATTCATCAATAATCTGTCGTATTTCCCTGCTTTGAGTATGCAAAACAGGGAAAATTGTGTAAATAGGGCCAATCAGGTGATGCCACCACTCGTACTCATAAGCGAAAATGTGTATGCGTGTGATTGCCCCATATATTGTAACGGTATTGGCCAGCTTGAAATTGGTGGATGAAATTGGCGTATTTATCTGGCCATCGCTTATTGATGAATAAGTGATCTCCAGATACAATCCAGCAATTGCTGAATGGGTGAATGATTAATGGGCAATGAAATCCTCTGATTTTTTTAAGCAGTGAGCCATTCACACATTAATGTATTCCAGTCTTGAGAGTTTTGTGGCTTCCTGTTTATCAGAGTTTTGTGTTGCTTCCTGTTAATGAGCGTTTTTGTGACTTCCTGTTTATCAGAGTTTTGTGTTGTTTCCTGTTAATGAGCGTTTTGTGGCTTCCTGTTTATCAAAGTTTTGTGTTGCTTCCTGTTAACGAGAGTTTTGTGGCTTCCTGTTTATCAGAGTTTTGTGTTGCTTCCTGTTAATGAGCGTTTTTGTGACTTCCTGTTTATCAGAGTTTTGTGTTGCTTCCTGTTAATGAGCGTTTTTGTGACTTCCTGTTTATCAGAGTTTTGTGTTGCTTCCTGTTAATGAGCGTTTTTGTGACTTCCTGTTTATCAGAGTTTTGTGTTTCTTCCTGTTCATCACTTTTATGATACTTACTGATTTTTTTTCTTCAGTTTTGTGTTCTCGTGTTCATCAGTTTTGTCATGACTCCTGTTTATCAGGGTTGTGTGTTGTTTCCAGTTTATAATATTTTTGTTTTTCTTTTGTATTTCTTGATTATCAGTTGTGTGATGTTTCTGATCTATCAGAACTGTGTTTTTTTCCTGTTTATCAGAGTTTTATGTTATTTCCTCAGGTTCATGGATTCCCTAGGCACTGTCTTCACATTTATCTCCCATGAAACCATGACTAAAGTTAATATCCTACAAGGCTATCTAAATGGGAAAAATGGAAAAAGCTACCGGACCATCACATCTATGGTAAAATATGAGTTGGAGAATGAAGTGGTTAATTTTAAAGAACTCCCTCCTAATCGTGTCCCCAATGGATGCAGAACTCTCTTACGTTTGCACAGAGCCCTGAAGTGGTTGGAGGTCTTCCTATACAAGCTTGGAATTAGCCCTGGGGAGGAGAAGACTTCTGACTTGTGCGCCGATGCCTATCACAAGACCTTGGCACACTACCACAGCTGGTTCATCCGGCAGGTGGCTGAGGTGGCGTTCATAGCAATGCCTCCTCTTGAGGAGATGTATAAGGTAGTGTGTGTTAAGGACCATGTCGAGGCCAGGCTTGTCCTCCTGACCACAGTAGATGCCATTGTCAAAGTCTACAACATAACTCAAGAGGTGTATACGAAAAACGGAATGCTGGACCTTCCATGAATATACAGTGTGTAGGAGACATGCTAAATGAAAAATGGGGTTAGATGTAGGAAAGAAGAGAAGTTCTTCATGGAGAAATAGTGGGCAAAGGACTTTTCCCATTGTGTGACCTGAGGGACTTTTCTCATTGTGTGACCTGAGGGAGCAGGAAATGGGGTTAAAGAAACAACTAACACCTCCTAATAATAACCAATATTTACCTTAATCTGGGAAAACATCATTATGAGCACTATGAATAAATTATGTGTGGATAGGTTTTCCAACATACATTTTTAATTAGCACTTGATATCATGCCCATGAAGGCAGACATGATTGTGTTTGCAAAACTAAAGGACCACAGACTCTCCAACTGAAAGCTTCCTAAGAACACATAAATCATGGGTCCTGAAATCTTGTGGACATGCTATCCAGTGTGACTTAAAGATTCATTTTAGGGAACCAAGAATTGGTTCGAAGTGTCATAATGATTTTCTGCCAAAGATTAATGTAAGTGGGGTTCAGAATGTGTTCATGTTTCTTTAAAGTTGCAAGAGGTCCTCTCTGCTGCACTGCCGCTGAACCACTGCACTATATGAACTTAATAGAATTTAGACTACAGTCTTGGATTGGTAATGAATATAATGAATATAATGAGAGAATGTCCTACATAGAGTCACTATGTCAGAAGGTGATTTATCCAAAAGACTTTGCAGCGTGAACTTGCATTTTTCTGATAGATTAAATATTTTCTCTTTTTTTGTGGCCACGTCCTCTGGTGTTGGTATTACTATCAGCTGCTGTGAAATTAAGCTCATTGTGATGAGGAATAGCAATAGAGTAAAGACATGAAAAACTCAGAAAAATGCAAGTTTGAGAGAGAGAGAGAGAGCTGCTGGGGAGAGACAGTTAGAGATCTGCTAGACAATAAAGAGAGCTAGCTGCTGGAGGAAGAGATCACTGTGGCTGATTTATTAAGAATTTCTGCATGTCTGGAGTAAACTAACTGCACCTTAGGATGCAAATAAAATGCCCCCAAATTCCAATTGAGATAAATGGTACTATGTTAGGGAGATGACCAGCAGATTGCCAACCCATCCCTTTAAAACTGGACACCTGAGTAATGTGCAGGGCTCTAGTGCTTATTACCGGGCTACAGAGGTCCGGTGTATCCATATAGCAGGATTTTTTTTCTATAATTCGAATTTTATTGGTTTTCAAAAAGGTAGGGGGTACAGAATAGAAAATAGGAACAGGGGGCTGAAGGACCATCAAAACAGAATACATCCTGACAATATTACAAAGAAATGACAACAAGAAGTTTAACACACGGCCACAATAGCGTCACCTGGTCACCAGCCAAAGTAGAAAAGTGGAGAAGGGAAGGGAGAAAAAAAATGTAAACCCACCACATCTCACGCTGTAAAGAGCACCCAACCTGAGTCATCAATGGAGAAGTAAATCTCGGTAGAACTCCGGGGGAGCCACCGCATCCACCCAGGAGGACCAGATCTGCAGGTAGCTAGATGAAGAGTTGCGAATATACACTGTCAACTTCTCCATCCGAAGCAGCCTCCATATGCGGTCATCCAAGGGTGTCCGACTTGGCGGCGGGGACCTCCAGTACTGAGCGATGTGACGCCGAGTCATGGCACAGACTCTTAAAATCAGCTTATTAGCAGAACGGGTAAGTATAGGGGTTCAGGAAGAGCAGTCCACAGGTCAGGTGTCACAACAGTCCCCAGAGCTGAGCTCAAGAGGCCAAATACATAGTCCCAAAGGTCACTTACTGAGGGGCAGGACCACCACATGTGCAGCCACGAAAACATAGCTGAGACATGGAAGGAAAAATGCGATGTAACCAGACAGGACTATAGTACCATCTAGCAAGGACTTTATAAGCGTTTTCTTTCACCAGAATACATGGAGTTAAGCTACCAATGTTATTCGTAATGTCCCTCCATTCCTCAGGCTCCAGGGTCTCCCCCAGATCCGACTCCCAAAGTGCACGATACAAAGAAGGCTGCGAAAACAACGTGGGCATAAATCTTAGATATAGCTCCTCTAGCGGATTGTGGTGAAGAGCATAAATGTTCAAAGAGAATTCTGGAAGGGGGGCGGCTTTTCCAAAGTTGGAGAGAGCAACATGTTGATCTTGAACAAAGTGGAATAACTGACAAGAGGGTGCATTGTGTTTTCCCTGAAATTGATCCCAAGACAGAGGGGTCTTCACAAAATACAAATCAGAAACACTTGTAATGTCCACGTCCCTCCACCATTTAAATTGAGTGGAAACGTGGCCTGGAGGGAACTCAGGGTTATAGAAGAGGGAACACAAGCAGGAATTTTTAATATGTATCAAGTTTTGAATGGACTATCTTACAACCCTAAGTACAGCAGCCTCACTTTCGGAACGGTGAACATGTGAGCTGGTGCTACTGGGTTCACTATTGAAAAGTCTCCTATTATTTGGCGACCATCAAAACTCTGTGTTAAAAATGTTGCATGAGTCAAAAAGGCGACATCAGAATGTCGCCTGAATCAAAACAGTGACATACTGATGTTGCATTTTTAAAGGTTGCCAAATAGAGGGAAACATTTCAATAGGGTACCGTGCTACTCTAACTCGCCAATGGTTTTTACTTAAAGGGATAGTAATGTTTCATAATAAAATCAGCTCTAATTAACCATCATAGTATTTGGACTTTGGAGAGTGTTATTTCAATACTGTCAGAGTTGCAGTACAAGAGTAATTCAATGACAAAGTATCCCCCTCCCGTCCCTTTTACTGATGTAACACTGTTCAGCCAGATCAGAAGGGAGGTGACCAGGTAGATTGCAGAGAGGGACAATCTTCAATTAAGATAAGGGAAAAACCTGAAAAACTTGTCAAGGGGTCAGGGCTTTCATTGTTCTCATAGGAAGAAGATTGTCCCCTGCTGTTATCTGTCTAGTCTATGGACTGGATTCCACATCTGAGAAGAGATGGGTTACACTAGGTAAAAGGGGCGGGAGGGGAAACTTTGCTTGTGAATATCTCTCAAACCATAAAGGTATCGTTCTTCATGTTTTTTTAATGACTACAAAATAAAATAAAGATAAAACAAAGTATTACTATCCCTTTAAGGGGAGAAGGAGAGAGAGTTGGTGGTGACCTGCAGTGAGAGAAATAGCAGTAACGAGAGATCGGTAGTACCAGTGCAGGGGGAATGCAGGAGAAGGGTAATTACAATGGAATAGACTATTCCAGACCTCAGAACTGGAGGTGCAGCTAGTAACACAACTAACATCCCTGGAAACTCTCCGGATCTGGCCCAGAGGCTCCTGTTTTTAGAGTTAATTTCTGGGTCTTCAGGGACAGAGGCTGATTCTCTTCCTGGGTAACACAAAGGGTGCAGGAGTGCTCCCCACTGGGGCCTAATCCACTCAATGGATTAATTACGGTTTGCAATGTAGCCATCTCTACATGTGTATTTGTGTCCCCTCTGGAAGAGTGTGTTTGTCTGTTTTTTAATTTGGAAATAAAGCTTGATTTTTCACCAGTCCATACATTCTGACTCCATGTATTCATCCGTTGAGTGGATTAGAGACCAGCAGGGTTGCTCCTGTACCCTTTGTGCTCTGGATTTGTTCTCCTATTCAGCGTCGTACTGCTGAACTGGTTTGGGCATCACTGAACTGCCAGTGAGTTTTTTATGTTCAATTTCCTAATTGTGATACCTGTTCTTCATTTGAGATTCTCTAGTTAGCTGCATTTCCTGGGTAAATCAGCTCACTTTTCATCCATTCCTCCTACTTCCTACCCTGTTCTGCCCACTCCCCCCTCACAATCCTGTTTATGCCTTACCCACTTTATGACGCGATTCACGTCATGTAGATATGCCCAGTTGCAGCCCATGAACCCTCTCCGAGGGCTCAACAGAAGAACGTGGGAGATGTATAAAACTGGCGTTATAAAGAACGCGCCTGTAAAATTATCACAAAGCAAAATAAAGATATTCATGAATGTTTAGTAACATTTTCACTAAGTGTTAACTCCACAGAGTCGACTTTTCTAAAAGTGGAGGAGAAATATAACATAAATTCACTAATTGCTCTAGTAACAAAGGCAGTTTTAGTGTTTAAATCTTAACTAGTGATGAGCGAGCACCCCAATGCTCGGATGTTCGGGTGCTCTGACCGAGCACCCCCTGAGGCTCGAGTGCTCGGCCGAACACCCGAGCCCCATTGAAGTCAATGGGAGGACTCGAGCATTACACCAGGCACCCCCTGCTCTGATGAGGGGAGGGTGCCTGGTCCATAGGAAAAGGGCAGAAAAAGATGGAAACACTACAGAAATGGTTCAGGGACAGCATAGGGAGGATGTCTGGATGCACCTTGGACTCCAACATCGCTGCTGGGAACGATCTTTCGCCCGTAGTACGCCATTTTTACAGACTGACCGTAAAACACACAAAAAGGAAAATAAAAACGACTTTAGGCGAAAAATTGTTACCAAACAGTATTTGCTGTATATTTACTTGTATATCATCTGCAAATTCTCCCAAAAATTTCATCGATTTTCTGAAGTGAGGCCATGATTAAGAGGGAAACGTGCGTAGAGGCAAATTATCCCAAAAATTTCCTTGATTTTCAGAACTGAGGCCATGATTAAGAGGGAAACGTGCGCAGAGGCAAATTCTCCCAAAAATTTCCTTGATTTTCAGAACTGAGGCCATGATTAAGAGGGAAACGTGCGCTGAGCTGACCATCTAAAACATTATGGGTGAGGGTCTGCTGCAGAGCTGACCATCCTAAACATTATATGCGAAGGCCCGCTAGTGAGCTGACGCTATAAAACATTATATGAGAGGGCCCGCTAGAGAGCTGACCCAATAAAACATTATATGAGAAGGCCCGCTGGTGAGCTGACCTATATAAAAATTGTCAAACAGGGCCCGCTGGTGAGCTGGCCCTATATAAAAATTATATCACAGGGCCCGCTGGTGAGCTGGCCCTATATAAAAATTATAGCACAGGGCATATGGAAGAGGAGGAGGAGGATGAGAAGATTAAGAGTCAACCATATACCCGTTTTTTGGGTGGAAGGGGTGAATGGGAATACAGAGTATTCCCATCATTGTAAATAACATATATAAAGTGAGTTTATGTTCCCCCGGGGCTTTCCTCCAGTGGAGTGGAGAAGTCAGGGGAAATCCAGGCCTTGTTCATTTTTATAAGTGTCAACCTATCAGCATTGTCGGTGGAAAGGCGGATACGCTTATCTGTTATGATGCCACCAGCAGCACTAAATACCCGCTCAGACAGAACGCTGGCGGCAGGGCAGGCCAGCACCTCCAAGGCGTAGAGTGCCAGTTCATACCACGTGTCCAGCTTGGACACCCAGTAGTTGTAAGGCACAGAGGGATCATTGAGGACGCTGACACGGTCTGCTACGTACTCCTTCACCATCTTCCAAAACTTTTCCCTCCTTGTGACACTAGGCTGCGCATCAGGGTGAGGGTGCTGGCGGGGTGTCATGAAGGTGTCCCACGCCTTGGAGAGTGTTGCCCTGCCTTTCTCGGAACTGCTGTGTGCTCCCCTTTTCTCCCCTTCTCGGTTGGCCAAGGTAGCACGTACTCTGCCGCCAGCGTTGTCAGATGGAAAATTTTGGAGCAATTTTTCAACAAGAACCTTCTGGTATTGCACCATTTTGCTTGTCCTCTCCACCGGAGGAATGAGAGATGAGAAATTCTCTTTGTAGCGGGGGTCCAGAAGGGTGAACACCCAGTAATCCGTGTTGTCTAAAATGCGTACAACGCGTGGGTCACGGGAAAGGCAGCCTAACATAAAGTCAGCCATGTGTGCCAGAGTACCAACAGTCAAGATTTCGCTGTCCTCACCAGGAGGCTGACTCTCAATATCCTCATCCTCTTCCTCCTCTTCTGCCCACCCACGCTGAAGAGATGGAACTAAAGTTCCATGGCTACCCTCTGTAGCGGAGGCAACCGTGTCTTCCTCCTCCTCCTCCTCCTCCTCCTCCTCCTCCGCCTCCTCCAATTGTCGCTGAGAAGACGAAGTGAGGGTGCTCTGGCTATCACCTTGTGTAAGCTCTTCCTCCCCCATTTCCACCTCTTCCACATGCAAAGCGTCGGTTTTAATTGTGAGCAGCGAGCGTTTCAGTAGACACAGAAGTGGGATGGTTACACTGATAATAGCGTTATCGCCGCTCACCATCTGTGTCGATTCCTCAAAATTGCGTAAAACCTCGCAGAGGTCTGACATCCATTCCCACTCCTCACTTCTGATTACAGGAAGTTGAACGGAGAGGCGACGACCGTGTAACAGCTGGTACTCCACTACTGCCCTCTGCTGCTCACAAAGCCGGGCCAACATGTGGAAGGTGGAGTTCCAGCGCGTGCTCACGTCACACAGCAGCCGGTGAGCTGGCAATTGTAAGCGCTGCTGCAGCTTCAACAGGCCGGCCGAAGCTGTAGATGACTTACGGAAATGTGCACACACGCGGCGCACCTTGGTCAAGAGATCATGCACATTGGGGTAGGTTTTTAGAAATCGCTGCACCACTAAATTAAATACATGCGCTAGGCATGGTACGTGTGTGAGCTTGCCGAGCTCCAAAGCCGCCACCAAGTTACGCCCATTATCACACACAACCATGCCTGGTTGCAGGTTGAGTGGCGAGAGCCACTGCTCGGTCTGGTGACTAATCCCCTGCAACAGCTCTGAGGCCGTGTGCTGTTTGTCCCCAAGGCAGATCAGCTTCAGCACGGCCTGTTGACGCTTCCCCACTGCAGTGCTACACTGCTTCCAGCTACTGGCTGATGGGGGAGTGGCGGTGTGTGTAGAGAATTCGGAGGTGGAAACGGAGGAGGAGGAGCCAATAACGTAGGTGCTGGTGGAAACCCTGATGGAGGTAGGGCCCGCAATCCTCGGCGTGGGTAGCACCCGTGCCATCCCAGGGTCCGAGTCGCTCCCAGCCTCCACGACATTCACCCAGTGTGCCGTCAGGGAAATGTAGCGTCCCTGGCCACAAGCACTTGTCCATGTGTCAGTCGTTAAGTGGACCTTCCCAGTAACTGCGTTGGTCAGGGCACGGGTGATGTTACGGGACACATGGTGGTGTAATGCGGGGATGGCACACCGGGAAAAGTAGTGGCGGCTGGGGACCGCGTACCGAGGGACAGCTGCTGCCATCAGGCTGCGGAAGGACTCAGTGTCCACAAGCCTAAATGGCAGCATTTCGATGGCCAGTAATTTGGAAAGGTGTGAGGTTAGTGCTATGGCCTGTGGGTGGGTGGCTGGGTATTTTCTCTTGCGCTCAAATGCCTGGGGTAACGACATTTGGACGCTGTGCTGGGACAGGGAAGTGGATGTGGTCGCTGATGGTGCTTCAGATGCTACAGGTGCAGGGCGGGAGGTATGCGGGCCTGCGCCTTCGACAGGCGATTGGCCGGCACCGAAAACAGGGGAAGAGGAGGCAGTGGTGTGGCCTGCAGACACAGATGGGCGATCCAGGCGTTCCTCCCACTTACTACGGTGCTTGGATGCCATGTGTCGGATCATGCTGGTGGTGGTGAGGTTTCTAGTGTTCATGCCTCGGCTCATTCTGGTGTGGCACAGGTTGCAAACTACAAATCTTTTGTCGTCCGCACTTTCCTTAAAAAAACGCCATACCGCGGAACACCTACCCCTTGGCAAGGTAGATTTACGCAAGGGGGTGCTCCGTGGAACATTTGCGGGCCGGTTTGGTGCGGTCCGCCTTCTTTCTGTAGCCACACCACTGCCTCTTCCAGCCTGTTGCGGTGCTGCAGATGGCTCACCCTCAGGACTGCTGTCATCGCTCGGCTCTACACCTTCCCAGGTGGGGTCAGTCACCTCATCGTCCACCAAGTCCTCCTCCACTTCCTCACTCTGATCATCCTCCTCAAGTCTTGATCCCACCACATACTCGGTCATTGACAACTGTATAACATTCTCCTCAACAAGGTCTTGAGAAGGAAATAGTGGTTGATTTAATGGCAACTGTGTCTCATCATCATCATCATCATCCACTACTTCCTTTGACCTTAAATGCCGTTCACATCTGTCATCTTCTTGTGATTGGGTAGCCTCTAGAGGTTGTGAATCAGGGCACAAGATGTCATGTTCCTCTGCAAGCGTGCTTGGAGAGAGGGTCAAATGAAGGATTGGTGATGAGACGAGCTCATCACTATATCCCAGTGTGGGATCACTTCTTTGACCAGACCGTGTATGGTGGGAGGAAGGATGATCAGAGTGAGGATTATGTTGACCAGACTCTTGGCTACTGAGAGTGGACTTGGTGGAAGACAGGGTGGTGCTTAACCGACTGGAAGCAGTATCAGCTGTCATCCAACCGACCACCTGTTCGCACTGGTCGGACCTCGAGAGTGATGTCCTGCGACGCCCTGTGAAATCAGACATGAAGCTAGGTATGGTGGATGTCTTTCTTTCTTGTGCTCTGGCACCAGGCACAGTTTCTCCGCGTCCTGACCCGCGCCCTGAACTTTCAGGATCACGTCCACTTCCCCGTCCCTTTTTACCCGCCTTCTTCATCTTACACGATATATATGACTTTAATATATATGAGTTTGAAAACTTAACAGTATTTCTTACTATTCTGCAACTCTGCAGAGTACACAGAATAGGCTGTTAAACGGCGTTGAAACACACTGAATGGAATATGTGACTTTAATATTTGAGTTTGAAAACTTAACAGTATTTCTTATAATTCTGGAACTGTACAGAGTACACAGAATAGGCTGTTAAACGGCGGTGAAAGACACTGAATGGAATATGTGACTTTAATATTTGAGTTTGAAAACTTAACAGTATTTCTTATAATTCTGGAACTGTACAGAGTACACAGAATAGGCTGTTAAACGGCGGTGAAAGACACTGAATGGAATATGTGACTTTAATATTTGAGTTTGAAAAATTAACAGTATTTCTTACTATTCTGCAACTCTGCAGAGTACACAGAATAGGCTGTTAAACGGCGTTGAAACACACTGAATGGAATATGTGACTTTAATATTTGAGTTTGAAAACTTAACAGTATTTCTTATAATTCTGGAACTGTACAGAGTACACAGAATAGGCTGTTAAACGGCGGTGAAAGACACTGAATGGAATATGTGACTTTAATATTTGAGTTTGAAAACTTAACAGTATTTCTTCCTATTCTGCAACTGTGCAGAGTACACAGAATAGGCTGCTAAACGGCGGTGACACACACTGAATGGAATAAGTGACTTTAATATTTGAGTTTGAAAACTTAACAGTATTTCTTACTATTCTGCAACTCTGCAGAGTACACAGAATAGGCTGCTAAACGGCGGTGACACACACTGAATGGAATAAGTGACTTTAATATTTGAGTTTGAAAAATTAACAGTATTTCTTACTATTCTGCAACTCTGCAGAGTACACAGAATAGGCTGTTAAACGGCGTTGAAACACACTGAATGGAATATGTGACTTTAATATTTGAGTTTGAAAACTTAACAGTATTTCTTATAATTCTGGAACTGTACAGAGTACACAGAATAGGCTGTTAAACGGCGGTGAAAGACACTGAATGGAATATGTGACTTTAATATTTGAGTTTGAAAACTTAACAGTATTTCTTCCTATTCTGCAACTGTGCAGAGTACACAGAATAGGCTGCTAAACGGCGGTGACACACACTGAATGGAATAAGTGACTTTAATATTTGAGTTTGAAAACTTAACAGTATTTCTTACTATTCTGCAACTCTGCAGAGTACACAGAATAGGCTGCTAAACGGCGGTGACACACACTGAATGGAATAAGTGACTTTAATATTTGAGTTTGAAAAATTAACAGTATTTCTTACTATTCTGCAACTCTGCAGAGTACACAGAATAGGCTGTTAAACGGCGTTGAAACACACTGAATGGAATATGTGACTTTAATATTTGAGTTTGAAAACTTAACAGTATTTCTTATAATTCTGGAACTGTACAGAGTACACAGAATAGGCTGTTAAACGGCGGTGAAAGACACTGAATGGAATATGTGACTTTAATATTTGAGTTTGAAAACTTAACAGTATTTCTTATAATTCTGGAACTGTACAGAGTACACAGAATAGGCTGTTAAACGGCGGTGAAAGACACTGAATGGAATATGTGACTTTAATATTTGAGTTTGAAAAATTAACAGTATTTCTTACTATTCTGCAACTCTGCAGAGTACACAGAATAGGCTGTTAAACGGCGTTGAAACACACTGAATGGAATATGTGACTTTAATATTTGAGTTTGAAAACTTAACAGTATTTCTTATAATTCTGGAACTGTACAGAGTACACAGAATAGGCTGTTAAACGGCGGTGAAAGACACTGAATGGAATATGTGACTTTAATATTTGAGTTTGAAAACTTAACAGTATTTCTTATAATTCTGCAACTGTACAGAGTACACAGAATAGGCTGTTAAACGGCGGTGAAAGACACTGAATGGAATATGTGACTTTGATATTTGAGTTTGAAAAATTAACAGTATTTCTTACTATTCTGCAACTCTGTAGAGTACACAGAATAGGCTGTTAAACGGCGTTGAAACACACTGAATGGAATATGTGACTTTAATATTTGAGTTTGAAAACTTAACAGTATTTCTTCCTATTCTGCAACTCTGCACAGTACACAGAATGTGCTGCTAAACTGCGGCGAAGCACACTGAATGGAATATGTGACTTTGATATTTGAGTTTGAAGACTTAACAGTATTTCTTCCTATTCTGCAACTCTGCACAGTACACAGAATGTGCTGCTACACTGCGGCGAAGCACACTGAATGGAATATGTGACTTTGATATTTTAGTTTGAAGACTTAACAGTATTTCTTCCTATTCTGCAACTCTGCACAGTACACAGAATGTGCTGCTAAACTGCGGCGAAGCACACTGAATGGAATATGTGACTTTGATATTTGAGTTTGAAGACTTAACAGTATTTCTTCCTATTCTGCAACTCTGCACAGTACACAGAATGTGCTGCTACACTGCGGCGAAGCACACTGAATGGAATATGTGACTTTGATATTTGAGTTTGAAGACTTAACAGTATTTCTTCCTATTCTGCAACTCTGCACAGTACACAGAATGTGCTGCTAAACTGCGGCGAAGCACACTGAATGGAATATGTGACTTTGATATTTTAGTTTGAAGACTTAACAGTATTTCTTCCTATTCTGCAACTCTGCACAGTACTCAGAATGTGCTGCTAAACTGCGGCGACGCACACTGAATGGAATACGTGACTTTGATATTTTAGTTTGAAGACTTAACAGAATGTGCTCTAATCTGCAACTTTGCACACTAAACAGAATGTGCTCTAATCTGCAACTTTGCACACTAAACAGAATGTGCTCTAATCTGCAACTTTGCACACTAAACAGAATGTGCTCTAATCTGCAACTGTGCACACTAAACAGAATGTGCTCTAATCTGCAACTTTGCACACTAAACAGAATATATATATTTTTTTTTTTTTTTTTTTGTTTTTTTCCCCCCACACCAAATAACCTGCTGCCCCCACACACAGTAGTCCTAAAAAGGACTTTTGGTTCTTTTTTTTTCACAATTTTTGTTTTTTTCCTCCCTACACTGCCTTTCCCTTCCTATCCTCAGCTCTCCCTGGCTCAGACTGAGCCGAACTCGCTGGTCAGGTGCTATACAGCACCTGACCACGGGTTCTGGCCAGCCAATCAGTGTAATGCCAGCAGCCAACATGGCTGCTGGCATTACACCGATGTCAGAGCCTCCCTGCACGTTTATTGGCTGCGCAGCAGCCGCAAAACGTGCGGGGAGGAGACCCGAACATGGCGGGCGAGCACATGCGGTACTCGTACGAGTACCGCCATGTGCCGAGCAGAGCGATGCTCGAGCCGATCCGAGCATCGGCCGAGCATGCTCGCTCAACACTAATCTTAACCCTTTGAGTGCCAGAGGGGTACTCAATGAATTGCTCCATAATGGTTGCATACATCTCTTCCGGCACTCAAATAGTTAACACCAGGTATAGCCTGTTCTTTATAAAAGTATGTATTGAAAGTTCTGTGCGCAAAAAAATATTCTCAGTTGGAAACTTCTGCCGAATTTTCTCAGCGAATTCTCGAATAGACTTCTTTATAAACTTGACCTGGCGTCATGAGTTTTAGCGACCATTCTTAGCCCCTTAACGACCAGCGGTCACAGGGTGTGTGGTCCTTTAAGGACCAGATAGGGAATTTCAGCATGCCGCCCCACGTGACTGATCACGTGGGGCGGCACGCCGAACGGAGGGACTGAAAGAGATCGCTCTGGTCTTGGAGCGATCAAATTCAGTCCCCGGTATTACTCACCGCGCTCCTGCAGGAGCGCGGTGAGTAATAGTACGTGACGTACCAGGACCGTCACTGGTCCTTAAGCGCCGGACCAGCGTGATGGTCCGGGTACGTCACTGGACGCGAAGGGGTTAAACATACACTAAGAAGATACATCTCCCCCAGTGTTCCTAGGTATGACAAATACTCATTGCAGGGTCCTGGTGCAAACATTTTTATGGGCCCCTCAATGCAAAAATATTCTGCTGTGGGGGTGTATCGAGTCTATTGGGCCCTGGGGATGAAAGGTCCTCATGGATGCTGGGTCCAGTCACAATTGCACCCACTGCGCACCATGTAGTTAGAAGCACTGGGTGCAGCAGGACACAAGTGGACTTTTGTGAAGAAAGACAATTACAGAGGAACTAAAGCTTCTAATACTAACCCCAACTCATCGATGGCCAGAAAATCTTAATGCCCGCTATGAATTTTGCCCCTGCCTTTGTTCAAGACATAACATTTTCAATCAGTCCCAGATGTCATGTCCATGGGGACAGGATGAAGAAAAAAGACAGCACACGTAGACAGATCCACACAGAGTAAACAGCAGCCTTTATTCTGCAGAGATCACTAAGGCATTTAACACACTATGCAACAGTCTAACGCATTTCCCACAGGTTCCCATAGACTGTCCATGGGGGCAGACATGACAGTTGCTGGCAGTTATTTTAATGGGATAGTAATGTTTCACAATAAAAGCTGCTCCAATTAATCTTCATAGTATTTGGGCCCTGAAGAGTATTATTTAAATTCTGTCAGAGTTGTAGTACAAGAGTAATTGAATGCTAAATTATCCCTCTCCCGCCCCTTTTACTGATGTAACACTGCTCACCTCAGAGCAGCAAGACTGTCCGGATGGATCACAGAGAGGGACAATCTTCAGTGAGACTAAGGAAAAACCTGATAAACCTGTCAAGGGGGCAGGGTTTTCCTTATGATCACAGTAAGAAGATTGTCCGTTGCTGTGATCTGTCCGGTCAAGAGACCAGATTCCACATCTGAGGAGAGCAGTGTTATATCAGTAAAAGTGTTGGGAGGGGGATACTTTATCATTCAATTACTCTTGAACTACAACTCTGACAGTACTGAAATAACACTCTCCATGGTCCAAATACTATGTAGATTGGAGCTTCTGTTTTTGTGAAACATAACTATCCCTTTAAACTGAAGCAAGCACAGCACATGAGCCTACTAAACCTTTTAAGGATGGGTGCACAATGTCTTTAAAAGGTTAAGACTTCAATGTACATTAGATGGAGTTTGGGTCCTATGGTTCAGCAATTTGCATGTCGACCTCCATGGAAGTGAAATCAAGGATTGATTGAAGATGTCATTTCTTGAAATAAAAAGCAAGGAAAAAATTCAGCAGGGCCGTTAGGATATTCTGGCAATACTACAATAAGTGGGATTTACTATAAGAGTTCTAACTTCTGTCATGCAAAGAGTTAACCAGGGATCAGTAGTCACCATGTAAAGTGAAGTTATGAGACGTTTATTAAGACTATTCCAGGCCCTAATACTGAAGGTGCAGCAGGAGATACCGTTCCCTTTTTGTGGGGAGCAGTTGTTCCAATGTAGAATTGTATGTATGTATGGGGTGCATGAAGATACATGGGGAGGGGGAGGTGTTGAATACAAGTGTCAGCCATAAAAAGGACAGAGATAGGTAAAGTCAATAACAAACACAAGGGGGCACTACACATCGTGCGTTATCAATAATGAACACAAACTGAATAGTGGTATGCTCACATTTGAACATGGCCACTAATGTTATGGTAAAACTACTTTTGTTAGTATTGTTTCATAATAAAAGCAGCTGTAGTTAATCATCATAGTATTTGGACTTTGGAGAGTGTTATATCAATTCTGTCAGAGTTGTAGTACAAGAGTAATTCAATGACAGTGTCCCCCTCCTGCCCCTTTTACTGATGTAACACTGCTCAGCCAGATCAGAAGGGAGGTGCCCAGGTAGACTGCAGAGAGGGACAATCTTCAATTAAGATAAGGGAAAAGCCTGAAAAACTTGTCATGGGGGGCAGGGCTTTCATTGTTCTCATAGGAAGAAGATTGTCCCCTGCTGTTATCTGTCTGGTCTATGGACTGGATTCCACATCTGAGAAGAGATGGATTACACTAGGTAAAAGGGGCGGGAGGGGAAACTTTGCTTGTGAATATCTCTCAAACCATAAAGGTTTGAGAGATAAGACTTATATTGTTCTTCATGTTTTTTTAATGCCTACAAAATAAAATAAAGATAAAATGAAGTATTACTATCCCTTTAAGGGGTCCTCTTTAGCAACAGGAGTAGGATTCCCCAAGTGAATCTCCAACCATCTCTTCATCAAAGGAAAGGATATACAGAAGGTCCAAAGGACATTTATACTAAAGAAAAGAGATAAATGGCTTCAATGAAAGCTAAACAGGTTGGTATCTAACAATATTATTTCATGGGCTCTGATTCAGAGAAAGGAATACAACAGATGGAAATGCAGAACTTTACGCACCTGATCACCCCCAGGGGTTGAGCTGACGTAGTCAAGCATAGAAGAGGTCTTATTACCAGGGAGAAGAGATTAGACTCAGGCTGAGCCATAACCTGAAGGGAAGTGCAAATGTAGTCAAACACAGCAGAGGTCTTATTACAAGGGAACGGACATAAAGCATAATGAGGTTGAACAACTGTCATAACCAGAAATGAAGAGCAGAAGTAGTAATATAGAGTAGAGGTCTTCGTACACAGAAACAGAGATTCATACCTCCCAAGTAGAAGAAAAGATGGACGAAAAACACGGGGTGCCTCTGTGCATATCAGCACAGCTTGATAAAGGACCACCACCAACACCCTTAAGATGTATACTCACAAAGATAAGGAAAAATAGCATATGGTAGTTCCAACAAATACATATCTGGGTCAATAACTTCTCCCAGTTGCAATGTCCGAATACCAATGTGAGATGATAAATGGCTGCACTCTCTGTGTATTCACTCTCCGGAATGGTATAGGCAGGCAAAAGGAAGGAAATAGAGATCGCCCAATAGTGAAACAAAGTAAGGAACAATGTTGATGTAAAATAAAAGAAAGAGGCCTCTTCCTCCACATATAGTTGAGGGAGGGTATGACTGCGGGGCGCAGACCATGTATTGGCAACATCTGCCTTTGGGTGGTCTGTATTGGCTGGCGGGGTTTGGGGGTTGGGTTGGGGGGTTTATATTTATAGGTATTGCCCGCGCGACTGTTTGCGCACTTTAGTTCATTGTGCGAGACAGCCATGTGGGGAATTTTCTTTGTCCCCCCCCTCCCTCTTTTTGTTTGTGTCACAGCGATGGTTTTGGGGTGGATCCTCGCCAGGGAATAACTTGAGCTGTCAAGTACCCCCAGCGGGTTTTGGGGAGTTAGTTCCTCGCTCGCAGGCTAACGGCGCGAGTGGGGGGGCAAAGACTCTTGTTGTTTGGGTGTGTTTATCGTGCCACTTGGCAGTTGCTGAGATGCAGGCATAATGTTAACTGTTATGGTTTTTAAATAAAGCTGTGGCCTTTTCCTTCCCAGGGAGTTGTCTGTGTCATTTACTGAGGGGGGGATTTGGGCCTTCAGTTATGTATGGGAGCGCCTTTAGGTAGTCAAGGTAATCACATGACACAATGGTCAGACCAATGATATCAAAGAGTCTGACATGCAAGCAAGTGGAAATCACAATCCCGTCTCCATTTGGGTAAAGTGGTGAATGTGGAGAATCCAAGATGAATCACGCATAGGCAATCATCAGTATTAAGTTCTTGTTTATTAAAACATATATTAATTGAATAAATATGGTGGCTCACCTCGTACGCGTTTCGCGGTGTAGAGATCACTTTAATAAACAAGTATTTTATACTGATGAACACCTCCGCCTGATTCTACTTGGATTCTCCACCTTTACCACAATTCCCAAATGAAGATGGGGTTGTGATCTCCGCTTGCTTGTATGTAAAACTCTTTGATATAATTTGTCTGACTCATATGAGCACCTTTCTTTTATTTTACAACAACATTTACTTTGTTACACTATTAGGTGCTCTCTATTTCCTTCTTTTTTAATACCTCCCAAGTGTCCCTCTTTAGGAGATATTAGTGGTCCATACCTCCCAAGTGTCCCTCTTTAGGAGATATTAGTGGTCCATACCTCCCAAGTGTCCCTCTTTAGGAGATATTAGTGGTCCATACCTCCCAAGTGTCCCTCTTTAGGAGATATTAGTGGTACATACCTCCCAAGTGTCCCTCTCTAGGAGATATTAGTGGTCCATACCTCCCAAGTGTCCCTCTTTAGGAGATATTAGTGGTCCATACCTCCCAAGTGTCCCTCTTTAGGAGATATTAGGGGTCCGTACCTCCCAAGTGTCCCTCTTTAGGAGATATTAGGGGTCTTTACCTCCCAAGTGTCCCTCTTCAGGAGATATTAGAAGTCCATACATCCCAAGTGTCCCTCTTCAGGAGATATTAGAAGTCCATACATCCCAAGTGTCCCTCTTTTTTTGTTTAATCTCTCTTTATTGAATTTTTTTATAAATCAGACATACAAGGAATAACATATACAACAAAGGATACCCAAAGCTTATAAGAAGAGACAGACTATTCCAGTACCCTGGAAGCCATCACCACATCATAATAAGATTCCAAATCAGGGAGAACTAGGCCTCCCAAGTCATTAGGATGTATCAAGTAATTGTATCCCAATCTCCTAGTTGCGGAACGCCAGACAAAGTCCAAAAGCATCTGTCTGATAGCTCTAAAATAGGATCTTGGGACCACTATGGGCAGTTTCTGAAGGACATACAATATCCAAGGTAAAATGTTAATTTTAATGACCGCCACCCTTCCAAACAAAGAAAGCTTCATCTTAGTCCATCGGGTAAAATCCACCTGAATAGTCAGAAGTAGTGAAGCAAAATTAAAATCAAAGAGACGGGCTGGATCTGCAGTTAGATAGGATAGATGCCTAGATTTTTAACCCTGTCAGGTTGCCAGTGAAATCAGAAAGAAATCTTTAGCGACTCACAGTCTCGAGGTGCCAGGGTAATATTAAGGGCCTCCGATTTGTCCATATTGATTTTAAAATTAGATAAACGTCCATAGAAAGCAAGGTCCTGCATGAGGATCAGGAGGGAGATCCGTGGTTGGGATATAAAGAATAGAAGGACATCTGCAAAAGCCGCAATTTTAAAGACATGAGTGGGCAAAGCAATGCCATGGATCGCAGGGTTAGAACGAACAGCGTTCAAAAATGGCTCCAGGGCAAAGACAAAAAGAGGTGATGACAATGGGCAGCCTTGCCGCGTTCCATTCGACAGAGTGAGTGGTCCAGAAAGAGTGCCATTTACTCGTATACAAGCACTGGGAAGGCGGTATAAAGAAAGAATCCACCCCAACATACGATCTCCAAGACCTACATGCCAGAGAACCTGTGTCAAAAAGGACCAGCTCACCCAGTCAAACACTTTTTCCACATCAGTCAACAAAAAGAGTACGGGAATCTTCCGTGAACTAGCAAAATGTATTAAATTGAGTGCCTTAAACATGTTATCACGGGCTTCTTGTACCGGGACAAAGCCCACTTGATCCCCATGAATTAGATCTGGCAACAGAGGGCTCAGCCTCAAGCTTAGGACCTTCGCAAAGAGCTTAACATCTACGTTCAAAAGAGATATTGGTCGGTAGCTCGAGCACAGTTCAGGGTCCTTCCCTGGTTTGGGGAGAACCGTAATGTGAGCAGTGAGTGAATGTGGGGCTAGATGGCAGTCACGATCCAGAGAATTAAAACTCTGCGCAAATTCCGGAAGCAGGGACACAAGAGTGTCCATGTTTGGCCATTGGAAATCTTGAGAGGTATGGAGAGTAGACATAGACTGTGCAGGAGTCTTAACCATATGTGAATATCAAATGTAGTTCATTGAACCAGAGGTCTTCCTACCAGGGTGAGGAGATTAGATGCATTCAGGCTGGACCAGAGTCATAACTAGAGGTGAAGAACAGATATAGTCAAGTGGATCAGAGATCTTCTTTTCAGGGAACAGAAGTGAAAAGCAGACATAATTTGTTGCAGCATAAGTCCCTGTAGTCCTTTTGTAAGATTAATTGTAATTTTGCCCTTTCACCTGGACTCACCCAGTTCCAGAGATCCACAACTCAGATTATCTTCACTGCTAGTGCTCACCTGACAGTACCCTCCTGACCTTTACACCTGCAGATCAGGCCTGCGATGCTGTTGTTCCTGCTACAAGTCTTTATTCCTGTGTCCAGAGATAATGATTCATATATATGCTGATCATTGCTCTTGCCTCAGTCTATTCACATCTCCATGTCTGTCTGTGTTGCTGGCCTCGCAGCTGTCCATATTTCACCTCCTGTTCCTATCTCATCAGTGGACTGGGCTGTCCTCCACACTGCAGCACCTTGTTCCTCCGTATTGAGGGTGACACGCCCTCTGTGCCCTAGTGGCAGCAGGGCCATTTAACCTCCTGCACCTGTCTGTTGTGGCATTGCTAACAGCCCTTCATGCCCTAGCTATGGCAATGCCATCTGCCCTCCTGTTCCTGTCTATCGCACTAGTGCTAGCCGCTGTCCATGCCCTAGTTACAGCTTCTTTCTAGCCATCCTCTGCATTCTGTCTCCAGTTCTGTTCTCCAGTAAGCGCCCTCTGAAGGTGAGATCCTGTACTGCATTCAACCAGCTCCTGTTCTTAAGATCATTACCCACTTTGCTCCACAACACCAAGACATATATATATATATATATATATATATATATATATATATATATATAAAACTTTATTTAACTCAACCTTTAAAAATAAGCACAAGACACAATTTAGATGGAAATAAAGAGGTCACAGCTTTAGTAATATTGTGTTTTAGCTATTTACCCTTGGAGGACCCTCCTCTCTAATGCAGGACCTCCAGGCCCATAGTCAGCCCGATTCCTGCACCTGGGCAACTGGCTATGGACAGTATGGACACCAAATCCATCCACGGCAGCAGGGGTCAAAACCCAGTTGTCTGCCACCCGAGGTATTTATGGTATTCTCAGGCACCACTGCCTACCCTGGACCTCGCAAAGGCAACACTCCTCAGTCTGTGAGAGCAAATGGATGCCGGTCCACAACCATATCTGCAGAGTCTTTGTTCCAGTATTCACTATATATGTGCCTTTGTACCAGGTTTCAGATCCCTGTGCATAGCCTGGTGAACTGTATAACACTTATGCCCAGCAGTTCCACATCCTAGTTCAGTCTAAACTCTGGTCTGAGACAGTATGATTATCAGGAAGATTAGATGTATCAGTCTCAGCAGGTATCATAACCAGAAGTGGAGACCAGACATAGTCAAGAAGAGATGAGGTCTTCTCTCTAACATTCAAAGGCTTAA